>CAFUXE010003079.1:362159-427078 GCA_903364295.1 Serranus cabrilla
GTGAATATGTGTAGGGGTGTTTATCTGTGTGTGTCTCTTGAAACAAAGTGTGTGCGCTGCGTACTCCCTTCCTCAGTACTGTGTGTCTCGAAACTCTGTTATCTGTGTGCTGGTGCCTGTTGGTATGTGTGACACATTTAATCTGTGTTTCAGGCCTTGTGTGGTATATACTTTAAGCAGCATTTATTACAAGTGTCATGGTGTAGATAATTGCTAATTTTTTCCAAACCTAACACCATCATTGATTTGGTCCAAAGTCATGATGTGAGTGATGAACTCATCCAGATTCAACTTCCTATCCATGTAGGCTTCGTGAGCCACTGAGCAATTTTTATAGGAATGAACAGGGTCGCTATAACCATTTCTCTTAATACATTCATAGTTTATTCCCATTAATAAATATGGATGATCTTGTGTGACAAATGTGTGGTGTTATTTCAAAACAGCAACATGGCATTAATGAAGAAACTATGAAGAGCCCAGAAAGAAGGTGAACAGAGTGCAGCGCTGCAGTAGTTATACTGTTGGAGCTTGATGAATGGGCGAGCTGCAGCTGCCCAGGTAAATAGCAAACAGGTGTGGAATAGAGGACAGCCAAACACACTCTCACAGACAGGACAAACAGGGGACCAAGTAGAAAAACTCGGGTAGTGTAAACAGCTGGAAGGGTTAGGAAAAAGGGAGAGGCGTGGCCAGATCATGACAACATAAAGCTTTAAATTCACTGCGATAAAACACTTCATGTTGCAGCTTTTTGTTTTATCTGTGTTTAGGTGAAGCGACGTGAGTGTAGAGGTTTATCCATATTCAGTTCTTTTTGATTTAAAGGTGGAAATCAAACCAATAAAAATACCAAATCTGGCAAGATTTTTTTTTCTGCAATAGAGCACCATTGTTATCCATAAACTGTACACCACATATACCATTATTTTTGCAAGAAACACAACCTTGAGCACAGAATATGAATTCATCAGCTAATGAAAATCATACTCAAAATATGCTCCTTCCTTATGTTCAAGTTAACATTTCCAAAAAATACATGTCTCAAGTGTATGGAGTATTAAACATCTGCATGAGGTGTATTGGTATTTGAATAAATTGAGATTTTGATGATTTTTTCATTTGAGAAAGCAAAATGTGCTATTATATGTAACTGTATTATATAAATAGTTATTAATGAGGTCTCTTTATTGCATGAATTGAGATTTTTTCAGTGGGGGATTTTTTAATCATGGGGTCATTTTTGTGGAGAAACAGTCAAGACTGCCCGGATGCTGTGGAGCAAAAATAAAGAGAAATGAGCAGACCTGCACATACAGCATTATCTATGTAACTGAGTCATGAATGGTGGAGAAAGTAAAGGAGTGTAAATCTACCATTTGCCTTGCTTCATCAGTTCAATGACATCATTGATTTGGTCTAAAGTCATTTTGTGAGTGATGAACTCATCCAGCTTCAACTTCCTGTCCAAGTAGGCTTTAACCATCTGTGGCACACCATCCTTACTCTTAAATCCTGAGCCACAGAAAATAAAATATTTAAAAAATGAACAAATTATGCTGAGTTATCAAATGTGTTCATATAAACATGGGCGGCATTTCACAACATATGATCCATCTGATGGAAAAATATTGACTTATTTCATCGTGTTTGTAACCTCCACAGTGCTGTCCAACATCCTGGAAACAGGATCATCCTTTGCTTGTTAAAAGTGTGTTTTTGCAGAAGTCTGAATATCAGGTATAATTACAACCACATACCTAAAAACTGTTGCATTTTTCCTGTCCCACAAACTCTTTGGGTTGTGTGAGATTTTGTGCACTCGCCTTTTGCCTTCAAGATTTTGTCTTTGGGAGTAATTTTTCACCCACACGCAACATTTTACAATCAAAGAGCCAACTATAATCTTGAAGGAAAGCTGGAGAAAAATCTTTTCAACTTTGGAACTTAGTATAATGCTACATTACTAACTCCAAATTCTGCTTCATAGTACCAGGCCCTGGGCTCTAAACCTCTCTTCTGATCTCTCTTAATTTTTGAACTTGGGTCCAATCCCTATTCATGTGTGCACTTTGACACTTAACAGGCAAGAAATGCCTTTGGTTTCAAGTCAAGAAAGGGATGGGGGCATTATCTAAAACCCAGAAGAGCTCAAGCGACTTTTCCTATATTACTACTATTGATTTGAACACCTGCCCTTCAGAGATTGGTTGTCAAAAATGACTACAAACAATATGTGACTGTTACAGATAGAGTAGTGTCATTAGTTCTTGGGGATGTTCCTATTTGACTGATGGGCCTCACCTCCAAACAGGGACCCCTTCCATGTGCGTCCAACAATGAGCTGAATGGGTTTGGCAGAAAAGTCCAGGTCTGACACACCAACAATCACGCTGACACCCCAACCTTTCACACAAGACTCCAAAGCACTGCGCTAGATGGAGAAACATGGCAAAAACAGTTGCCACAGGGTTTCAGATTCTGCAGACTCGTATTTATCTTTTAATTCAAACGTTAGCAGAAACTTTTATGTCTTCCTCACCATGACTTCCACATTCCCGACACATTCCAGTGAGAAGTCCACCCCTCCCTTGGTCATCTCAATCAGCACTTCGCTGATGGGTTTACTGTGATCCTTAGGATTAACGAATTCGGTCGCACCAAACACCTTGGCTTTCTCAAACTTCTCTGGATTGATGTCAACAGCGATAATCCTCTTGGCTCCTGCAGCCTTGCAGCCCATGACTGCAGCCAAACCCACAGCTCCAAGGCCGAACACAGCACATGTGGAGCCTGGTTCCACCTAAAGAACAGCAGACTTCAGTGAGCATGAATCTTTACATCGGTCTTATTCATTCTTAAGAGGTCTCCCAAAGTAATATGCTGTTTAATGCCAATAAGATGCTTCCTTCCAGATATCTGGATATTACAACCTATAGTAATACATATGGATAATGAGCTCAAAGGTCAAACATACGCACCTTAGCAGTATTAACTGCTGCCCCATATCCTGTGCTGACACCACATCCAAGCAGACAGACTTTGTCCAGAGGGGCAGCGGAGTCGATCTTAGCCACAGCCCTCTGATTAATAACAGTGTACTCAGAGAAGGTACTGGTTTCAATGAACTGCAGCACCTTCTTTCCCTTACAGGTTAACCTGGAGTCTGCTAATGCCATCACATGAAAACGATCAGCAATCCTGTAATCCAAATGAAAAATACAACTTGACGCTCTTTTTTGCATCGAGCATCTATTAGAGGATGAAAAAGACTTTTTTAACATGAGCAATGTGCCAAATAAAATGAATAACCTCACTCTTGTCACTCCACCGACATTGTGGGCACTATAACTACTGCACCCTAAAAATGTCTATAACCTTATGAACACATCCTGGGTTACTAAGGTGAAGAGATGAGAATAAAAATACAAACTCACCATCCTTTCTCACACTCGTTGGCCAAGGCATTTTGACAGAAGCGACATTCTCTACACTGGGAGATAACAAGAGGAATCACCTTGTCTCCTGAAATTTGAACGCAAAGGAATTTAAGAGGGCTTTGGGGATGGGTGGTATCAATTGATAACATTGCTGCCACAAAGGCTGACAGGGAAAAAAGAATGAGATGTTAGAGAAATAAATTCTTGAGGTTGTCAGCCTTAACTTGCCTGGTTGAAACTCGGTGACTCCAGGCCCAACACTCTCTACGATGCCAGCGCCCTCATGACCAAGGACGATTGGGAAACCGTCTTTTGGCATACCCTCAAACACATGATAGAGGTCTGTGTGGCACACCCCGGTCGCCACAATCTGCACCAAAGACAACGATCACACAATGAAAACACTGATGCTTGTTTCTTTTGAACAGTTGGGTATTGTACCATTTACAGTTGCACTTGCAATTGCAATCATAGTAAAACAACCAGAACTGCTGTAGGCACTCGGCCTGTTACAAGTGAATATGTGAGGAATAGATCGTTTTTCTGCTCTAACGTAAGATGCAAACTTTAGCATGTCTGGCTAACTTAACTAAAGTAGAATCCAACAGACATGTGACCAAAGTCATTTGGTTCTAGTCTCAAGTCGGTCCCAATCATTCTTTTTCCAATGGTCAGTGATTTTGGTCACAAGAGTATGAGAAACCAATAAGAATATTCCTTCATCAAGCTTATGAACACATTATTCTTGGATGAAAAATAACTAATTTCTGTAACAGATACTCGTTTTATAGTATATAGTTATATATGAAGCTTCAGTGTCGTTCTTGGGCCAGGTTTAAAAATTGTTATTGTTATTGGGCCAATAAAAAACCAAGCTATTTACCGTCTCCAATTTGTCCTGGGTTCCTCCTCCATCAGCGAACAGAAGGTGTGGCTGAGAACAGTGACGTACCTGGTCAAGCGCCAGCTTCAGTTGTAGTCAAACGAATACCAGAAAGCAACTGGAAGACCATGGATGCTAACGAAGCTATTCGATCTGTTGTGGCAACATTGCCGATTATCGATAGATTAAAGCCGGAGCGGGAACGAGCTCTACTTAGTTTTGTTGGTGGTCAGGATGTTGTAGCATTTCTTCCCACTGGATTCGGGAAAAGTTAAATTTTCCAGCTGGCTCCATTAGTGGTGACGGAGTTAGCCGAGACTACGAATGGCGAAGCTAAGCCAATCGTTGTCGTGTCCCCAGTGCATGTAATACGTCACGACCAAAGGTTAGCGATTGGTTAAGGTGGATCCGGAGTGGCACTGCGGCAGAGCCAATAGATTTTAAACTTCAACAGCACCCGCCTTCAAGTGAGAGAGCAATTTTCTCTGTGGCAGTTCTAGACCTTCTGTACAAATGAAATGAGGTACGAAGGTCTAGTTAGGACTAGGCTAGGTCGACCATGTGTATGTTCATGTTTAAGTGTCGTCTCTCACCTTGATGCGGACCTCATTGGCCTCTGGTGGAGCCACCTCAATTTCCTCAATCACCAAAGGCTTGTTGGGCTCCCAGGCCACTGCTGCCCTGCACTTGATGACCTACAGGACAGTGACACCACATACAATTACCCAGCATGAAAAGTACTACTGGGGACTTTTGAACCACATTGAGGATAGTTTGCTGGATCTCATGTTGTTGTGCTATTATCCAAGGCAAACACTAATTTCAACATCAGATCAATAGACACGTTGCAAAATAGTCAAATATATTGACCGCATGAATGTGAGCGATGGATTGTACTTACCTTACCAGCTGTGGCCATTTCTGCAGTGAACAAGCAAGAGAGGTAAAGAGATCAGTGCAGCTGCAGGACAGGTGAGGAGGGAGACGACAGGACACCCTGGACTCCTTTTATACAGTGCAAGTACCAAAGATGCTGGCAGGCATTCAGATGGGCAAGGACTTGGAATTTTTTATAACTTCAGCTTTGGACTACCTTTGGCCCTTGCTACCATGTAATCAGTAACTTTAGTTCATACTCCAATGTGGAAAACATCCTATTAGTCACCTTCACAGTTGTTTCTGTCCCCGATACTCAGGTCACCTATCAAGCAATCACAGAAACAGTAAGGACAGAGTATAATTAGAACAGAAATGGTATGTACAGTACAATAGTTTACAACCCCCAGATGTTAATAATTTCAGTCCTTAAGATAAGATGTACCTTTATTGGGAAAGTCATCATAGCAGAACAGTGTGCTGTGTAAAGCAATTTGACCCACTTTTAAATAGTTTGAAAAGTGCTTTATAGTAAAGTGTGATTGATTGATTGATGGGCGACTTGGCTGTGTAGTGGTTAGTACCTTCGCCTCGCAACAACAGCAGATTCAGGTGTTTAAATGCGGCCTGCGGCTCTTCTCCCTATGTCAGCATGTGTTCTCTACGGCTTCATCTCACATTCCAAACACATGCAGCGCTGCAATAGTCTGGTGACCATGCTGTACCCACCTCACGCCCAATTTCAGCTGGGATTGGCTCCCCCTGTGACCCACGTTTGTAATGAATTGATAAAAATAAGATAAAATAGAAGGAACAAATAGAATCCAAATCCATGTGCCAAATCAGCTCGTATGTGTGATCACAAGAGTAATTGCATCTCGTAGCATGGAAGTAATTTTAGTTTTGTTTGTTTATAATCTTAGCCAGGTGGTTTTATTGCCTAAACTGAGCTGTTTCCTGTGGTTTTGCAAGACCACTCTGCAGGCAATTAGCCTGCAAATAATCCAGCAAATAGTGTTGAGTGTTCAAAATAATGCATGTATAGCTTGCCCAAACTGTTAGATCTCTTTATTGTGTCCATGATATCATTTGTGAAATAGTTAGTTGCTTAGTGGGTCACTGAAAGCAAGACAGTGGACTTATTTTGGAGAAACATTCAGGACTGCCCGGATGCTGTGGAGCAAAAATAAAGTGAAATGAGCAGATGTATCGTTTTTGTTACATCATGTATAATGTGTTACTGAGTCATGAATGGTGGAGAAAGTAAAGGAGTGTAAATCTACCATTTGCCTTGCTTCATCAGTTCAAAGGCATCATTGATTTGGTCGAAAGTCAAGTTGTGAGTGATTAACTCATCCAGCTTCAACTTCTTGTCCATGTAGGCTTTAACCATCTTGGGTACATCATCTCTCCCCTTAAAGCCTCAAAATCAAATAAAGAACAAAGAGCACAATTAGCAAAACATTTATCAACAGGCTTTCAATTATTTATTTATTATCATGAATTATTCAGTGGTGATGGTCATATTTGTCTCACCTCCAAACACAGAGCCTTTCCATGTGCGTCCAGCAATTAGCTGAACAGGTCTGGCAGAAAAGTCTTCCAATTCTGTCCAGCCAACAATCACGCTCACACCCCAACCTTTCACACAAGACTCCAAGGCACTGCGCTAGATGGAGAAACACAACAAGGTCAGTGGACTTATTACCAGAGGGGTGCTGGTCCAAATATCTGGTCTATCTGAAGAAATATGGTCTGGCTAACATAATGAATGACTTTCTTTGTTGAGTTTGTAAAGAATAAAGCTTGTTATTTTTACAGTTAAGGATCATTATATTCTTGAACCAGATTTTAATCGAATCACCCTACCATGACTTCAACACTCCCGACACATTCCAGGGAGAAGTCCACTCCTCCATCAGTCATCTCGGACAGCACTTCGCTGATGGGTTTACTGTGATCTTTGGGGTTCACGAATTCAGTCGCACCAAACACCTTGGCTTTCTCAAACTTCTCTGGATTGATGTCAACAGCGATAATCCTCTTGGCTCCTGCAGCCTTGCAGCCCATGACTGCAGCCAAACCCACAGCTCCAAGGCCGAACACAGCACAGGTGGAGCCTGGTTCCACCTAAAGTACAACATAGTTTGGTCAACATGGCCTCATGCAGTAATAATTAATACAAAGTTTGTGTGGTGAGGCTTCCCAATCTGGGCAAGAATTTTAATTGAGAAGTCTTTATGTTGTAAACTTGTGAAGTTTATAGGCACTTAACCATCTATTTCTCATTCTGTTGTATTATACACACCTTAGCATTATTAACTGCCGCTCCATATCCTGTACAGACCCCACAACCAAGAAGACAGACTTTATCCAGAGGGGCAGCAGGGTCAATCTTAGCCACAGCCAACTGGCTCACCACAGTGTATTCAGAGAAGGTACTGGTTCCCACAAACTGCAGCACTTTTTTCCCCTTACAGGTAAACCTCTCTGGGGGTGCCAACCTTCAGAAGACAATTTTTTGAAGTGAAAATCCTGAAGAAATTAATTGAGCACTGCTCTTGTTCTAGTCAAGGGTTCAATAAATACTTGCAATACCTGTTAAATTGAAAAACAAACAATGATTTAAAGTATTTGCCCTGTTGTATCGTCAGGTGGCATCGAAGTTGTTACACAGTTTTATGTGGAAGAAAATGTTCCTGTCTATAACTGTACAAACACACCCAAGACAAAGGAAATGAATTGAGTGGAAGGGAGGATATGAGTGCTTATTGAGCTCACCATCCTTTGTCACACTGGTTGGTCCTTGGACTTTTACAGAAGCGACATTCTCTACACTGGCCGATGGTCAAAGGAATAACCTTATCGCCTGAAAGACAACAAACATTTATTGCATGTGAAATTGGCATAGATAGGCCTCAGTTTACATCAATCATGTAATTCCAATAGTTCCCCAATAAATTTTTATATAGTGTATATGTATTCTATGTAAGTTAAGTTAGGACAAACACATACTTAACACTAACCTGGCTGATATTCAGTGACTCCAGGTCCGACGCTCTCTACAATGCCGGCTGCCTCGTGTCCGAGAACTGTTGGGAATTCGTCTTTATTCATTCTCTCAAAAAGCTGGTGCAGGTCTGTGTGGCATACTGCAGTTGCCACAATCTGTACCAAAGAGTAAGTGGACGGAGTTAACACTTTGTGTTGATATACAACATACCTTTGAATGGGTCTTATGAGTTACAATAAGCAGGAAATGTATGTAACGATACACCTCTGCACAGCCTCTTTGTCACATATTTTTTTTTACAGACTATGCTTCAGCATTAAATACTATTGTAGCTCTCAAACTTGTCATCAAGCTCAGAGTCCTTGGACTCCACACTGCCCTGTGTGAAGAGATCCTGAACGTCCGAACAGGAAGCACCAAACCCTCCTTCAGCACCAATCAGGGCTGCAGGCTCAGACCTCTACTTTAAACCCCATTCATGCAAGACTGTGTGGGCACTTGCAGCTGCAACTTGATCATAATTAGACAGCAGACATAGAGGAGGTCAGAGTCTTGACATCTTGGTTCCAGGACAACAACCTCCATCTCAACATCAGCAGAACAGAAGAGCTGATCATGAACTACAGGAAGCGACAAAGACAAGTCCCCATTTCCATCAATGGGACTACAGTGGAGAAGGCAGCATCAAGTTCTTCAGGGTTCACATCAATGAGGATCAGACCTCGACTCACTACAATGGCATCATCTCAAATACAGCAAGACTGGTATAGCAATTGCACCACCCTGCCGCATGACACATTACTTACTTACCAGGCTCAGAGTATTATAAACAACCTATTAGCTGTATTTATTGTTAACATGACATAAAAATGATCGTCTCTCACCTTGATGCGGACCTCATTGGCCTCTGGCGGGGCCACCTCAATCTCCTCAATCACCAAAGGCTTGTTGGGCTCCCAGGCCACTGCTGCCTTGCACTTAATGACCTACAGGACAGTGACACCACATGAAATTACCCAGCATAAGATATGAAAAGTACTACTGGGGACTTTTGAACCATATTGGGAAGGGTTTCCACAACTCTGAACAATTAATAAACTCAATCCACTGCTCTTAGTGAGGAAGGAGTTATGTAAAGCAACATGTCAGGTTTTACTTTTCATTTCTCATGTAAAAGGCAAAATGCTCCTTCAGGATAATAATGTTACTATCATTCTGTGCTATAATTCAAGTCAAACAGTCCCCTGGAGGCCCGTTGGTCCATCCATTATGTCATCAACGTATCCAGCTGCAGCCGATCCCAGTCAACACTGGACAAGAGGTGAAGTACACATTGGACAATTCAGCTGTAAATCACAGGACTGATACATATAGACATACAGCCATTCACACCCACATCTACATGCAAAAGAGTCAACAATTAACCTGCATATCTTTGGACTGTAGGACGAAGAACTCAAGCTAAAAGTGTACCTCCAGGTAAGCAAACAAATGGGATTCACCTCCTCCCTACAATACCTTTTTATTACATATTAATGTTAAAAGTACTTCTGCTTCTTGCAGGAGCAAACAAGAGCACAACAGTCTAAAGTCCACACAAGTTATTGGACATACAAAACAGGATATGAGATATTTCACTGAGACAGAGCGGAGAAGATAGAAAGTAAGAGACAGAAAGACAGGGTATTTTAAGGTCAAATACTACATATATTAAATACATGCATTCAAAACTTGCAAATGAACAATATTCATGAAATAAGTTGTAATAAACTATACTAATGAGATATGGTTTCATTGCTTTAGGTTTGGTTTCATTATCATGTATTGAAGCTTTACTTGGAGTGTGTGTGTGTGCATTTACACAGGTTTGTGTGTACTCACCTTACCAGCTGTGGACATTTTTGCTGCAAAGATAACAGCAAACAAGCAAGAGAGGAGCTCAGAGAGGAGTGCAGCTGCTGGACAGGAGCGGGGAGGAGACAACAAGAGACCCTGAGACTTGAGATTTCTCTAACGCGGAAGTAAGAACAGCGTGACATTCAGATGGGCAGGGACTTGTTATCAGTTCCCTTGGTCGGCACATCTAGCACTGCATGAAAAACCAGATTACCGCGCGTGCAAACGGCCGCGAACGTCCTTCATTCCTGGGAATTATCAGTAGTTAACCAGGAAATTCGCCTGTCCCGATAATTGTCTGACTGAAGGCAAAGGAAGGGGGGTTAACATGTGCCGTATATGTGATGTGCCGTGATATAAGAATCTCAAGTCTCAGGGTCTCTTGTTGTCTCCTCCCCGCGCCTGTCCAGCAGCTGCACTCCTCGCTGAAGTCCTGTGTGGACGCAGCAACCACCACGCCTGAATGTGAATCTTTTTTACATAAGTAATCGGGATTTATGGACTTGTTGACAGAGAAGATGGACAGGCTGTAATGGAATAATTCAACATGAGGGGAAAATCTGTTTAATGACTTTCTTGCCGTGTTAGATGAGAAAATGAAATTGTCAGAACCTATGTCTGTTCAGCAGTGGTGTGCATGGGGGGGGGTCTTTTCAAAATAAAAGCCCCGGATTTAGCGCCAGCTTTTATTTTGAAAAGGCTCATTGTGGGAAACAAAAACATCCGGATCTAATCGGATTAAAGTGTGTAATACCTATAAAACCGCAGCAGTGCAAACGTAAGTCTTTACGGCACAAACGAAGCACAAACGAACTGTACCATTTCGGGTCTATTCTGAGCAAATGGGGGGCTGGATGAACTCTGGATGACCTATAAAATATTAACTCAAAAACGGTTGCAGCACAAACGTAAATTTCTACGGCACAAACCAGCACAAACGAAGCACAAACGAAACAGACTATTTTCACGAAATTTTGCATGGGGTGGGGGGCCAGCTTCACGCATGTGCCCTAAAGTGTCCTCTTCAGTGGCGAGAACGCGCTGACGTGCCCTTTTTTTTTTCTTTTCACCCCTGCCCTTCAAAAAGTTTCTGCTGTACAGTAAATATGCTGCTTCTGATTGACATGAGGATTGGAAGCTAACACCAGGACAGAACTAGTGATGGGCAAATTAAATAAAAAATGTAATGCATTGTACATTTTTACTTCAAAAGAACTACATTACTTTATTACTTTATTATTGTCTATGTAGAGTAATGCATTGCATTACTTCCACCAAAAATAACGACTGTGTTATAAAATCGGCTGAAAATGTCACAAACACACACACACACACACACACAGAGCGTGGGATAGATATTATTGTATAAGAAGGTGAAAAAGTGTATTTCCCAACTGTTCGTTTCACTAAAGTCTCAGAGGCTGTTGCTTGGCAAAGGTTCTGCTCATGTTTCCTTCCAACTTTTGAGAACAGTTGGTTTAGATTCTGTGCTTGGAATCTGACCTTACAGTGAATGCAAGATATTGTCTTGTAGTTACCACTTTTTTTTAGTCTAATCTTATTTATTTTCCTTGTCATTGACTTTTTCTGTAATGCCTCAGTGTTTGAGAGGTACATTACAAGTGAACTTTTGCCTCTTAAGTCCGTCCCTCCTGTCCTGCAATAACCCCTTTCCTGCTCATCTGGTCTCACTTCACCTTACAACCCTCTGTTATCCCTACCTGACCTAGATTTTTGATTTCTGCATTCCAATGGTTAAAAGTCAGCAAGGCCATCATGTAACTGTATTCAAGTTAAAAAAATAAAGGATCCTTGAGTAATTTTAACGTAAATACAGTGAATCTTAGGAAGTATATGTGAATAATCTGATAATTTTTCGAAACATTTTAATTCCTGTATAAAATTG
Organism: Serranus cabrilla; assembly: GCA_903364295.1. Lineage (NCBI taxonomy): Eukaryota > Metazoa > Chordata > Actinopteri > Perciformes > Serranidae > Serranus > Serranus cabrilla. Next base: position 374,174 of record CAFUXE010003079.1, read on the forward strand.
ATCATTTACAGTTGCTAACGTAGAGTTGAGAACTGTAAAAATGAAGCAGAGAAGCTTGTTTTTTTTGGTGCAACAACTTGTTTTTCTTTAAATTATGATAATTTATAGTATAAAGTAAGTCCCTAAATCCTTATTTATACCAAAAAGTTATACCAAAGTTGGCGTGTGTACAGTGTTGGATTTGGGATTCTTTGTTGTCAGATCCCACCGACATGTGATTCATGCATTCATGTAAGTGCTGGTGCTATTATTTGACATTGCCAGGGATAAACAAGGGAGTTTATGTGCAGGCTGTTGCTTGTGTAAACATTTTGTTGGGATCAAAAGTCATTCTTGTGCAATGTAAGTGGAAATATATGACCAGAAACAGTGCAAAGTGCATGCTAGCATTGGACTGCAAAACTAAAGGTGAGATATGTCATCATCCACATACACAAACACCTTATTGTATTCTGTCAAATTATTATAAATTTCACCCATGTGCTGTAGAAAGCAACAAAAATACAGTTTGACCACAGTTGGAGTTTAATTGTAATACAAATTTTGCATGCCAAGTTTAGCAAACTAACTAAGCTGGTCTGAGTAAATCTGCCCGGTAACAGTTTGACTGAAAACAACACAACACCACAACACAAATGCAAAAGCCACAGATCCTATTTGCCGATGTGAACACACTTATTCTCACAGTCTGCGTGTAATCCATTGAAGAGTGTTGAGTGTTCCAGGTCAGGTACTTCTACTGTGTGAATTTCATAGATTTCCTTACTATTTGCATTGCATTGCATGCTTAAATATCATGTTAAGTTTTGGTGAAACAGATATTAGTGAAAGTAACATGGTGGTCTTATTGTGGAGAAACACTCAGGACCGTCCGGATGCTGTGGAAAAAAACAAGAGATAGATAAACAGATATTAGAGTACGTAGCTGGTTTGAAAATCCTGAAAAAATATAGGAGAAACATTTACCATTCGCCACGCTTCATCAGTTCAATGGCATCATTGACACGGGCCAAGGTCATTTTGTGAGTGATGAACTCATCCAGTTTCACCTTCTTGTCCAGGTAGGCTTTAACCATCAGAGGTACACCATCCTTACTCTTGAATCCTGAGCCACAGAGAACACCCACATGTTACAATAGAAGCAAAAAACTTAATAACATGGGTTAACTTTGTAGAACTTGGAAATTCCTTGGAGAAATGCTTTTGGTTTCCCGTGGATGCCTTACCCAAAACCCACTTTTGCTGTTCCTGACAGTTCCTGCATGCTTTTCCCAGTAAACATAGTGTGAAACTTGCTACAGAGCTATAATTAGTCGCATGCAGAGCGGCAGCAAACACAACAACACCACTGACGTAGAACAAAGCAAAGCAGCAAATGGCAACAGATGGTGAGTTTATGGCATCTAGTCAATTAAACCAACTATGACTGGTCCCCAAATATGGCATCCACCCTGATTACAGCTTTGAATTATGGGAAGTAAACTTTCCTGTGTGTGAATCAAGAAACATAATTGTAACATGTATTTAAAGTTACAATATTAAGCCATAAAGTATGTGTAAGACATAACATAATAGCAGTGACTGATAGGCTGTTTGTTGGATACGTTGGGAATAAAATACCATGTTATGTTACTACGATGTCACCCAGACAGTTTAAAGCAAAGCTAGTTACCAGCTACAAGCCATGCTGTAGGAACCAGATGTCTTCCAACTACAGTTTGCAGCCACGGTCTGGAGAGCTAACACTTCTGAGAGTTCAAATGTGATCATATTACATCCAATCCATGATCATACACAGCCTGAAACCCCCCAAAATTGGGATTTGCAATGCAATAATTTACAAATGCAGGTCATATTTAACTAAGAGAAGTCTCACCTCCAAACAGGGACCCCTTCCAAGTGCGTCCAGCAATGAGCTGAATGGGTCTGACAGAAACATCGTACATGTCTGTCCAGCCTACGAGCACGCCGACACCCCAACCTTTCACACAAGACTCCAAGGCACTGCGCTAGATGGAGAAACAGCGAAAAGTCAGCAGGCTTGAAATGGCATGGTTTTAAATCTGCGAAAATGCACTGTGAAATGATGTGCTTTTTACTGTCACCTACCATGACTCCCACATTCCCAACACATTCCAGGGAGTAGTCCACTCCTCCGTTAGTCATCTCAGACAGCACTTCATTGATGGGTTTACTGTGATCTTTTGGGTTCACAAATTCAGTTGCACCAAACACCTTGGCCTTCTCAAACTTCTCTGAATTGATGTCAACAGCGATAATCCTCTTGGCTCCTGCAGCCTTGCAGCCCATGACTGCAGCCAAACCCACAGCTCCAAGGCCGAACACAGCACATGTGGAGCCTGGTTCCACCTAAAGAACAACAGACTTTGATCAACGTGGTTCTTTAGGTTCGAATTATTAAATCTTAAAACACTAGTGCTGCCAAATACTGTGGCACCACTGGTAGTTAGTATGTTTCATTCCCAATGGACCATCCACAACAGTCACACCAACATACACACCTTAGCAGTATTAACTGCTGCTCCGTATCCTGTGCAGACTCCGCATCCAAGCAGACAGACTTTGTCCAGAGGGGCAGCAGGGTCGATCTTTGCCACAGCCATCTGATTCATCACGGTGTATTCAGAGAAGGTACTGGTTCCCATGAACTGCAGCACCTTCCTCCCCTTACAGGTAAACCTGCTCTCTGCTGCAGCCATCACATCATGACGATCTGCAGCCCTGAATAAAAAAACAAAAAATACCACTTCAGACAATTTTGCATTCTTGATTCTTGATTAGCATTGTGTGAACTTGTTTGGCAAGGGTTTGAATGTAACAGATGTTTGTTTAAAGGTAAAGGTTTTTGCTTCAGATTTGAAATAGGCAATATACCACTGAAATTAAGAAAAATATGAGCTCACCATCCTTTCTCACACTGGTTGGTTTTGGGGCTCTTACAGAAGCGACATTCTCCACACTGGGCAATGAATAGAGGAATAACCTTGTCTCCTGGAATTCAAACACATTGAAAGGAATTTTATACCAACTTACATAACAACAAATCAAATGTGGAACAGTTTGTTGGAATGAATGGCTGCAATATGCCTTGGTTAACATGCTGCCACAAAGGCAACATGAGCTGTTAGAAAATGTAGCGGTTGACGTTGCAAGTTTTAACTGACCTGGTTGAAATTCAGTGACTCCAGGCCCAACACTCTCTACGATGCCAGCTCCCTCATGACCAAGGACTGCTGGGAAGCCGTCTTTATGCATACCCTCAAACAGATGATAGAGGTCTGTGTGGCACACCCCAGTCGCCACAATCTGCACCAAAGACAACCACCACACAATAAAAACACTGATGCCTGTTTCTTTTGAGAAGTTCTTTTAAGCTACACTCTCAAGTGAAAACTGTTGGCACACGCCAAAGTAATGCACATGGAATACTACTGAGAGCAAAAACTCTTTATGTAGTCAGGCTTGTCCAAACTATTCCATAAAGGGCCATGTGGCTGCACGTTTTTGTTCCAACCAATCAAGAGCACACCTGATTCAAACAAACAGCTGTTTGAAACCTGAAATCAGTTGATTACATGACACATGCCTGTTGTGCTCCTGCTTGCTTGGAAGGAAAACCTGCTGCCACATGGCCCTTTATGGAATAGTTTGGACATGCCTGCTGTAGGGAATGTCGCAGATGGTATTCTTTCCAAAGCCATGAAGGAAAGTAAGGAAAGGACCCCATAGATCGTCTATTTTACTCTCAATGGGACCATATTTTACAACATGATGCTGTATGGAAGACTTGAAATGACTGACTGAAACCATAAACCTATTGGGAGAATGTTTACTGAGGTAATAAATCAAGTGAGAAGTAGGATATTTTCTCATAGACCTATACAATTGGACTTCTACTTACAGCCAGTGCAGTCGCCCCTGCTGGCCATTACAAAGAATGCAAGTTCTTTTATACAGTCTATGCTATTTTCCCAGTGCAACTACTGTTGATGCTAGTGTAGTATAGCTTTAGCACCTGACAAAATCAATGGTTGCTGGCTAGAAATGAAACCCCTGCATTTGTTTACCACTAACTGAGGATCAGTTATTTATTATTACACATTTTGAGTGTTCATATTTCACCTTATGTGTGAAAAACAGTGACTGTGTTTGGTCCACAAACTCCTGAGAAAATCTTCTAAGCTCTTAGGTTAGTACTTTATGTTTATGTGCTGTTAAGGTTCAAGTAAAGTTAAGTAAACATCACTTTCAGTGCTTTTCCTGGAACCAGATTTGAACACCAGTGAAGAATCAACATTACACGCCCAAGTCATTAATCCCTCTAAAGGTCTTGAATGGACATAGCTCACCTTGATGCGGAGCTCGTTGGCCTGGGGCGGGGCCACCTCAATCTCCTCAATCACCAAAGGCTTGTTGGGCTCCCAGGCAACCGCTGCCTTGCACCTGATGACCTGTTGGGCAGTGACACCAGCATGAAATCTCACATTAGTGGGCGAGGCTACAGTTGAATTATACAATGATTGGTTTCTGCAAAGGTGCTGTGGCAGCTTTTTCCAGAAACCCTTCATGCCCTGCATTTGACTAGCTGAGCATTAGATTGAACATTACTATCATCTGTACTTTGATTCCAAAGTAAAGTGGTTTCCATTTCTCTGAAAAAGCAAACATCACATGAAAAGCAGCAATTTATTACAAGTTATTTAGCAAGCACACATTTAATTAGACCAGTATGATTAAATGTAAGATTGGCAACTTTACAATCACTGTGTAACTGATTGTTATAAATCAGTTATTAACAACAATGTAATTTACAACCATTGTTGTAAATCAGCTGCCACATGATAATATAAGTGGTTTGCCTTGTGTGTTTTTTTTGTTGTAATTTTTCAATCCACAGTGGAACCGCAATGAATTCTGAGGCTTTCATCGTGACCTTTTTTTGGCTTACTACCTGCTCAGTTTTGCCAATATCCACAGTTGGGAAAAAAAACTGTCTGCGTAGCTCAAACTGGGAGCCAAGTTCAAAACAGGACATGCAATAGTTCAATAAGGCAGAGGGGACAGAAAGAGAGAGCTATTTATTTCATTATAAACATTTTTAATGCAGTTAAAAGAATTCTATGTAGGTTTGAGTAAAATAAACAAGCATTTGCAGAGAATTACATTAACATTGAACAAGGGAAGACTGTCACACATTCTCATCTTGGTATATATTTCACCCATTTACATTATGAAAACATTATGATCACTAAGGAATCTCATGATATGGAGCCACAGGTTTGATTCCAGTTTTGAGGTCATAACCTCTTAATAATTACCATGCTTTGCTACAAAACTGTCAAAAAAGTTAAAAAATGCCCCCCTTAAAACAAAGTAAAATATATTAATGTGAAGTTTGCTGCATTGTTTTCTGAAATTTAGTTGATCTAACTTCAATACTTGACTATTTTTATACTATTAAACATCACAGCTGCACATAAGAATACTCCGATATTGAAATATGTACTTACCTTGCCCGCTGTGGCCATTTTTACAGCAGATATGAGTGAGAAAGGAGTAAAAGGAATAAAAGATCAGCTGGTCTGGAGAGTGAGGGGGAGAGACCTTGGATTTTGAGGTTTAAATACAGCTGCAAGAAGAAAAAAAAAGCAGTTACGCAAACATTCCGATGGGCAGGGAATGATCTTATTTAGATCAACAGCTGTAAAAAAAAAAAAACTGTACAATAGAAGAAAAAATATTTCCTGCTACATTATCATTTCCTGATACTCAGTCTGGACGGGTTATCTGGAGACCAGCCCCATAGATAATGCCTGTAAATCAGACAAATACACTTTTGAAGATTACATTTTCTAGATTAAATCAATTATTATTTAAAGTTTTAAAAAGGTTATCTCTTATTCCTTCCACCTCACCCTCTTGTCTCAGATAAACGCCCCACCCACATATTCCCAGGCTATTCAAGGATTGTTTTCCCAAAGTAAGCATATAAAGCACAAACAAGTAAAACTTCAAATTATTATAATAACAAACTTAAACCATGATTTAAAACTCTGAAATATGTCTTTCATCAATCAATCAATCAAACTTTATTGGTATAGCACTTTTCATACAAATAACATGCAACACAAAGTTCTTCAGAAACAATACCCCCAACCCCTTATCTTATTAAATAGATAATAATAATTATAAAATATTAATGATAATAATTATCATCATAACCATCATAAAACCTAATTAAAGACTATACTAAAAATAAAAAAATATATAGCTAATAAAGTTAGATTTTTTAATTAGAAGCCAGACTAAAACAAAAAAAAACAATAAAATATAGATAGCTAGATAGATAGCTAGATTTCTATAGGAGCATTTCCTAAATTAGCTCCTCAACCGTTGGCGATAAAGAAGAGATGAAGAGATAAAAAAAAAGTCCTTGTACCTAAATGTAAAACATGTGGTATTGTTGTGCACCAGCTGTAGTTTGGTTTGGTTTAGGCAACAGATCAGGTAGAAGGAGTCAGTGTTTCGATCTCTTAAGATCAGCACTCGATAGGGAAGGTTGGGCGGAAAGTTGACCAGCAGAGGATGTTATTGGGGACACATTTTCCATTGTGTACCTCTGTGTCACTTGTGCCTTTTGCTAACAAAACACCCTTTGTTGAGGCAGGCCCACCACAGCGTGATCAAACCTGGGTCTATGTCCCCCAGACGAACCTTTGGCCAGTGACTGCTTCGTTCGGCAGCCTCGGCTATTTCTTTATTTTCTTGCCCGCCTGCCCTTTGTTTCTTAGCTCCATGAGGAGCTTTGTTGTGGAATTGGCCAGAGATCCTCTGCATCCCACATCCACTGGACGCAACTTTCCCTTCCAGCCTCGGTTTACTGCTTCTGCTTTGAGGTTTGCATATCGGAGGTTCTTCCGCTCATAGTGTCCTCCCAAGGTACGGTTAGTTCAATGAAAAAGAACACAGTTGAACTTAAGACCAGAATACTAGGTCTGGTAAAGGCAATTTCTTGGTGAAAGGTACATTTCTGGCCAACATTAATACTTTACTATTAAAAAAGCAACAGAATTATATAAAAAAGATCTGTATACTCACCCTTGCTGTGGTTCACAGGGCTGCCATCTCACCACAATATTCATTTAATGCTGAGGTCGGGAGCTCCCAACCTTCTTTTAGTTTACTTTTATACAGGAAAACTATTTTACATACTTAACACATCATATATTTAGAACCATAATCATGTTCTGGGTTCTCAACCTCTTCTTTAAAATCTTTTTTTAATGCAGTTTAATTGGCAACAATCCTAACCATCGAGCCCGACACCAAGGACTTTCATTTAATGTTTTTGCTGAATATTTATATCTGTTTTAATTATTGTTTAACCCATCCACATTCCTTCAGTTTTATCCTGGTTCAGTTTAGCACCTGATGGCGACGAAGCTGAAGAATATTTTGCCCTCTACATTCAAGAGGCCGATTTGCCAATGCCGCTTTTATTAGGCTCCATCTTTATTTCAGGACTTCTGGTGGATTTTTATACAACCTATATGGAACACCACTGCCTTTCCTCAGTTTACCCTCACAAATCTCTTCATTTTCTGTAGTTGTCTTGATTTAACCTGGATTAGGAGGTCTCTCTGCAGCATAACTGTTTTTGACACCCCCCATTTTCTCAGCTTTCCTTTCAGCCCTTCTAGTAGCTGGACATGGTCTGTGTCAGTTGTCTCCCGTTCTTTCCTCATGCAGGATTTAGGCCACAGGATTTACAGCTTTTGACTTTTGATTTTCCACTTTGCTACTAGTCGGGGGTGGGCGGGCCTTGAGCTCTGAGGTATAACTGGCTCTATGCTTCATTTATTGATAATTTGTGTTTGGGGTGCTGATACCCTGAGGGCTGTGGGGCATATCCTGCCACTGGGCTTCAACTGACTGAGTGAACCTGCCTTCTGAGAAGTGCTGGTCAATGCGGGGCCCATCTTTAACTCTCTTAAGCACTCTCTCTTGAAACTCCTTGGTAATGGAAAAGATCATGCTTTAGGTTAAAATAAGTGTGTTTGCTATGTTGCTCAACTTGTGTTATGTCACATTAAAATAACAAGACTTTTAGTGGTGTCCAAATGAAGTTTCATGAACCATAAGTTGTCTTGATTGACCCCCACCAGATGGCACTCGTGGTTAAAAGAGAAAGGCTCAGGGTACAGCATTTCAGTGAGCTTTCTGTTCAACTGAGAGCGCCATCTAATGGGATAAGAAAAAAAGGAAAAAGGCTCATTAAGCTTCATTTGGCCATCACTACATAAATGCAAGTGTGGGTTGTGATTGGCTGCTTGTACAACTGACCAATGGGGTAGATCTATGGACCGATCCATATAGCTATTTCAAAAGGTAGTTGGATTTGCAGTAATAGCATATTTGGGAGAAAATAATCTATCTTACATTAAGATATGAGATGATGATAGATGTTTCTGTAATACGGCGTCAGATAAAGTTTTTTATCTTGTTTGTTTTGTTTGTGGACATATAGATTTGTATAATTATACAATCATATATTAGCCTTAAAAGTTAATAAAAGTTTATTTGTATTTCGTCTGTTGATAGTAATTTAAAATGGCCTTAAAAATGAACTCCCAATTTATCACAGACAATGTTTGATTTTATTGAAGTTTGTTGGAATCTGCATGTTTAGTCAGTCAGAACACAAAGAACCTAAAATGTTTTTAACCACACACCCTTGTAACATGTAAAACAACAAAAGGTTATTCATATGATAAGTTCCCATACTCCGTACGTCAGTGCCAGTTTATTAGGTACACCAATGGGAAAGGGGTCAGAGAGAAGACAAAACTTAAGGCAAGTCAAAACAGCTTTGTTTTTCCTGTTTTAATGAGCTATTTATATTATCAACATAGGTGACACTTTACATATTAATAATTTGCTGATATGTTGCAAATAGTGCATTTTCTATGATCAAATGCATGGCAATTAGTCAGAACAGAGAACACATCCAGTGCTGAGTATTGTTGAAGACAAAGTAGTAAAAGAAGTGAAATAAGACTGTAAAAGATCAACAATCCAAGTTATGACACTTACTATGATTAGAATTCTTAGAAAATCATTTGCTTTAAAAGGCACTATATCAGAAAATAATTATCTCTGACGTGTGGTAACTTGCACTCAACCATTGAAATGATTGCCTCTATTAATGGCACACTGGAGGGCTTTCAACAAAAGCTGCCAGTAATAGTGATAACAATCATTCCCGGGTCACTCTATAGTAAACAAAATATTCTCAACAGCTCCTTTGCAGTGAAACAATATAAACTTTGTACAAAATACCGGGACCCTTTTTCCATCATACACCAATAAAGCTCACAGGTTTTCCTGCCATTGAACATCTGCTTTTTAAGACCAAAGTGGTTTAATATTTTGGATTGTTTGGGGAACATACTGTACTTTTCATAGACGGAGCACCCAGGACCAAATGGAGTACATCTGGTTCTTGTTTATCAAGTGCCAATCATTTTAAAAGGTACTGTCGTCATCTCATTCATATTAAAAATAGAATCATTAAAGCAACTACAAAGAGTTATAAAACAGTCCAATTTTGATGCCTCTATGTAACCAACATAAGCAAACATGATCGTACGTTAGAAGATTGGCTATTTAATATAGTTATTCATATCGTCTCACTGGATCCAATTTCCTGCCAAACCAGACAAAACGGAAAAGCCTTTGTTTACATTTTCCAAGCCAAAGTATCTCAGGGAGTAATGCGTTAGCCACTTAGAATGAAGCACGTGAGATTTTCCTTCAGAGAATCTATTTTTGACATTATATTGCTGCAGCTAGTTTAAGCTTACGGCACTTTACACTGGATAAATTAGCCTAGCGGCTAGCAAGAGCAACAAGTTATCAGACTGCTGAGTCGTCACTGCATCTTTCTGAAGAATAGCTGTATCCCAAAATTGAAAACTAGACATATACTTAATGAAATTCCTAAATAGTCAAATATTAATTTCCAACTTTCAAAAATACTATTAAAAACAAGATCTTTTGGTACTCGCTTCCACTAATGACATCAAGATCTTTACTGCACAAAACAGTGGAAACAGTACCACATTTGTCCACAGGGTGCGCCAAAATCAACACTAAATAAAAGTTCCTTGTAGTTGCTTTAAGACATCAGGATTATTAGAAAGTAAAGGAATTTCCCACATTTCTATTTTTAAATTATGCTCTAAAAGCCTGCTTTTTGTATCATCTGGTGACTTTCCTGTGTGCAAACTTATACATAAAAATACATTCTATTTCCATAACTGTGACATTCCAACCTATCTTTTAGCTAATGGGCAACCATTTGTAACTGACTTAGGTTTACTATTTCTATAGTGATGAAACTTAAAAACACAAACATCTCCCACTTTCAGTAACAGATAAACAGTAATATGGAGGAGAGGAAAAAGAACCGCCTTAGAGCCCAGACAGACATGTCAACTTTCTGTGGAATGAAGTGAATTTTTATGACAACATTCAAAAAAGTCACATCTAGCAGAACAGTGTATATCATTGAGCACCACTGGCTGTGGTGCAGAGCAGCTTCAATGACTAATTCTTACTGTACATGCATTAGTATGAGGAACGAGTGGTTACACAATACTTGTCAGTGTGCACACATGCAAGTGGGAATGTATGCATGTGGGATTTCTTTTTACAGCTGCCTTCATTTAAGAGTGTCGTCCCAAAGCTCAGTAGCACAATGTAAAGATAAACCGAGAGTTCAAAAGAGCGGTGTGCAAGAAAGAAAAGGTAAAAGTGCAGCGGCACATACATTAATAACTGAAACCAGACAAGCAAGCACACGCAACCATCCCGAGTCGCATACTGATTGAAAATATTAATGACTTTTGAGTCACGGCACAAAGATAGCACTTTGTTGTACAAGGCATTTAAATAATGTTATCAGACACAGAGCAATGAGGTTATTTCTAATAAGGGATGGGCTGAAAATGAAGGATATTACAACCAGCGCGGATTCATATCTAGAATAGTCTTACAAGTTTAGATGTTGCCCTGTCTTGCTGGAAGATATTAGAATCTAAATATTATCTAAAAAATTTGCAATTCCTGACTTAAGACTATAAACTGTATAAAAGAAGAGTGAAAAGTGAAGTGTCTTAAAACTGCATTATTTCTAAAGACCAGCAGGGGGCCACTGGTTTCGAAAAGAAGGGAGGTTGTATAGATGTATATGAGAAAATGACCCTACTTCTCAACTTGATTTATTACCTCAGTAAACATTTCCAAATTAGTTTATAGTCTCAATCATTAGTTTTAAGTCTTTTTAAATACAGCATGATGGTCAACTGGTAAATTATGGTCCCACTTAGAGTAAAATAGATAATAAAGCAAGGTGTGCTTTAGGGTGTGGCTACCTTTTGACAAATCCGTAATTGGTTTATCAGGACAAAAAGGTGGCAATGTGTAACCATACAGCTGTGTGCATTTAAAGATACAGTTTTGCTGTGGTCCACTTTTTTTATTTTAATTTTTTTTTACAGTTTTCAGTTTTTGCCATTTTGGCTTACTGGAGTCACCGCCTAATGGCTCCTTGGGGTGGTCCTCAAATCTGTAACAAACGTTTTAATCCCACGTTTTTAATCCATTGGAATGATGGCACACATGGAAATGCTAAATTAAGACTTGTTTAATCTCAATTGTGAAGTTCTGTGACACCACAATGCAGGGTTGGATTGTAATTCCTGCTTTTTGCCATTTTAGAGTTATAGTGATGCATCATAGATTATTATTTTACATTGTATCCAGTATTGCGGAACTTCTGCTTAACAACATTGTTATTGTAATAATATGGTATCACGAGTTACTCTGTGATTCCCACGCTTATTTGTGAGCGGTAATTGCAACATTTTGGTTGCCAAAAGACACTCAAAGGAGTTGCCGGCTTTCAGTTAGCATATTTTGTTTTAAGCCAGTTTTCCAATAGCTAAGATTAGCATCCCAATTTATATCACCGGACATGGATAACAGATAGTTAGCTAGCTGGCCAATAATATCTTTTGCTATGCTTATGGTACCTGACCCGCTGGGCTGATAACCGGTGTTAACCCTCACTCTCCCTAGCTCCACCAATCATCAATCCAATATTAAAAAAAACAAGAAGAAAAAGGACAAAAGTCCACAATCTAATGGGTGAGGTCATGCTAGCTGCACCCACTTCTTTTACACAGTCTCTCCTTTAACCTAGAGCTCTGATAACAATAGACTGGACTGTGTGTTGGGCAATTAATGGCTTTTGAATGATGTTTAACTTTGAGGTCACACATTAAACTGTAAAATACACGCTGAGTTGGTCAAATAAACAAACAGCTGAACAAACTTAATTTTCTTAGTCAGTAAAATGCAGCTGCTTAACCACTGACAGATGACGGATACTCTCTATTGTATGCTTTTAAACATATTTTGTTCCTCTTAAATTATCCAAACAATCTGTTTGGAGTAGCAGGATTCAAGTAGGCTATAATTTAATAGCCTAATATTTTCAACATCAATGGAAAATGAAAAATAGAAAGTTGCAATCTCAATAGAGATTTAACAAACTGATGCAGATATGCTTGGTGATTGTTGGAGGTATGCAGCATAGCGTTTGTCCTATTTGTGTGTGTGGGCAATTTACTCTTTTACACCACGGTAACATGGTTAATGACATGCACACTAGTACTTTGGATCCACTTTGGCACAGTTGCACTGACTCAGAGCTGGTGTTGGTTGAGGCAGAAACTTCCATAGTTGATGACTTTTTGTTTTTTCTGGCCTTTAAGAATGCTAATTATACATTCAACGGGGAGACTAATGCCACTCTTGTGTCTCTGTGTTGAATATAAAGCTAGAGGTTAGCATAAAACTGGGGCACAAAAAACAAAAAAACAAACTACTATTCATGGTTTAATGGGTTGTTATGGACTGGGACTTTTCTCTTTGTAGCTTCATATTTACCATATGTGGTATTGATTAAAGCCTGACCTATTTTTCGATTGATATTGGCCTATCAAAGGCATTTTGGTATCAATATGCATGATTATGAAAACTTTTTTCCACAAAACATAATGTATAAAACAATGCTTAGGGTGATCTAGAATGGTGTTAATTCATTATTTGATTTATTCAAGTGGTCAGAAATTGACTGATACTGGACAAAACAGTGTGTTATTTAAATTTGTTTAAAATGTATTCTTAGTTTTCATTTTTCGACTTGTTTGACAATGTACTGTAATACATCGTATGTTTAATGTTAAATATTCTTTGATAAAGTTATCCTGTTTAGGAAAGAATCCTTTTGAGTAGAGTTCACTATCGGTTCATTTTTCCCGCTCGAAAATCGTTTTAAAAAAAAAAATAAAAATAAAAATTTTGTTACAATAAGTCATCAGTCAGGGCTGTTTGACATCTTTTGATATTTGGGAACTTTTCCAACACCACTGTGCCGTGCTCAACTCTGCTGTTCTTTATTTGTTCCAGTCTAGACGAACCAAGGATGGAATGACAGCAATGTAATTTTGGCAAAATATCGGTTGGATACAAAAATGTTTGTTGACGTCATGTTTAAGGTCAAGGAGCAGAGAGCTTAAGACTAGTGTATTCTTTAAAAAGAAAGCGGAAAATATTCTCTTTTAATATACAAAACAATTTTTGACAAAATAAAAAAAAAAGCCACCAAAAACAAGTCTTGAAGGACTGCCAGGGGTTCGAACGTCAGGACATAACACACGATGATATTAAAACTGTCTCATGGCAGAAAGTCCAACCCTGGATCATTAAATATATAATCATTAAAAACTATTTAACTTTGTACTTGCTAATAAACTGACTGACAGAGATGAAATTTGTCAAGTCGCTCACATGGTCGTGTTCAAACATTGCAGTGCTTTCAGCCAATGGCAATAATCACTGATCTGGATGAAAGGACAAGACTTTGATTGATGTTTGAAAGAAATATAACTTAATCTTAGATGTAGGTCATGAAAGAAAATCCCAGCGGCTCACGATTTCAGAGAGATTTGGAAAGTTGCCATTTGTCCGCTTCACGTACACGAGGCTTAACATGACGAATGCTACGAGCGCTGCAGACAAACACACATAAAGCTAAAACTCTTAAGACACGAACTGATAAAAAGTGATAAAAAGTAATAAAAAAGGACACAGGAAGTAGCAGGAGTGCTGTTTTTCAGTGTGTGCACCACAAGTTCTGCATTTTTATGTAAGGCAAAGTAGAATTAGACGATCGTTTTAAGTGTTTTCCTTTTGTTTGGGGGGTTACATTATGGCAAGCTACTGACAAGGGGCACCTGTGCATGTCTCGGTCCTTGTGGAAGACTTGTGATCCATCTTGACCCGTTCTGTGTTTTCTGGGGTTGTTCTGGTTCACGCCACTTGAGGAGAGGAGTGGTTCATCAGTCGTCAATGTCCTCATACACATTATCGTCAAAGGGCCGCGCCGAAGACGGCTGAACTCTGTGTCGGGAATACTTGAGCTGAAGAAGGTCTCCTACCTCACCAATGACACTCAGCGCCTGTGGACACATTTATACAATAAAAAACCTGTCACCGTGAAGGGCGATATGTGCCTCAAGGAAATTTAAAGCAGCACCAAGAAACAGTTTTATGGACAAACACACCTGTCTTGTAAGATTAAATCACAAACTTGGGCCGAAACAGAAAACACCACATGCTGCCAGTGAAACCAATCTTTCCTATTTTTCATTCCCATTACTTGGATTCGAGGTGAAGTCACCAGTAGGATATCTTGTCATGGTGCAGATGGGTTCAAACAGATATTTCATCTAAACAGCTGAACATGTTCAGTCTGGCTGAAACTCTTTGACCCCAAAAACGCTGTCTGAATGCAATGTTACACATCACTGAAGGTAACATGTGACATGACTATGGTGTTTGTAAAGACGAGTATTTTAATTTTCTAATGCAATCTGATGTGTCTGACAAGTGCTGTGCTGCAGTGCTGAGTAGTGATGTCCAAATAAAGCTTTATAAACCTTTAGCTGTATTTGTTGACCTCATTAGACGGCACTCTTGGTTTGAAGAAAAAGGTTCAAGGAATGACAATTCATGTTTTGCACAGAGTACCATCTAGTGGGCTTAGAAAATAAACCTATGGTTCATGAAGCTTAATTTGGCCATCACTAGTATTGACCAATCACGTTTCAGTGTGCTTCGGTTGTATGCAGTTAAACAGTTCATGTGGAGAGCCAATGAGGAGGAACGCATTGCCTGAAATAAAATGTCCGAATCAACTGGCTATTGTCTGATGACAATATTGCTTTTTATTAGCTTAACTAACTTCTTAACTAACTTAACACATTTTTTTCAGTCATGTTGTACTTGAAAAGGCATTTTTGGACCCTTTGGCCACAGAATGCCCCAAATGAGTCATCACAGTCTGTTTTTACTTCTTAAATAAGTCAGTGCAGATTTGTATGATTTAACTCAGGTTTTATATATTAACGCAGTCACTGAAACGGAAGGTCTTCAGAAGGACAAAAGTAAAAGAATTTAGCTCTATGTGTACATCAGTGGGGGTGTCTGAACGCGAAGGCAAAACTGCGAAAGCTCACCGGCAGATAAAAGAGACACACAAATCGACATGACACATCAAAGTACGAGGAAATGATACAGAGAGGAAGGCTAACAAAGAGAGGTTTAACATCCTGACAGATAAAAGCACTACAACACTACAATACTCCCACTCCCTGTCTTTATTTCTTTTTATTATTTTTTTAAGGCGAAAAAGGGGAATAGTAGCACTTCCTGGAGGCAGTATGGATCTGAGACAACTGAGCCACAAGGACACCCAATTAGACCGGAGAGGGTTCAGCCGCTGTGTGAAATGATCTATATTTATGTTATAATGATAGACAGGCTGAGGCTTAAGACAGGTAGGCCCGCAGTGAGCTCAGTGTTGTGGAAGAAGAGCCCTCGTTGAGAGGAGTGGGCGTCTTTTTGATGTGTTGCCATGAGTGATCAAAGCTGAACAGTCTGCGCTGACGGAAAGCAACACATTGAGGAAATAGGATGTTTAGAGTGGCGGTCTTTAACTCCAATATATTGTGAATACAATGCCTTCACCTGCAGGGTGATCCAGCTGACACAGACACAGAGCTGGAGGGGATTCAGTGTGTCTAAAGTGACTCTCCAGGAAAAGACATTTTGGGGTCATAGCAGATCACACGTGTCTTCCAGCTACAGACAGTTTTCCTGCCTGTTGGACTCCCCTTCTTCCCCTTAATGTCATCGTGATCTCTTGGATCAGTTTCAAACTACTTGAAGGTCATCACACCAAGTTGGAACAGGAGAGCTGTATTTTTAAAACAGTGTAATATTGACCAAAAATCAGCTACTGTCAGTCCATACTGCTGCCTGCCAATGGTGGAAAATGGGCATTTACATGCTTTTCTTCCTTCTTGGCTCAACAACAATGACATGCAAATCCAGCTAACAAGCTAAATTCTGGAAAACTTGACAAGAAATGTGTGCACGAGTGTAGTAATTAACCGTAACCCCCTGGAACTGAGGTTTGGGCAAGACTAGAGCTGACAATTCTGACTAATTAAATACATTTTAACAACCTGGAGTGTGTTTTTACTGAGTCATTACGGCTTCAGCTCTGCCCACACAGGAGAAAGGTCTGTGTGCCGGTGAGATCTGGCCACGCAACACTAGTCGACATTAATGCACTTGCTACTACAGGTGTCACAGTCTGAAAATATGTTTTAAAAAGAAAAAGTGAAGACAGTTTCAGAGGTGGTGAGTGTGTAGGAGCTGGAGAAGGACAAAGGTTAAGAAACACACTGAAAAAGTTTCACCAAATTACAGTTAGCTGCCATGTTTGAAGGGTCTCTTAATGATCATCAGGCGACCATCAGAGCTGGGTATTTTCAGTCGCCATGATCTCACTGATGTTTTCTTTTTTAAAGTAATCCGCAAATGTCAAATCCTGTTGGAAATTTGTATAGTGTGTCTCTGTAAACCTAAAATATGCAGTTTATATCAACACAGGGAGTCCTCTCCCATGTCTCTACAGTAGCCCAGAATGGACAAACCAACAGGGCCACTGTAGGTTCTCCTACGTGTTTGGAAAGGGGAGGGGTATTCAGTTACTAGATGCCACTAAATCCTACACACTGCTCCTTTAAGTTACCCATCTTGTTTCCTGTCTGTCCAAACATTTGCTTCTCAGTAGTAAAAACAACCAGTTACCCTGTCGAGCATGTCTTTCGTGTGGGCGGCGGAGATGCAGAAGCGCGCCCGGGACTCTATGATGGGCGTAGCGGGGAAGCCCACGACCACCACCCCGATGTTCCTCTTCAGCATCTCCCGGCCAAACGCTCTGCAGGGACAAAAGGAGACACAACATGAGCTTCAAAAAGACATTAACCTGGCCTCAAATTAATCATCTATGGCCTGAAAATTTCTTGTACAATTTGCATTGTTACAAACATACATTTAACTTATATTTATCAAAAGACACAAACTACCCAGCATGCACCCCTGAATTCGATGATTGATGTAGGAGATAAGCACCTTTTCAATGTAGGATGGCAAAGGCATTCCCATATTGAGGCTACTTTATGCCTAAAATGTGACAATATCAGTTTGTATGAGGTGCATTTTTATATTATTTATGCATCTTTTTATACATATGATGAACATGTATTTGTTATTTGTAACAAGATACTTGACTTGATGTATTTTTAGTATTAAAAATGAGGCATCTTTGGCGACATGTGCACTCTGATTAGTAGTTGACACATTTATTACAATAAAAAAGTTTTAATAACCATTATGACAGTTGCACCTGATAAAGATAAATGAAAAATAAATGTACCTCCACAAAGTCAAGTTATAATATATTATTATCGGCTTTCCATTCACAATATTAATCATCTTGTATGGATTCTGAGGAGACTTCATTAAGTCCACCGACAGCAGCTGGTCAGCGGTTCAGGCTCACCCTATCTTGGCGGGCATGTAGAGCATCATGGGTACGACGGGCGAGTCCTCGTTGCCGTAGATGATGAAGCCCATTTCTCGAAGCCTCTTGCGGAAATAGACTGTGTTCTCTGCCAGCTGTCGCACGCGGTCACAGCCTGAGAGTTTCAAACATGAGAGCTTTCAGCAGAGGCAATGGAGTCAACAACACTGCTCGAAAAGTTAATGCATATTTTATTTGCTGTGAGTGAAGTAACCAAGCTGTCCTGAATGTCCTGAATCTCTAATCTGTACCACTACAGGGTCATTCCATGTCAAATTGGAGACTGCAATTTTTACTGCAGTGGATTGGGGATAATAAGCCTTACAGCATGTTCAATGAACTGTAACTTTACACACAAAATGCCCAAATATCAAAAACTTTTCCTGGTCCTAGGAATTTGTCCAAATCACAATCTTGACCTGTTAAACTTTCCATATCTTGGATTCTGTTGAAGCTGGAGTCTCTAAAATGTGCAACACCATTAATCAAATACTGTTTTTTAACAGGAAATATTGAACCATCCATATGTAGATAGTTTGGGGGGACTGCCTGGGGCCCCAAAAGTGCCTAATTTGCACTTTTCAAGGGCCAGTAATGAAAAATATGACACCTGCTTGTTCCTTTCAATCATCTGGATGTGTTGTACACCATGTTTTCTTTGGCTCTACCAATCTTCAAGGCTGTGGGAGCTATGTGACTGAATACATTGAACCCTAAAAATGACTTCCTGTCTAAGATGTTCTTTCAGGGGGTGAAATAACAACATTCCCTGTGGCAAAACTGCAACTCTCAAAATTCAGTATATATTTTACAGAGTTTATTTTTTAGTCCCAAATAGTCTATACATATGGTTTGAAGAAAATCTAAAAATGCTAATAAAAACCTCTCGTTTGACATGGAAATACCCTGAAAATACGAAACAGGCAGAAAAATAAATATTTGAACTGTCAAATTAAACAAAGACTACTCTCCTTTCTAAACATCTTTACCAGATTTGATCTATCTGTTTGGCAAACAAAAGGAAGGAAATTATTCAGAGCTACTTTAATGATGCTTTGAAAAGAGGGAGAGAGGAAAAAAAAAGAAGGCTGACGAGCAGCTGAAAACAATCACATTCATGAGACGAGAAAACATCTGAGTTGAACAGCAGCCAGGCACCATGGGGAGATCAAGTTTTTAGTTCCTCTGTTATGTTTTCTTTCTCCCGCAGGAGATCAGGAGATTCACCGGCTTCTTTGAAAAGCTGCGTTTGCAACACTGCAAACCCTGATAGTTTGCTCAAACAATGTATTCACACACACAAACAAATACAACAAAAAGTGACGTTTTTTTTGTACAGCGAAGGGCCAAATCTTACCTAACTCACATTTATCTCGACTGGTTTGCAATAATGCAAGATCAGATAAAACTTAGTTGTCCATTTCCATGAAATTTCCTCCAAAAGACGAAGAGAGATACTGCTGACTTTATCTAAAACAGGTGCAGCTTCAGCCGTCTTTGAGGAATAACTTGTCAAAGATAAGACTCCTGTGACACGGAGTCTGTCTACTTTTATTTTATTAGTGTGCACTGACACCTGGTGGCCACCGGCAACAATTACAGCACAGATAAGATTCACTCAACAACAACAGACCTGGTGGTTTGAATGCTCTGATGGTTGGTTAGAGTTCAGCTAGTGTTAGCTACATATTAGCAAGCTAATATTAGCTACATATTAGCAAGCTAATATTAGCTAATGTCCATTTTTGACCTCTTAAACGCTCAGTTATTCAGTTTGCCAGAGTTTAAAAACTTAGTTCTGTCTCTTTAACTTGTTGGTAGTACATTTCCCCACACAGCAGCTTTTAGACATTTTTCTGTTGTTTGCTAACAGACAGAGTTGACAAAGAGGCTCCATCTTTTAATATGAAGTCCCCTCTGATTGGGGCAGGGCTAAAATGCGCTCTGACAGTTAGGTATGCTGTCAAACAAGTGAAATCATAAGTAGATTACTCCCTTGTTGAAAAGGGGCATCACAATTTATTATAATAATAATAATAATAATACGTTTTTCTATCACTTTGTACTGGGTTATTTCAGTCCATACCAAGCTCTGTCACATGTGTGCACAAACAAAACAAACACCTAGTCATTATTAAACTGCTCCAATAACGCCACTACATCAAACCTCCACAGGGCACCTTTAATACTGTTGCAGCACTTACCTATCGTTGTGCCATCCTCTCCCATAATGCACTTCATAGAAGTGATGATTTGCTCCACCACAGGAGGAGACATGGAGGTGGCGTAGACCGCACTGTGGGAATGGGAGCGCAGGTACTCAATAAGCTCCTAAAGCCAGCAGATACACAGGAGATGTTAAGTACATGCGCGGCGACGGCTTTAAATCACCCTACAATCTGTACAAGCAGGACGCTTTGTGACTCACTGTAGATTTACTGTGAGGATGACAGCGTGACTCATATTCACGGGTTTTGCATGAAAATTAATTCTCAGTTGGTTAGAATGATTGAAATTTCTAAAGGCGAGGGGAAATATAATGTTTTGCACAGATTCTAAGAAAGAGAAGAAAGAAAATAGGCCCTGGCAAGCAATACCCAACTGAATACCTTTTATGCTGTAAATATGAGAAAAATGAAGCTTTACGATACATCTTTGCATTTTTGTTACACAGTTCAAAAGACATACTTTATAAAATCACTGAGAGAAGCAGTGAAGGTGGTGGCAGTAGCTGACAACAAGCCGTTAAATGTACGTTAACTGTCACAACCTCGTCAGCTTTTAAAGGAGACAGAAAGTTGTTCATGTCTTCCAGTTGAGATTTCTGTGAAGCCTTTTGTGTTAAAGCCCTGGGACGGGACTGATCCGTGAGGAATGCAGCGTCCATTCACAGCGAGGCTGTGCGTCCACATTACTGAGATGACAGCTGTCTTTTTTATCACACTTAAAGCATCATCAGTTGACACAGTGAGCTGATGTTGAGAGATTGCTGAAAGCATTGTTCATATGGTTACAGTGTAGCCTGGTTTAGTAACCCAGCGCTAAACTGGAAAACGATCCATCTCTTTGACTAGGAGAGCTTGTGTTTCTATCATTTCTTCCACACCAAAAACTGCACTATAATGTACACTAAATATGCAATATCAATCCTCCTTTCTCACCCTTTTCCCTGCGATGTATCCCCCCGCAGCGCCGAAGCTCTTGGTAAAGGTGCCCATCATGATGTCCACGTCACAGGGGTCGAGGCCAAAGTAATCAACCACACCCCTCCCTCTGGGCCCCAGGGCCCCGATGCTGTGGGCCTCGTCTAGGTAAAGGTAGGCCCGGTAGCGCTTCTTCAGGGCAATCACTTCCGGCAGGCGCACTACGCTGCCCTCCATGCTGCAGGGAGGAGACGGGGAAGCAGAAGGTGTTACAGCCAGCGTCCGGCACGTGTCCCAACATGTTTATGTGCATTTCTTTTCTCACCATCCACGATATGTGTTTATGTAAACAGAAAGATATGCTAGCGTGTGATAAAAATCTAACAGTGTCACAGGAAAGTGCATGATTTGCAGATTGCTATATAGCTTCTTGCAGAACCCGGTCTGGCAGAATCAAGTCAAAGAAGCTCACAGTGTTTACAACCAGTAAGAGCTAACCAAGCACTGAATCAGCTCCGTCAACCAGAAATCCAGTCCCAGGAGGGTTGATGCTACTGAATCTAATAGAACCACATGAACCATCAATAGAGGATAAGAGCTGCTTCTGGAAGTTTTTTTTTGCATGTGTTTGTGCGACTGATAAACCGATTTTTCAAGTTAATACTGGTAGGTTCCCCTGACAGAAACTGTGGAAAATGATAAACAGATTCTCAGCTTTCCAACTGGGATCATGTGAGACGAACGTTTCTGTCAGGACTAAACAAATCTGGCTTTATACTTTAATATTTCATCGTAGCTAAAATATCCCCAAAATGTAACCATTTGCACTAAACAGAATCTGTAAAAAAACAAAACAATAAAATCTGCATTCTGCATATTACTGTAACAAATAAAAACAAAATCTTCCTGCAGACAGGAGAGGGACTGAGAGAGAGAGACTGTATAGCACGTGGAGCTCCCTTTTTTCAAAACCTGATGAAACTCCAGCTTGTGCAATTTCGCAGCATTCATATTGAAACCAGGAAGGAAATTATGGGGACTTTAAAGCTGGTAACTCCTGTTGGTCCACAGCTTTTACACAATGACACTTTCAGCCTGGTTAACTGTGAACACTGTAAACATCCCTGCCCCTACCCTCTCTCTCAGCACGGATAACACAGATTTGGTTGTGTTCTGCACCATTTGAAACACCCCAAAACAGTCACAATGATAAAGAGATACTGTAGAATAAAACTCAAAAAGGAAAGGTGTTTTATTAAAAGTCTTATGAAGAGAAACTGGTATGCTACCTGTAAATGCCCTCGACCACAATGAGGATCTTCTTCCATGGCCGGTGAGTCCTGGGCTGCCCGAGAACGATGGCCTCTCTCAGCAGCTTCTCAAGGCTCTGCATATCTGACAGGAAGATCACATTGAGAATGAAAGTTGTGGCTGAAAACCACAGAGAAAGTCTTTAGAAGAAAGCGACATCTACCACACACAGTTTCAATACACCCTCATAATTGAACCCAACTAGGATGGAACAAGACTTAGCATGCAGAGCTAACTAAAGATTGCCCAGTGATGTATGTGACAGTAACAGTGATAAAAGCTATAGTAACTTCTATAAATGGAGGCAGTAAAGAAAACAAATTGGGGGACTGACAGACGGAAATAGAACACAAAATTGACCCATTAATGCAGCCAGGAGACGCACTTCTGAGAGGAGCTATTTGTGATCACAGACTCACTGTTGTGTTTGAAGACTCTGATGGTGGACCCAGAGAGTCTGGCTCCCAGGACCAGAGAGGCATGGTTCAGCTCATCACTCAGGATCAGACAGCCCTGCAGAACACCAGACAGTGTTACACCTACACAGCTACTTATAAATCACACATTTCCTTGTGGGTGGGTGGAGTATCATTTCGTTTTTATAGGATGATCCGAGCTGAGATAATTAAGGTTTTATTGATTTGCTATTTCGGGGTGAAAATATACACCTTTTCCAACATCAGGTTTGCATCATTTCACAAGAACAAAAGACTTTAAAAGGCTTCAGTCTCACCCTCTCCACTGTTAACTTCCTGTCACCAGTGGAAACCGACTACGTGGTGAAAGTATCTACCTGCCAAACAACACCAGCAGCAACGTGACAAAGCAGACTGGTCTGAGCTCTTTGTTTCCACTCTGACATGCAGTCGAGCCAACAGGAAGTATTTCCTCCTGATATGAGGCCAGAGGGTGGTTCTGTGCCTCTGTGTACTTGGTGCTACTGGTGATGTTTGCTATGGAATTGTTTTGCTAAAGCACTCTAGTAATAAAAGTGCATGGTAGAAAACCTATGCAATAACTAGAAAGAGAATGACACAGAGGGCAGACAGAGAGAGGGAAAACAGGAAATAAACGGTTGTGACAACATCAAGGAAATCTGACAAGGAGACCAAAGCAAACATAAAGGGTAGAGATAAGAAACGTAGGGGAACATGTGTTTCAAGAGTAACTCGTCTCACCTTGCCAGCCAGTGCTGGTATGTTCATGGAGTTGGTGGCAAACCCCATCCCGAACGCCATGGCTGACTCCACGCCCAGGAACTTAGCCACCAGCTTCTCCATCTCCTCGTGTCTGTCCAGATTACCTAAACACACGTCAATGAGGAACTCAGAGATCTTTCCTTACGCCCACAAGTTAAACAATGTGCTTTCTTGCTGAGAATAATATCAGAAGATAGATATTACTCTCATATGTCTCCAGTTAATGTTAAGTTATAGCAGGGAGATGGTTAACTTTGCTTAGCATAAAGATTTGAAGTAGGGGGGGAAACAGCTAACCTGACTCTGTCCACAACACGCGAAAAATGTTTTCCAACTAATAGCAGAATAAGCCAAATGCATCTCTGAGTTACTCATTCTCTCATGCATCTATGAAGAAAACTAATTACAGTGCAAGTTTTCACTGCACCACTAAACAAACTGGTCTATGATGCTTTCCTCACTGTGCTGAATTCA
Organism: Serranus cabrilla; assembly: GCA_903364295.1. Lineage (NCBI taxonomy): Eukaryota > Metazoa > Chordata > Actinopteri > Perciformes > Serranidae > Serranus > Serranus cabrilla. The sequence goes on from CAFUXE010003079.1 coordinate 398,386, forward strand.
TTCCTGCACATTCCTGCTGTTCAGTTACAGTGACACCAAAGGTCAGGGGTGTGGCTGTGTTCTGGTTTGTATTTGTACCAATCTCCTGCCTGGTGCTGGCAACTCCGACGCCGTACTTGGCGGTGACCTCGGCTGCAGAGTCAGCGCATGGACCCGTGTTCTCAGCGAAGCCCAGGTAATTATACGAGCCCAAGTTAATCACATCCTGCACGACTCGACCCGTATAACTGGAAGGGAGACAGAAGAAGATAATCAGACAGAGGAAACAATCAATGACAAGAAGCTAATGTGTTTGCAAGCCTGTTGGTTACAATAATGATCGGTAAAGCTAATTACGAACTCGGCTGAGTTGCAGTGAGAGGCTGGCTTGAGTGGCATCGGCCATATTGCTTGATGCAGTTGAACAGAGGACACTTTTATTGGGTTGGCATTCGGAATGAGTTGATATACTGAGTTGAGTTGAAAAATTTGGACCGGTCCATACCCAAATTACTTGATAATGGAAATTAGAGTGGAAATGATTAGTCCTAAAAGTAATTTTCAGTACGGGACTGTTACCAAGACAAAACCAAACCTTTAGAGGACATTGATGTGAGCTCTGGGAAACTGTGATGGACTTATTTTCTGCCACTTAAAGACCAAAAACAAGCAATTCAAATGAGACAATAATAGTTACAATAAGGTATGGGACGATATGAAAATTGCATGTCATCACTAGTAAAAAGTAATTGCAATTCATGATACCATCACATGATAATCATCAAAATAAGCTTAAAAAATAGCACTAAACATGACGAATCCTTACGTTGTGTCTAGCAACTAATATTTTATTGCACTTCTGTAGGTGGGCACTTTATCAATTTGTTGTTTTTTAGTTTATTTTTTTCATAGGCTTTTGGACTTGGGAATGACGGGAAAGATGCAGGCTCCACCTTGATGCAGTTCAAAACTAGAAAAGCACTTGGTGAGCGCAGACCTCCGCCAAGGCAATAGTGTCACTTACGCAATACCACACATCTAGAATTTCACCTGTTCCTTGTCCCAATACAAACCTGGTCCGAAAATTTCATCCAAATTGGTGCAGTACTTTTTGAGCTAATTTGTACACAAACAGATGCTGACGATCACATAACCTCCTCCCTGGCCCTTGGCGGAGGCAATAAACAATCGTCAATATAAATGAAATCATATATCTTCCCATTAATCAGTAATGGAAATATTTCTTAGTGGTAGTTTAGTTTAGTTTGTTTTAATGATCACATAGATACTACAGAAGCAGAGATCCCTTCAGTGACTTATAATGGCTGCAGGATACTTTAAAGATACCACGTTTACAAGAACGATACCATCATCTTTAGTCATGCATTTGATGGTATCGAAAGTACTGAAGCTGGAAACCAAAAAACAATCTACAATCAGATGCAGAGGCTGGAGGAAGTTTACAGCAACAAAAACAAAATGTTAACATGTCAGCTCTGCAGGTGCATAACCCTTATCAGTGTTAATGTATGTAAGGCAAGTAATGTTAGCAAGTCAGAGAAACAAAACCGGGACATTAACCGTACAGCACACTTCCCTTTATCCCCTGAAGCCCTCTAGCTCCGCCCCGTGTCTGAATACCTGACGTTTGACTTCTAGATTACAGTGTTTACAGTGTTGAGTAAATGTCAAGCGTTTCCTCACTCAAAAGTCCAGTTGTAGTCGTGGGAGGCTCGTTCCATCAGGTCCATTTTGGCCCCGGGGACGCTGCATATTGGCCTGTTCCAGTTGTCTCTGATACGCATGTACAGGTTCCTGGTGTAAAAGTTCTCAAAATCCTGGTAGAGCGGCACAAAGTCCTGCACATGGACGAATAAAGAGAACATGATGAGCGCCGGGACAGAAGGTTTTAGATATAAAGTTTACCATTATTATTATATTATTATTATGAGCTGAGCAGCAGGGGGAGCAGGAATGTCATTCTTGTTTCAGAAGAATAAGAAAAAATACTATAAACGTCAGAAGTACATACCATTCATACTTGTGGAAAGCTTAGCGAGGAGGAATTAACCCTCCAGAAATATAATGTGACACATTAAACACATGACTCCTTTGTGCCTCTTAGAGGAAACATATCCTCCAGGTTTTTAGGCTAAATGTCAAACGATTTTATTTCACTCCTCCATTTTTAAAACCTAATTTTTCCTTCATTACACAAACAAAATTACACCCATAAGCACTCATACAATATTAAATAGATTTTCCTTAAATCACTCTGTTATTACACTAATCTAAGCCACAGATACTGAAAAATGTAATTTTAGAATCATTATTGCTACTGTATTCATTTTACCATTTATTATTTTGTACCGCCTTCCCTGTTTTCTATCATAACTTTACATTTTGTTTTTGCAGGAATAAAAAAAAGTAGAAAAAAAGGAAAAGAAATGATATCTTTAGAGTGATTTCATGACTTTCCTACATCTATCACTCAAGTGATATGTTTTTTTCTTTTTTCTTCCCTTTCACACAAATATACACATAAACACCCATTCCATATTTAATTTATATCCCCTAAATCACTCTGTTATCACACAGTTACTGAACAATGTAATTTTAGAAATATTATTATTACTTCATTGATTTACTACTACCCTGTTTCCTGTTCTCTATCCTACCTCTAAAATCACTACTGTTTTGTTTTTACAGGAATAAAAAATAGTGTGAAAAAAAAGGAAAAGAAAGGATATCCTCAGGGTGATTTCACGACTTCCCCACATCTATCCCACAAGCTTCCTTTCCTCGACGTGCCCAAATACTTAAAAACAATGGGATTCTCTATCGAAAGTTACATAACAGGTGGAAAACAATCTCAGTGTCAAGGACATTGTCCGGAAAGCGCTGATAACGCCTCCATTAGCTGTGCGTTGACAAAAATGCAATCTTGAGGGCACATTCCACTGAAAAGCCACGATTTTAAATGTTGTATTAGACTCAGAGAGGATTGCACTAAACACTATCTGAGCTGCTGCTGTTTCAGCGTATGCACAAACACTTTCCGACCAATCAATTTCCTGTTTGAATATCATTATGGTTGACAAGATCTCATCGAACGATCTGAGGTTTTGTGTGCCAAACGAATGCTTCCTCTCCAAGCTTAAAGCTGAACATGTTAGAAACATGAGAGCCTGTAGCTTATAGTGTTGGGACGCATTGTGGTCGTCACTTTTTTTTCACTCTGGTTAACAAAACAACAAAACAGATTAAGCCTATTTTCCATCTGTTATCCCTTTTGTTTCCACAGAAACGCGGTTAGCGCCCGGTTGCCAGGCAACCTGTGCTCAGACTAACAAATCAGTTCCATTAACACCTGGAACTCATCTGCCTTCTTTTCCTTGACAGCAGTTTAGCTCGTCACGTGCACCCGAAAACATCATAACATTCCAGTCGTGATATTACCGAGTGTGCTGACTGCACAATGTCTGCTGTTGCAAATCATAACATGTTGCACAATCATTACAGGGAGAGTGTTGCAAAGAATACAGGGTGCAGAGACTCTACCAGTCAGGTGTGTTTACTGACTGATACGTGTTGTTTTTCGAGGCTGCTCTCACCTTCTGTTCCTCCTTCTCTCTGGCGATGTGGCACCTTTCGATCTTCCAGTGACGGAGGAAGTCCCGGAGGTAGCCGAAGACGGTCAGTATTCCGTAGCCCATGTAGGTGAGGACCGCCACCAGCATGGGCGTCTCCTCGAAAGACTCGATGAAGGGCTGCTGGTACAGGCCGCCATGATGCCACGCTGCGTGGACCTGGGCGGCACGGAAAGCAGAAACACAGATGTTGTAAAAAGTGAGATTTAAATGTGTTTTTTTCACGTTTAGGAGGTTAGATAATACTGTTAAAGTGTGAAAATGCTCAGTACACAGAGAAATGCACACAGCTCGTATTCAGAAACTGTATTAAAACAAGCAAGCAGGATGTCCAAAGGTTGTGATGTCACAACTATATCACATATCAGGGCGGCTAGACTGTCCAACATCATGATCAACACTCTTTAATATTACTCACCGACTTTGGAAAAAAAAACTTTAGGTTTTCTTAAACTTTGTATACAATGAAATTTTATTTTTATTTATTTTTTAATTTTTTTAAAATATTTTATATAATCAAATATACAATTTTAATTGTAAAAATTGAATAAAATACAATTAAATAAAAAAAGATAAATAATAAACAATATAAAGAGATAAATAAATTTTTTTTAAAAATTGCATTTAAATAAACAACATAAAAAATATAATAAATAACAAATAAATTATATAAATAAAAAAACATACAAAAATAAACTGTTTTAATGTTAGAGCTGTTCCACCATCTGCTGGAAAATACTAATAAATATAAATATTCAACATAAAAAAGTTAAAATAAAATAGACCATAATTCATGAGATCAAATGTAGTGTAGTGTCACAAACTCCTATACATATATTCAACATTTTTGTAAACTATTTTCAACATATTTAAGTGCACAGGATTTAGAACGCAAGACAGAAAAGGAGTATTATTTTGAAACAGAATGCGGCACAATCATTGCTTTATCTGTATGATCTTGATTTCATAATCATTTTGAAGCCAAAACAGCCATTAATTAAACAATAAAAAGAACGGTCCATTCCTGCTACATGTAAAACAAGCATAAACCTGAAAACAAGCTCATTATGACTCCTTTAAATAACAGGAGAAAACCTTTGACACACATACAGTAAAAAAAACAGAGCTTCATTACAGTAAAATAACAATTTTGTCTCAATTACCTTGTTAAACTAATTGTTGGAAGGCAAACCAATCATTGAAAATAAAAGTGCGTAAACACTGCAGTGTGTTTGCTGTCATGTTCGGTAAACAGCGCGTGAGCAGTGTCATGTGTTAAGAGGAGCAGAAACCCTGAGCCTTTGTTAAACACGGCAGGTCAAAGTAAACAGTCTCCATGTTTGTCTGTAACAAGTTAGAACCCATCTTCCTATGCAAACACAGCGACTGGTGTCTCAGCTAGAATAATAACACCCATGTACAGTCTGACTTCACAGCTTGTCCTGCATTACAGCTCGTGTAACTCACTTAAAGGTGACTTATTTGCAGCCAGTGAGGGAAGAGGAGGAATTATTAGTGCTGCGGCAACTTTACAGGAAAGAAAACAGCCAGTGACAAAGATTTGCCTGCCAAATAAGGCAAAGCTTGATGTAAATTTGGAGCTGAGTGATCCACAGTAAAGCGCACTTTATGTTCTATATGATATTTCACAAAGAAAAGTCCCCGTCCGTCTTGATGGACCGGAACTCTCTGCGCGCAGAGGTTATGCAACGCTGCTTCCCATCATGCGCGTCTCTGTGCTCATGGCTATTAGGCGCCGCATGTGACCGGTCATGCCTCTCTCTCAAATACCTTACAGAGTAGCAACGCTGACATCTGCATGAACCGTAATCAGCTGAGGTTCAGCCACCAGGAGCTCAGTTATTCAGCTAACAGGCACAGTTCAAAAATCTCTAACTGGACGTGGCTTATAGGGATGAAAAATTTGACTTTTTAAGTTATGATAATAGTGAAATCTTGGCTCTGATACTAAGTACCAATCCGATACCACAATAAATAGATTGCTTGTGTCTATTTATTGTTATTTTGTTGATGCTTTTCTTTCTATTTTTGCTGCTGTGACAATGAAAATGTCCCCGTTGTGGGCCTAATAAAGGAATATTTTATTATCCTATTACTCCCTTACCTTATTTTCAATGAATAAGCTGTATGCTTCACTATGTGGAAGAGACTGGGATCATTATTTATGTCTAGGATTGACTTAAACATTGCTTTACTAACAAATAAATACAGTTGTGCAGAATTTTTGCTTTCTTGGCCTTTTGATCAGGCTCATTTGGATGTTTTTTAAAAAATTATTATTATGATTTAAAAATAGAAAACACAGTTGTTAATCAATAAATGGCTTCACCCAACCATTGACCATTCATTTGTGGAAAAAAAGTTTTTGTGTTATCATTCATATTCTCTGAAAAAAGGCCAGGAAAGCAAAAATTCTGCCGGGGTATGTAAACTTTTCAGCACAACTGTATGTAGATTTTAACATATTGAATTGTTGTTTAATATCACAACAACAATTTATGCACCAGCAGCTTGGTTAAAAAAAATGAAAATAACATGAATTATAATGTGAGTGTAAACCTGCAAACCTGTACAATTCTAGTATATAGGTTAGGGTGAATAAACTAAGATGGTAAGAACCAAACACTATGTTGTTGAGTTGACTATTGATGCAATTACTAAATATTTAGATTATATTTTTGATACATAATGAATTCTGTCACATCGTCCTTGTATCTATTTCACTTTCAGCATTTACATAGATTCATTAACTGATAAAACTGTGACTTTAACGCTTTAAGAGGAAATGTTTCGCCCAAAACCTCAATATCTGGTTTTGTAGCTTAAATTCTCAGAAATCAGTTTTTTATATATAGCCTTATATGTATGTAGAATGACGTGTGCACTATTTTTAGCTCTGCTCTTCTGTGTGCCGACACCCACAAAAAGCTCATATGAGTTGTTGGTTCGGGCGCTATCGACGAACGGCCTATTTCGCCGAATAAGTTTGAGATCTCGATCGTCTGGTAAGTTCAGAAAATTAGATCACTTCACTGTAATGTAGCCTTTAAAACCGTGATAAAGAAACATTGTCGATATTATGATAAGAGTGGGTGATATGACACAGAAAAGTAGAAATGTGTTCAGCGGTAGTGATTAGGCAATACTGTTTCTACTGTGGTGGACTGAGTGAAGCTGTAAATACAGAGCAGGACGAAGCATCCTGTTTTTAAAAGTTGTGAGACTTTAAATTGTGGTCCTCAGGAAGCTTAATGCTTCCACTTTGGCAGGATATTAATTTGGTTTTGTTTAGTGGAGTCTCAGGCGATGCAGATGGTTTTGTTTGTATGGACGTTCCCTCCATTACAAGTAAGTTTGGTTATGAAACCATCTCTGATTTGAATTCACAGAACATAAACTCTATAGTGATTGTTTTTTTGTCATTTTTTTCCAAACCATCAGTGGTGTTGTAGCCTAAATTCACAGAAACGTTAGCCTCGAACCATACCTGTATGTATCATGATGTATGTGCTATTTGTGGAACGCGCCGCTGTACCGCGAGCCGCTACCCGAACAAAAATGTCGTCCTTTTGTGCAGTACTGACAAATGACCTACTCTGTTGTTTAGGTTGGAGATCTTGTTTTATATCCAAAAGATGATATAATATTGATATGTTGCAGAGCCATAATATAAACAAAGCTTTGAATAGATCTGCACTATTCTATCAGTCCAGCTATTTGAGTAAATATCAGCCCAATATTGAATATCAACATCAGTATCACTTTCAAAAAATGTACTTTAGCTAACATAAATGCCAGTTATTAGTGTCTTACTATGACTAATACTTACTGAAAATTTACTTTTTAGTCACTGTGATGTGCAATCATTTTCCTTTGAAAAGATCATACACACAGACACAGCAGTGAGAGACTACTATTAAGCAATTCTCTTTCCATTCGGATAAGTAGTGCAAAAAAGACTCAGTTATACAATTTGTTAATTCTCCATCACCACACATTCACAAGTCTCAATGCTCATGTGTGTGACAGCATCTAATCAGTTTGTCTGAGGGGACCTGTTAACTGGGACACTTACACAGGCAGTACCCAAGGGTGGAAATTTCATTAACTTAGCCTCTTAGGAAAAAGTTGTTTCTCAGCCTGCAGGAAGTCTCAGAGGACAGCTTTAAGTGAACAGGTGCGCTGGTGCACTACAGTGTCTTCCTAATTACTCACCAACTTCTCTTGTATTTATAAAGGGAGTTAGCCACCTCAAGGGAATGGAATTTTTCCAATATCTAACAGCCATATGTTTGCCACTCAAAAGGTTGCAGCCAGTACATACACTAGGGGTGAACAATTAATATGAATTCAAGCAAAACTGCTATTTTCATGTTAACCTTTTAAAATATTATTTTTTAAAAACTCAAATTTTTTGTAATAATTGCATGTATTCAATTAAAATGAGAATAAAGATGCATCAATTATTAATTGCTCCAATATCATGAATTATATTGCAATTGCAATTAGTCAAAAATAATAGCAATTTCTTTTTTTTTCAGACTGTTCAATCCTAACAAACAGAAATTAGCCTTAAAAATAATAATAAGAGCCATTATGTAAACATAAACCACTTCCTCTTCCATTAACACACTCATTTGTCGTCATCCAGGCAGATACATGTGGAGTTGTTGGACTGGCTCAGGTGGTTTTTGTATGATTCAGAGTATTTAAGAAAGTGTTAGGGGTTAGCATTTATCATTCCCAGATTATGTGAGTAAATTCACAAAGAGGTGCTAAAGCTATTCCTCTTCTTAGATTCGGCATACATGCTGTGCTCAAAACAGTGCTAGATTCAGTGTTATTTCAACTTTCAGAGTTGTCACACCCGCCTTTTTTAAAACAACCTCCCTCCTATAAAACAACTGAGGGGGCGGTGGAGCTCATTCATCAAGTTGAGATTTTAATATATTCAGATGTTGCTTGATGAAAATCTAATTGTGCCGAATTAAACAGCGTCTCGTAACGATTCAAAACGAGCCTTTGATTTATGTTTTGGGGGAGTAAATCATATTAACAATCAGCAAAAACTCTTTAAATGAGAGTTTTCTTTATGGAATTTGGCGATTAGTCTGTACTCGAGAGAACCAGGGCTCGATGACAGCAAACTGTCAGGTAATGAGCAGCAGGACTCGGTCCATACATGCACGCTGTGTCCGTGTCATATCGTTAGAGCGCACGAGTTAATGAAAATGACAGCACCGTGCGGGTGTTTCCGGGTCCACACATTAGATGCTTCCCCGGCTCCACCAGCTTCTCCTCCCCGTTCCATCCCGGGCCTCACCTCCTCCTCCTCGGGGTGGCAGTGGTGCTTGGGCTGCCGCTCATGGCAGCGGTGGAGGCTCTTCACCAAGCCGTTTCTCTCCGGCTTCAGTCCGTTCTTCACACGCTGACACACGTCCCCGTTGGCTGGCTTGGTCGCGGGGCTTTCGGTCATTGCTGGCCAACGATTGTGGAGCCGCGACGGTAACTTGCATGTAGGAACACGGCGCCTGCCTGCGGTGCAAGGCGGTGACAGTATCCGAGCTGGGAACGTTTACAACCACACTACAAACTCTCTCACACAGTCAACACACACATGCAACACACACACACATTACACACACTCTGTGGAACCTGAAAATCCAGACGCTAAATACCGGAAATCAACGCCCATAAATAATATTGGAGCATGCAGGAGGGGGCGGGGCCATGTCTTTCACATGTACAGAAGGGCGGGGCTTGTTGGACGTGAACTTCACACTTGACTGTTTATGGAATTTTTTGGTTTGTTTATTTTTTTATTTATTGAAGAAATTTAAATACAATTAGATATTCGAATGCAGGGAGCAAAAAGACACAAAATGATATGTTTATAATGACAGTAAAATGCAATGTTATTTTGAGTCTCTTAAGTTTTTTACAAATAAGAAATGCATATCAGTCACTAAAATTTAAAATGTTTGTCTGAATGATTCTTATTTCTTAACTTTCAAATTGTCTTTCTATAGTTGATGATGTACCGGTAGTTACTTATTTTGTTCCATGCTTAAATATTGAGCATGAAGGGGATCAAAGTTCAAACCTGATCATCTAATATATTTGTAAAATGTAAAACCTCTTTTCATTGTCAGGCACATTAACAGCAAATAACCTTCACCGTGATACTAAATGTTAAACTGAAGCTCAAATCACATTTATCATGGCGTGTCTTTGTCATGATTTTGACTTCATATTGCAGCCACAACGGATTGGTCACAATTAAACTGCTCCCTCTTGTGGTGAGAGGTTATACTGGCACCAAAATTTGCACATTTTCATTCAAACTCCAAACTCCAGAGGGGACAAAACGTCTTTAGCTCATAAAATATAAGAACTTTACATTTGTTTTTATCAGCAAATTGGACATATTCCACTATTAACATTATAACGACACCATTAGTTGCCTGAATAAAGTGTGACAAACAATTAGCTGAAACAAACTCTAGAGGCTCTCAGGGCCTCTACTTTACATTACTGGTATAATTACAGCTTAAATGCTTATCGTTATAAAAATAAGTAATAATAAAGCCCTTAATGAAACAGTGACAGATATAATGTTTTATAAAAATATTTTGATCTGGTCAATTAATGAGACATTTACCTGCTTTAGCCCTTCATAGTATCCAGCCTAATAAATAGTATTGCAACTTAAATTGCATCTTAAATTGTTTCAATATCATTTGACTGACCGTCAGATACGAGCCTGGAAAATGAATCTATTAACTGTCTGTCTCTATATTCAGTGTCTTATAATTGCACGTTAGAACGCTCATTTCTGGCAATAATAAACATATCAAAAACGTCTTAATCATGAACTTCTACGCAAATATGTTCTAAATGGAACAGATGTGGTTCAGATCGTTATTTTCTAAAACAGGTTGCCAGGGTGTCACTGATGTGTGGATACAGCCGAGTGTCGAGTTAAACAAGACGGGATACAAGAGAGTAATATGAATATTCTACTTACTGACAACACAACTTCAGAAATTAAGAGTAATCTGTTCTTAACTAGGATGTTTTTTCTGACTTTATTATAAGACATGATGAGACCTGCTGCGGTGCTCTGTTACTTCCTCCTCATCATGAGTGAAGGCCTCACAGCGAGCAACACACCCCGCAAGACTGTTCCCTTTCAAGGTGAGGTTAATGTACATTTAAACTACAGATGTCGTTTTAATTTTTTAGATTGTGCACATACTCAACGGACGGTCAATCCATACATAACATTGTCTCCATGGATACACAATGAATAATTCAAATTAAAGCATGCAGCAACTAATACTCAGACAATAAACATAATGATGCAGAGTCTGCTGTAGGAAAGAACTCATTTCACAGATGAACTGTATAAAAATAGATAGATATGAAAAAACTTCCATGTCCCTGTCATTTCATATGGTTCAGACATGAACTTGAAACAGTTCAGAGAGCCTGGCTTTGGCAGCTTGAGCTCTTTGATGATAAGAGAAGACATCGGACAGCTTGTCCTCGGAGCCAGAGGGAAAGTGTTCACCCTCAGCTTGGAGGACATCAGCAATAAGACCAGTGAGGTGAGACCTAGCTTGACCTTAATTCAATATAATTATTGTCATTCAATGGTATCGTACAGTGATGAAATCATATTTTGAAATATTGTGACACATAATTAAGTAATCTAAACTAACAAGCGGCAAACTCACTCAAATTCTCCTCGAGCACCTGATCCAAAATATTTTGAGAGAATACCAATTGAAGATGGTTGGTTTGTTCTAGCATCACACATTACATTACATTACATAGTCAGTGTACTGCTTGAAATCAATTTTTTTCTCAACAGTTTTACTTAAAACTGTTAATTTTGCACTAAAGTTTTAATTAAATGACAAAGTACATTTCATTTGTCAAGTATTTCATTATTAAAGAAGATAAAATATGGACTTTATGGTGCAGTTATTTCACATTGTTTACTAAATTGCCAGAAAATAACATTTTTATCAAGATATAAATGACTCATATGGGGATAGTAGATTTTGGCCATGTCGCCCAACCCCAGTAAAATCTTCCTTTAGGCTGCTATACCCACTATACCAAGATAGCTATTCAATTGTTGGCTGTCAGAACTATTTACCTATCTATCTATTTACTGTATGGTATAAACATAAGACCTTCTCTTTTCTTCCAGGCTGAATGGACAGTTAGTTCAGCAGACAAAATAATCTGTCAAGCGAAGGGCAGGGCCACTGAGGTAGAGCAAGAAGTGAATTATCAGTGAATGTCATGAGCTATTTATACAGATTTTTAACCATCAAACACAACTTACAGTATAAAGTCTTATTCATTCGAATCCCATTCATTCTTTTTAAAGGAATGTGAAAACTTCATCCGGACTCTACACACAGAGGAGGACGGTAAAATGCTAGTGTGTGGAACAAACGCTTTCAACCCTGCATGTGACAACATGGTTAGTCACTTTCCTGAAGTTTGCAAAGATAGCGCATACTGTACCTGTAACCGCACCTGCTGTGTTGTTCTGTTCTGTATTGTTTCACATGGGCAGATTATGACACAGTGGGCCCCTTTGACTGGGGACTTGATTTGAAACTTGAATCTGGATTACCTGCCTTGACTTGGGACTTGACTTTCAGTCTTGATTTACCTGTCTTGGGACTTGACTTAGAACTTGACTCTGGATTGCCTGCCTTGACTTTGGGACTTGACTTTCACTCTTGACTTACATGTCTTGGGACTTGACTTTTAGTCTTCACTTACCTGTCTTGGGACTGGACTTGGAAGTTGACTCTGGACTTACCTGTCTTGGGACTTGGAACCGGAATGCAATCTTGCAAAACAATGAATTAGTCCCGCCTCTGGAGTTATGGATTACTTGAGCCCCTCACATTACTGTCTCCTTCAACAGACTTTCACAAATGGAAAACTGTCTCTGGAAGGAAAGAAGCATGAGGGTCGGGGGAAAGTTCCTTTTGACCCCTACACACGCTTTGCTTCCCTTATGGATGGTGAGTACACAACTGTTTACAGATTTTGAGCACTTTATTTCTGTTTTTATCTTGGCAACCCTCATCAGATAAACATCGGACTGTAGAACTTTATTCAGACAACTAATGCCTATTTTATAATTTTCTATGATAACAAAGACAAACCATTGTTTCCTTTCCTCTGGACAGGAAACACTTTGTACTCGGCTTCTCCCTCCAATTTTCTGGGCTCAACAGTTGTGTTTCAGAGACATGGACAGAACCCTCTCAAGACTGAAATTAAACGCTCCTGGTTCAATTGTAAGATCCTCTTAGGATGAATTTAACAATCCAACCTAAGGTGCATGAGAATTGTTTTATTAGACAGATTGAGACATTTAAAGGATACATTTTTGGTCTGGTTTCAGGGCCTACCATGGTTTCAATAAGCCTTGCTAAAACAACCAGAAACAGTGAGGACTATGAAGACGACAATGTATTCCTTTTCTTCACTGAAGATGCTGTGGAGGAACGTCGTTACATCCGGGTGTCAAGGATTGCACGTGTATGTAAGGTGCGTCTCTATAGACTATGGACACACAGCCACCATGGCGTCACCCATTGGTTTGTGAACTACTGTTTGCTTCAAAGCCCTGAGTCAGGCACATTAGTTCATGTAAGTTGCCATCTTGGTTTTTCTTGGAGCCAGAAGCAAACATATTTGTATGAGAGGGTTCAGTTAAGTTGTCAGCTAGCATTAGCACCAGCTTGCTATTTTGGTTAGCATGTGTAAAAATTAAGATCCAACTCCTTAGGGTGTCTTTTAGTACGGCCAAACACTCACAAAAAAGACATTTTTGGGCTACAAAATTGTTACAATTAGCTTTTAAGAAATGAAAACAAGAAAAGAAAACTTCTTAGACGACAACACAGACAATACCCAAATCAGAAAACCCTGTGGTAGTGCAACATCATGCTGTATTGAAGAAGACTTGGAACTGGTAATTGACACCATTAACTCTTTACTGAGGTAGTAAATCATGCGGGAATTAGGATTAATTTCTCCTTGACATCTATACAATTGGACATCTTTTTGGCAACAGTTTCCCCTCTGCTGAACATTAGAGAGAATGCAGGTATTACGGAACTGCTGTATTTGCCTCAATTTTTACGCCTGATGGTTGCTGCTTGCTCTAAAGTCCTCTGACACAGAAACTTAAAACACCTGCACAAGCTTAAAATAGCTTGTACATTTAAGGTTAACTAATACTTATCAATGTGTGCTTTTTAAGAGTGACTTAGGGGGCAACAGGACCCTGCAAGGAAAATGGACTTCTTTCCTGAAAGCTCGTTTGGACTGCCCATTTGGCGATGCTGTCTCACCGGCCCTGGTCCAGGATGCTTTCCTTCTCCAGGACCAAAATAACTGGAGGGATAGCATCTTCTACGCCACTTTCACCGCTAACTCGTGAGTTGCATATATCCAGAGTTTGTACGCCATTGCTTTGCATGCATATTATAAAATAAGATGTAAAGAATTTATACAAGCAGTAGGAATATAGAATAATCATTTCTGTTTCTCTCACAGGGAATCCTCAGGTGCTTGCAGCCAGTCTGCTGTCTGTACCTACAAGCTATCAGACATCAGCCTGGTGTTAAGAGGGAAGTTTTTGACTGAGACAAATAATAGGAGCTGGGAGACACACACAGGAGAGGAGCCATTCCCTCACCCTGGTTCAGTGAGTATCAAGCCAAGAATAATTTAAAGACGATACAATCATTAGGACTCATTATATTGAGTGCTGACCACTATCTACTGTAGAAAATACACTAACTATGGATAAGAATCTTATATGACTCCACTTCAATAAACCTTTAGAAACATTGAGATGACCTATAATTCAAATCTGTTTCTGTATTGTTCTTATAGTGCATTAATGATGAACTGCGGGCCCAAAATGTGATGACCTCCCTCGACCTCTCAGACAAAACCCTGGTGTTTGTGAGGAACCACCCTCTGGTGGAAGGAGTGGTAACACAGATTACTGGCAAGCCCCTGCTGGTCCGCACAGGAACACGATTTTCTAAAATTGTTGTGGACCAAATCACATCACTGGATGGAGGACAGCATCAAGTTATGCTTATCGGCACAGGCATGTGACAAATATTTGCAGACAGGAATTTACCCCAACAACTCAAATCACTCATTGACAGATGAGCTTGATGTTGAATTTATTTGTCTCCCTCAGATACTGGTTGGCTGCAAAAGGCAGTAAACGGCCGCATCATCGAGGAGCTTCAGCTGTTTCAAACTCCTCAGCCTGTTGACTTTCTCCAGCTCTCCTCTAAAACAGTAAGACTGGAGTCACTCATCTTGTTGACCAAATTCAAGAGACGCAGCTCTAAACTCTATTGTGAACTCTGTTTCTGTAGGGCCAGCTGTACAGTGGCACCAATAACATTACTGTTCAAGTTAATATAAGAGACTGCAGTCGCTACACATCATGTGATGACTGCCTTCTAGCCAGAGACCCATACTGTGGCTGGGACAAGATCAGAGGCCAGTGTGCATCTGTTGTTGGTGCATCTCTTGCGTCAATGTAAGTAACATCTCTTATCTCAAAAATGTGTTTTTTACATTTTAAATTTTGTGACGTCAGCTTCATTTTTCTTCTCTTGAAGGGTTCAAAGTTTGAGTGATGGAGACATCCAGATGTGCCCGGTCTCTGAAGGTAAGTAGTTCATAGTTCATGAAGCTTCATTAAGACATCACTACTTTTCAAGCCCAGAGGCTTTGTCCATTTCTTATACATAGTCTATTATTTTAGCTGACAACATTCATATTTTAACTTCTTCCTCAGTGAAAAAGAAACCTGCCATTACCTACCTCATCACCGATACAGCCCAGTTCCTTCCATGTTCCCCTGAGACAAACCTCCCAATCAAGTGGCGCCTCTCTGATAGCATCCTCCTTCCTGGGCCCCGACACACTGTACTCAGCCAGGGTCTCATCATCAGACCCTCCATTTCTGATTCTGGCATTTACTCCTGTGAGACAGTGGAAACAGTGAAGGGTAAAGTGCACCGGAAGACTGTGGTCCAGTACTCCGTCCAGGTTTATGACCCTTATCACACTCTTATCAGGGCCATTCTGACAGCTATGATCCCCTTGGCTTTTTTCACCTGGTATCTGATATACCGAAAAGTAAAGAAGCGAATTTGCAGAACTTGTGGCAATGAAAACCATAACAACAATCACATGAACACTGTGAGGCCTCTCAGTCAGGATGACCAGACCATGGATCTGCACACAGAGGAAGGGTTGATTCACTGTCATCAGGCAGCGGAGCACAGTGTTTAGACTGTACTCCCAGAATGCACTGTGGCAGAAGTGGCAAGGTGATCCCCATTTTTGCATTTTTATTTGTCATCGTCTCACATGTATGTTCCTATAAAAGCAAAAAAAAATAAAGCATAACAATAATATCTAAGGTAATTAGGAGTGATCATTCAGCTTCAAAAGTTTGTTTGCTGTCCCATCAAATGAATTGTTGGCACATTTATATTTTTTATCCAAACCTTTCAGACTTTCAAAGACTGCATCATTGATGTTGTTATTGATTACGGTCGGGTAGAATAGATCTCCCTATTTCCATAAATGTTTTTTTCATTTGTAAAAGCCTGTAAAAGCCATGATCCACACTAGATGGCAGCATTGGATGCATTGGGAGAAGCTGTACATGTGTTTCGTCACCAGTTGCAGAGAAAGGGCAACATTAGTTTTTTAAAGTGGCCCTGAACTGAGCTCTGGGGTAATATTATAATTAGTTCTCAGGGGAATAAATCTGCTCTTCTGCTGGTTCGCTCTATCTCTTTCTTTACTCTCCTCCCCTGTGTCTGTCTCTGTCTCATCTCTCTCAGTCCTTTTCCTTTCCCTGCCCCTCTTTTCTCATGTCTTTCTCTATCTGTCTCTAAGAGGAGTGTGACTGGAATAGCTGTTGTTGAGAGGGTTTGATAACAGATGAATTAGAAAAAAGATGATTTAAACATGCTGAAAAAAAAGAAAGACAAGCAACAAGAAAAGGAAAGTAATGATGCAAAAACAAATTCTGACAAAATCCAAAGTGCAGAGTCATATATTACCTCAGGCGTGTATGTACTGCCCAGTGTGATCCAGCTCTGTGCTCCACAGTCTGTTCGGCTGGTGTGTTGGCCCAGAGGCTGGGAAGCAGGGTCCGATCAATACAGGCTTTGAAGGCAGAAACCTACACCAAAATGTTCAGAGTGAACCAGCAGAGAGCAGCTTCTACTCATATTCACGTCTTTAATTTGGACCATTTCTTGTTCCTCTAGACGTCATGAAAGATTAAAGGCTTCTCATTCACAACCAGTGTAGTATTGATTAGAAATTAATTATGTATACCCATAGAGTCTCAAGGATTTTAATTCAATGCAGATTTGAGGTACTTCACTTAAGCATTTCCATTTTATACTACTTCCTACTTGTATAATTTAGTGGGGAATATTGTACTTTCTACTCCACTACATTTACTTGATGGCTTTAGTTACTTTGTAGTAAGATTTGCTTAAGATGTGCAAAGCAAGATAAAAAATAAATCATGTATTATAAACACAAACTGTGAAAATGAACAGCAGACACACTTTTAAAGGATCAAAGTTCAAAGACTAAAACACACACACATTGTGGTAGCGACCTGTCAATCATGAGGTAGCTACACCCTAAAGCAGACCCTCTATTTGACTCTAAATTAGACAGTTTACAAAATAAACATCATGCTGCTTTGAAGAAGACTTGAAATTAACAACTGAGACCACAAACGCATCAGGAAAATGTTTACTGATGTAATAAATTTAAGAAAGAAGTAAGTTGAGTTACATATAGATGTGCTTCTTTTCCAACTAGTGGAGTCGCCCCCTGCTGGCCATTAGATAGAATGCAGGTTCCACATGCTTCACATGCCTCTTGATTACAAATTTATCATGTTTATGTAACATATATATAACACCAACCAACAGTGTATACAACAGTTCAATTTAGCTCTACTTCAAACAACTACAATATGCTAATTACACATGAAGGCATCACTATTTATAATATAATATACAGTAAATAATAGGAACACACACACAAGGTTAATTTTTCAGCAGAATGATTACTTATTGCACTTTAAGTACAATTTACTGATAACACAAACATAATTGTACTTAAGTAATATTGTGTTCGACACAGATGAGCAATTTGCACTTCATTTACAACATGCACACAGATTGTTTTTTAAAGGATGATATAACTTGCTGCCACAAGATGGGAGTCATGTATAACTAAAAATTAACAGGAGAAGCAAACTGTAATCCTGATGCTGTGGAAATATATATATGATATCTGAACTGGCTTTTAAATCTGCTCAATAATTAAAAAGAAATAAGTTTTTTCAATTTCAGTTCAATTCATGTTCATTTATATTGCCCAAAATCACACATCTCCTGTGACTATCATATTATTTATTAAAGACTTTTAATTAAAGAGTTTTTCTATTTTAACTTAGAAGAGGGGCTTTCAAATTCTACTACTTTTTTGAGTACTTTGGTAACAGTAAAATTATATAATACCTCCTTTTTTCACTGACAAAAAAATCAGAAACATATAAATGGTTCAATCATGGTTATAATCACCTATTTAATATGGGCGGCCTGAATAAAAAAGCATCCCAGTATTTCAGACACCTTGTCCAATGGACCTTTTCCATCTGGAAATCAGTACATCAAGACCTGAGCAAATGCCCAGACAGCTCAGTTGTTTTAATTATAGATTTCAAAAATATATTGCCAGGAAAAGAACATCTAAAACTTATTCAGTAGTTTTCAAGAATGTATCTGTTCTCACTAACCTGCTCCAAGTTACCTGACCCTGTCTGGAATTAACAGAGACAAAACAGTGATTGTCCAAAAGAAAATATTCTTCAAGTAACAAATGGAAGCTTATTTTAGTCCTATTTTGCAGAGGGACCCAGTAAACCATGAGAGTGTGAAAGTGAGGCAACATAAACGATACCAGGACCATGGAACCGAAGCAGCTAAATGGAATTCAGCCCTCAATAGTTTTACTATTTACACCTGTGCTTATCTATAACAAGACAAATGTTGTTCTTTTTATTGGTTACATTGCTTGGGAATTAACTCCCCTGTATAAACTCACAGACTAACTGATGAGAAGAAGCAGCTGTGTAGGCAAGTATCCAAATCAGATGATCTACACCGAGGGGAACACTCCGTGGAGGCAAACTGTGGGAAGGAGAGGAAACACAGGAACAGCAAGAGACCATAACAGAAAGACTGAAGCTGTGTTTCAGTTTCTAACACAGAGGAAGAAACAGAGGGAGACATGGCAGAGCCTGATAGGAATAAAGCTTCAGGTCTATGTTTGTATTTTTCAAGAATCACTGACATTAGGACTGTGTTGGTGTTTTCGTTCCGGTGCTCTGCACAGATCTGACAGATCTGTAAGCCGCTGTTGCCTTGAAAAGTGGGTCCTGGGGACCACTGGGAGATAATTACTTTTTTATTTTCAGGTTGATAAAATGTACCCAAAATTCGCAAATATGCAGGATACTATTACTATTATACTGATATTCCTGTAATCTTGCCTCACAGTGTCTTTTGTCACGAGTACAGGGACAACTGGGAAACCAGATGACTTGCAACAAAAGAAATGCAAAGGTTTACAAGAGTTTAAGGTATCTTATCATTGATATGACCGTGTGGTATGGAAATCCATGTTATAAATCAGAGAATCTGGAGAATTCTCTGCACATAAGGAGAAAGGCCAAAAAACAATATTGAATGCCCGAGATCTTCAATCTTCCAAGCAACACAGCAATAAAAACCAACATGATTGTATTAAAACGTCAGTAAAGTTTGCTGATTTTTGCCTTGTTCCCAAATATAAGTTTAGACTCGACCAAGTAAAAAGTCGTATCAACAACACCCAGAAACGCTGCCCACTTCTCTGGGCCGGAGCTCGTCTGACATGGGCTGATGCAAAGTGGAAAGGTGTTCAGTGGTCCACAGAGCAAATTGTTTTGGGAAGCATTGATGTTGGGTCCTCCTAGGTAAGAGAAAAAGGACAACATTGACACCAGGACAGAGTATAAAAGCATCTCTCTTCCAGGGATGTCCCTGCTTATTTCAGCCACATTCTGCATTTCTTACACAGGGCTTTGAAGAAAAAGAGTGCAGCTCGTAGACTGGCCTGCCTGCCTGCCTGCAGTCCAGACCTGTCTCCCATTGAAAATGCATGGCTCATTACAAAGATACGAAAAACGACAATGGAGGCCCCGCATTGGTGAAAAACTGAAGCTGTACATGAAGCAAGTATGAGAAAGAGTTTCACTTTCAAAACTTTTAAACAATTAGTTTCCTCAGTTCCTAAACGCTCACTGAGTTTTGTTAAACGAAAAGGTGATGTAACACAGTGGCAAACATTCCCAACTTTTTTGGAACATGTTTTAAGCATCAAATATAGAATTAGTCAATTTTGAACATTACATTTATAGTCTTTGTAAAGTTTTCAATGGACTCCCATAAAGGATTAACAAATGACCTCACTCTGGTTTACTTACATTTTAGAAAACATCCCAACTTTTTGGGAATTAGGGTTGTACTAGCCCAGAAAAGGGCTTTAGTGTGAAAGTAATTTAATTTTAATGTTTTTGCAGTTCTACATCCAAGAGAAAAACAGTTTCCAGCCTGCAGCTAAGATGTGTCTTCTTCATATATTGATGTTACCATGTTTGCATTTTGTATAATTTAACAGCTACTGATTAATTTAAACTCAAATTGGCCTCCAAAGTAATCATGCCTTGGCAACACATACATACACAAAAATACAGAAAAGCACACAGACCACTTTTATCAAGCATTCTTCAATTATGGAAAATGAATCTCCCTCGCAGCAGATTAACACAGTGCAGTGCTGTTGTTCATCCTTTGTGTTTATTTGACTACTTCCTGTGACTCTTGTGCTTTGTCTCTTACTTTGTCCTCGCTTTTCTCCTTCTTTGCCTTTCCCTCTCAATACCCCTAGCTTGCTAATGAGGCCAGCCCCATAATGTCCGTCCTCTATCAATGATAGATTACAGTGATAACTTTATTAAAATTTAATCGGCAGAACTTTACTGATATTAAAAAGCTGATCTCTATACCTATAGCACCACTGAGAGCAGACCTTTGGCTGCTTCCTTGACAAAAGAAGAGAAATGGAGATGCAGAGAAGGTATAAAATCTCTCTCTTTCTCTGTTCTTATCCACAGTGGGGCCTATATAAGGGATATTACATTAAATATAACCTGGGAAGATCCCATATGGACAGCCTCCACACAGTAAAAAGACTCTCCCTACAGGCATTACCCCAAATATATGCAGGTCAGTCCCTGAACGACAGCCCCATCAGCATGACCCCTTTGGATATTACATCACTTTTATCCAGGCATATTGTAGGACAGCCTCTGTGTGACCCCTGCATATATTAATGTTATAGTCACTAATAACAGTCAGCCAAGTCCCAAGGGCAGGCTTTGTTTGCTTCTGGGGCCTCTGGGATGTTAAACTAATTCTTATCAGGCATATCCAAGGCCAGTCTTTTTATGATCGTGTCAGGATGTGGTTGATAGTAGGGTAGTTTTATTCAGGAGTGACCTAAATGGCCCGGTGTTACCCCTCAGGATAGCACATTAATTACATACAGGCATATCCAATTGCAGCTTTTTTTTATGGCAACTTTAAGTATTAAAAACAGAGCACCATCTTGTCATTGACTTTCTGGACTATAATGGAATTTTGTAGAGTGTGTCCAAGACAGACAAGGTCAGAAACTTGATAATGACACAAGGGAAATAAAAAGTTTCCCTTTAGTGTTGGGTCAGTGTAAGAAAAAAGGTAAACTGGTTTGATATTAAGCCACACACTTGACAGGACCAGTGTACCAATAGGTGTCACACTTGGTTCAGCCGGTGCTTGCATGTGGAGCATAATGAGACTGAGAGAGCCCACGAATAGGAGTTTAGCTCCCTCCATCATCTTGAAAAAAGGCCTCTTTTTGCTTTTCAACATTATAAATTCAAAAACAACACTAAAAGATCTGTATATCTATCCACAACTCGTAACCTGTACTAACTAATTTGTATTTTGAGAGTAAACTTTCTAACACTTGGCCAGCATCAGGCTGACATCAATTCCTATTTTTCAAGGGGCCCCTGAGGGAATGTCAAGGTAGTGGAGTTGTCGCTCTTCACTTTGCTAAGTGGGCAACAGGAAATGTGAGACAGGAGAAGAAAGAGGCAGTGACAGTAATGGGAAGAAAAAAGGGAGAGAGAGAGGAGGGCAGAAGGAGAGGGAAGGAGGGAGGGAGGATCTGGAACCTGGAAAGAGAAATGTGAGGAAAAGGGAGAAGAAAGAGAGAGGCTGGCACACGATCAAACACTGTCTACCTCTTGGCCATGGTAGCTGTGTATATGTTGATAAGCTGATAAATAGAAAATAGTTTTTAAAATGCCTGAAAAGTCTTATCAATAGAAGAATTTCAGGGCAAAATGCTTTTTAAAATAAGGACATACTCATATAATGAACATGAAAACCGGCATTGGCTTCATGTTCAGGCACAGAGGTTTGCTGGCATTCTATTCCTAAATTCCTTAAATCTGCATTCTTTCTAATGGCCAGCAGGTGGCGACTCTAGTGGTTGCAAAAATAAGTCAATTTGTACAGAAGTCAATAGGAACTTGACCGTATTTTGTCACTTGATTTATTACCTCACTAAACATTTTCATAATGGGAGTATTGTTTCAAATGTTAGTGTAAAGTTTTTTTCAATATAACATGATGTTCATAATATGGGGTATGATTTAGGGAGGAGCTAACTTATGATTGACAGGCGTCGACCAAACTGCACTTTGTGTTTTTATCTTAGATGTTTGACGCTTTCTAAATTTGTTTTCAGTTCATCAAAGTTCACTGTAACATGTTAGTTGCTTGAAAATGTCTTGTTCAGTATTCTGTTGGACTCAAAGTCTCTCTAAGGAATGGGCTGCCCATTTCAAATAAGGATTGCCTCTTGCTAACCAAGCCAGCACAAGCGTAAGCTGATGATGCAGCATCATGCTGGCTCCTGACTGGCTCCTATTCTGTGAATGTTCTGGTGGCAAAAAAAATAATATGTCGATGGTCATAAAGCAAGCAAATGCTTAAAGGTTTCAACATTGACGTCTACAAACCGATGTGTGATGTCCAAGTCCATAATGTTCATACAGTCTATTGCAGATTTAAAAAACAATAAGTTAAAGGAGTTTGAACTGCCCTAACGGGACAATATGGGTGAAACTGGTAATAATGTGTACATAGAATCCACCCAAAGAGACAAGTATGTCCTAACATGAGCACAGACTGGAAGTAGTCCAAATTTAACACCATCAGATATTATTACAAGAACCACAAGTCCAAGACAAGTAACTTCGAACAACCTTCGAAAGGTGACTGGTCACCTACCTTGGATTCAATTAAAACAACACCGATCCAAAATAAACACAGATTAACCTAAAGATTGGACCCCTTTAAAACATGGCCATAATATACTCTCATATATAGCTGTACCTTCTGAAAAAGTTCTCTACACGTCTTTTAAAACCTGGAAATATGCTGAGAAAGCACCTACATGGTTCATTTGACTTCACTGCAGGACTGACACCGGCTGTACAATTAGTGCGATGGACTGTTTTATACTGTATTTGACCTCCTGTGGCTCAGGAGATTGAGCAGTGGACCATTAATCAGAGGGTTGGTGGTTTGATCCCTGGCCCATGCAGTCTGCATGTCAAGTATCCTTAAGCAAGATACTGAAATTGCTCTGCGAGTGTTCATGTGAACTCCTGTCGAGTAGGTTGGCATTTGCATGATAGCTTCCAGTTTAGGAATATGTGTGTTAATGGTTGAATTCTAGTGATGTATTACTGGAGCTTCATGAAAAATGAGTTGTATTGTTGAGGTGATGCCCTAAGGAATGGCGATTCAGGAAGTGTTGAACAGAAAGCACCATGTACATTTTCATTAAGCTTCATTTGGTCATCACTAGTGACCACTGGGTTGTTTTCTACAGTGCTTTTAGTGGTCAGTAAGACTAGAAAAGTGTGATATAAATCCAGTCTTTTCACTCTAAAACGTTCGACAAAACATCACCACAAAAGAACTTTTGTTTATGGTTGAGATAGGCCTGCACAATATGGCTTGTAAAGAATATTTCAAGCATTTAGGCTATAGGGATATTTTCTCTAAAATAACATTATTGAATGTTATAAACCTGGAATGGTTATAATCAAATCCAATCTAATATAGAGGCAACACAGCACTTTAATTTAAAAATTCCTAATCAAAATATCCTAATATTGTCAGGAGTGACATTCTGAGGTAGTGAAGTCAGATTGTTCTTTGTTTTTTCTTTATTATTAAGTTTGTTCATGCCATTGAAATTCAGTGTTTGTCTGAAAAACAGTTTGGAGGCAGTAGTTCTCATTATTTCCTTGTGACATATCCTCAGTGAACCTGTCTCACAAAGTATTAGAAAATTATTCCATCGTATTTTACTCCAATTTTAGACAATTTCTCAACTTTTTGGGAATGGTGGTTATACTCCTGTGTAGTTTTTGTCTTTCATGTTTTGGACTAGGCTCCATAATTCCAATTAAGGAAACTCTTACTGCTACATTATGATATTTTATAAGACAATGGTGTGCTTTCAAGTGTGTAACAACAGTTTTCGGAAGGCTCTTTGCTGTTTCAACATAACAATGCCCCTGTGCACAAAGCACAGTCCATTAAGAGAGGAGTTCACCAGTCTACCATGGACTGACTCCACTGGCCTGAACCTTTAGGGTGAACTTGAAAATCATAGGGCATGATCACCCAACATCAGTGCATGACCTCACGAATGCTTTGTGTTTTAATGGCTGCCTATCCTTCAAAAAATGTGGTGAAAGATTCAAGTAGCATGCCGCTGGTTTTGGAATTATATGCTCAACAACAATACATATAGATGAAAATGTCCACATACTTTTTGCTTTTGAGTTTTCAAAAGCCGCACACTAATTATAGCAAAGAATGTACTGAATGTTCCAGTCTCACTTTGTGTCCACTTAATTTCATTTTTCCTTTCTTTGCCTCGTCCTTCCCCCTTCTCGCCTTGATTGCATTGCCCTCCCTCTGTCCTACTTTCGTTCTTTTTGAAACAGACATCCTCCACCACTTTGATCCTGCAATTTTGCAGTTATGTTCATCCACTTTAAACAGCAGCTTTCTGAAACCTGCCTCCTTTTAAGTGATACTCTTAATTCCCGAAAGAATAACGTGTGCTCACCTCCCTTTAGACGAGAGGTGGAAAGGTCAACAGTAGCAACAAAGACGTGGTAGGGACTATGTGTTTTTGTCATGGGCTGTCGAGTACAGGGAAATGTGACAGCTTTTTACAACTGAACTTAGACTTAAAGAATATTCTGTTGGAAGATGCTCGGTACACAAAGAGAAATCACACTGCGTTTCCAGAAGTACTGAAAAACTCTTCATAAATAGTTTAGTTTATCTCCATTAGCTGAATTGTTGTTGTTTGCTGTTCAACCCTGACTCCAAAAAAGTTGGGACGCTGTATGAAATGTAAATAAAACAGAATGTTATTATCAGCCTTTAGTCCTTTAGACATATATATTCGATTAAAGAGACAAGACAAGATATTTAATGTTTTAGCTTTTCAGCCTAATGGATTTTTAAAAAATACACGATATGCTTATTGGGAATTTTCCAAAAAAGCAGGGTCTTCACCAGCCAACCAACATGTAGGATTTTCAGCCACCACCACCACCATCTGGACCCCACAGGGGGATTATGCTGCCTTACAAATTTCCCTGTAGAGTCTAAGCACCAAAGACTTCCTATCAAGACCAAATTATCCCTTCATCAATCACATACTCTCTTAAAAGCAACTAATGTTGTCTGTTCAATCACATCACATGTTGTTAAAATCTTTAATATGTACTTCACTTCACATCTACCCTCGTTGAAATATGTGTAGTTGGTTGTGTTTGGCCAATTACAGGCCTCCGCAGAATCACGGCAGAGTCTTTGAACAAAGGTTAACCGTGTACACGGCAGACAGATTGACTGTAGCAGTTGGCACAGCTTTGTGCCTGAGGGAACACCATGATAAAGAGCCGTATTACTTCTATTCCCTGTTGATAAATATAAATCCATCCAGCAGTCCTGACGGCTACCCCAAACTTACAGTGGGTTTATGATGATGATGATAATGTCGTCTGTGTCCTGGAGTATGAATATGTTTTAAATATTTAAGGAGTGTAAAAATACAGGTGCTACAAACAGCTCAATACAATGAATCCACTTGACATCCTGTAGATTAAACTTTAATGGCTGTGAGTGGAAGAGCGAGAGATGTTGGTGTGTCTGCGCACACTCGTGGCTCTGTGTGTGTGTGTTTGTGAATCCGGTGGACACCCGGTGTATTAAACTTTCATGGCCGCTTGGTTTGAGCTGGTTCTTTCTCTCGCAGCATGTGAATGATTGCGCCGTTGTACATATATGTGTGTACGGGTGCGTTCAAGTGCATAAGACAGAGCGGGGGCGAGTGCGAGCGTGTGTGCAATTCGTTTGTTAAGAGTACGTATGCAAGCTTGTGTATGTGTGTGTATCCCTGTGCATGTGTCAGTGTGTGGTGTGTGCGTGTGCTATGAATATTTGATGTGCTACTCAGTATTCATGAGGCTGAAAGATAGAGAGAAGCAAAAAAGGGAGGAGGAGATAGAGAGGTAGGGGAGAAGGGGATGATGGGAGATTTAAATCATCCGACAACAACATATGGTTACTATGGGCATAACACTGTAGTCCTTTAATGTGATTATGGGCACAACCTGCCAGCCTGTCTCCACAGCACAGTAAAAACAGTAAATAAGAGGATAAAGCAAGGAAAGAGAAGTTCTTCCTTTCTTACTTTGTACTGAAATTTTCACTTGTTTTGTCAAAGGAGCATGTGACTTTTTTTGGATTTAGCAGGGTGTCCACAATAACTGGATATCAATTATTGTCATGTGAACTTCAATGTCTGACTGTGTTTAAGGGTTCAGCAAGTTAGCCAAAGTTAGCCTTTGTCAAGCCCAAATATGCTGTTTTTATAAGCATTAACTTCATTTATAATCTCTAATAATCTCCATTACATTTTTTTAGACACAACTACGAATCCATCCTAACTACTTTACATTTCGGCACAGTTTAAACCAAACTATGTTTTCCTAAACTTAACCATGTAGTTTTGTTTCCTTATCGTGAACAAGTAGATTTGTTGCCTAAACCTAACCATACTGCAACCATTTAAAAATATCAACCTCATTTTAAATGTCAACCGTTACGTTTCGGTATGTGGACTTTTTTTATTGAGCTGACAACATCAGGCTAAAGTACTTGTCCAAACATTTGACCCTGAACCATTATTATCAACGCTGTGGTGGCACAAGACGAAAAGTCAGGGGATCAACACAGTTATGAAGATAAACGTCATTGCACTATGGATATCTGTCCAACATATCATGTCAAGACCAAACAAAAATTTAAAAATGCTGTTGGTGCAAGAAGAAAATCAATACCTTAAATGCTTCTACATTTCATGAACATCTATCTGTTACTTGAGAACTTTGAGTCTGGACCAAATTAGTGGACATTTACCATCCTTTAAATCCATGCTGCAACTATGGTAAGACAATACTGTAAAAATAAACACACAGATCATATTTTTCCACTTTCTAAACAGACTTCCTGCCTGCGAGAAAAGAAATGCCTTGTTTAATAAGGTATGTGGTTCTCCAGAAGCTGTCAGTCTCAATACTGATTGTGCCTGAGTGCTTGAGTAAATTACCATACTGAGACGGGCTCAGACTGTGGCGCACACGCGGTGAAATAGGCAGTTGTATTGGATTTTACCTTGCTCTTGCAAACATTTAAGAACCTCTTAAAGAGCTCTGCTTTAATGTAACGGCAGTAAATGTCGCACTCACATTAGTGCTGCTGTCTGGTTTCATTATGCAAACAGGAAAAAGGAGCTGCACATTCACCAAAGCGAGCTGTTCACAAAGTTTGTGAGTGTGCTACTTTGGAGAGAGTGAAACCCTGCTACTGTTGTCTGGCATGAAAGACGGGATTACCTTCAACTTTGCAGAATGATTTTTCTAATTAATTTTTCTCAATACCATCCAACATGTGACATCTTTTCTTACTTATTATAACTTCATAATGCTCTTGAGTATGTGTGCCAGTTCACTCATTATTTGTCCCTTTATTTTTGCCAAAATGCCAATTAAGGGATTGCGTCCTATATTAACTTCTTTGTTATGTGGTTTGTAAATATTCATTTTGATATCTCGACAGGCTTGATTCTGTATAATTAAAGATAAAAGCAAAATTTACAGGCTGCCAGGCTGCATGGATTTCTGAATGGGCCAACCAGGTACAGGCCCAGATGTGAGGGTCCTTCACCTGCAAAATGTCACTTAAAGAGAAACGTACCAACCAGAAAGGGATTCAAAAGAAACACAAATAACAACTTCAAAGAGATGCAAAACAGCTGCAAGGAGACACAAACTGACCACAAAGAGGCTGAAAACAACTAAACAAGAAAAGAAAACACTTACAAAAAGGGGCAAACAACCACAGACTAAAACATAACTATTAAAGACCAAAACAATTACAAGAGTGACACAAAACAACTACAAAGAGACACAAACTGACCACAAAGAGGCACAAAACAACTACAAGGAGACACAAAATGACTACAAAAGGGGCAAAACAACCACAGACAAAAAATAAATAAATAAATGGACCACAACCAATGTGACACAAAACAACAAAAAAGAGGCACAGAATGATGACGAGACACAGAACAACTACAAGGACACAAAAAGAGCGAAA
>CAFUXE010003079.1:432516-456901 GCA_903364295.1 Serranus cabrilla
TGGAAATCCAATCGAGCCGTCCTCATCCCATTCCCACAAGTCTGAACTGTCCATTAATGTGCACCTGTGTGGCTTTAAGTGTGTGTGTGTGTGTGTGAGAGAGAAATCAAGGGTCTTGGTCACAGAGAGACCCTAGCCCATGTACAGTAATGCCTCCAGCCAAGAGCCCATGTGACATCACAGTGCTGTGCTTGCTTGGTAAATGATTTCTTTGAAACATAATTATTGAATAATTTAACCACAAACCACAGGGTAATCAGGGCCTCAGTGTTTTGTGTGCTTTGGTTAAAAGGAAGAGAGCAGAATTGATTAAAAAACAGAAAATATACCTGAAAAGTGTAATTGAGCAACATCACAAGACTTGATTTCAACAACTCCTAACGTTAAATTCTTTCACAAAATGCCAACCTTAAACTTAAATTAGCCTTTGCATTCACCCATCATGTCCTCTGCTGCCAGGAGCAAAGTGAGCACAAAGCACTCAGATGTTATCTGATTGCTCAAATGAAAGGAAATCGAAAAGGAGAATGAAATCCAAATGAAAAGATGGATAGAAACGCTGAGAGGTTATACTGAAGTCACATTTAACCAAAACAGTTCTATTTGCAGATACATGAAAGTTGTATATAATAGGGGTGGGTAAAGATATATTTTATTGAACCTGTTCTCACATTGGTTTTGTAGCATAAATTCACAGAAACTGCAGCCTTTTGTACAACCACAAACCATACATGTATGTATAATGGCATTTGTGCTATTTTTAGAACACTCTGCTGATTCACGGACTTCACATTGGCATTGTTTACGTGTTGCCAGCACGTATTTTACATGCTTTACATGACACACGCATGCACTTCGTTGTTAAAACAAATTATTTCACGTAATTTTGTGAGATCAGGTGGATTTCTTAATTTATTTTACCTGTACACACACAAAGTAAAAAAACAAACAGATAATGAGTCTTTTTGTCTGTTTCAGGGGATTCTAAGTGCTCTCCTTGTAGCCTGCAGTCGTTGGGTTGCCAGACAAAGTAAAAGAAAAAGTATTAGAATTACTTCTATGTTTTGCTTGTTGAATCCTTTTGCTCTGAGTAGTGGTCAATCCATTTCCGGTCGCTCCTTATACTGGAACTTTTTTTTTAAACTTCACTCTGGTCACATGCCTCTAAAGAAAAGCTGAGAACTGCAGAAATATGAATGGTGGTTAAAGATTGAAAGGCAACCAAGGATATTGCCACCTTGGCTAAACCTGGAAAACAGAGCAAAATTAAAATATTTCATTATTAACAGATACCTTATTCACCCACCTCTTGCACATTTTCACACATCTGAACTGCCACTACACAGTTCATTTAGGGAAATATACTAATTGGATCTTTCAACAGCTGGTGAGAAATAGACTATAACACCACCACGATTAAAAATGCATTTTAAATCACTGTATTGTATTGTATATTTGAGGGGAAAATGAAATGCATTTTGAGTTAAAACAAACACATCACTGTCAGATTAGCAGAGGATTATGAATTAAGGACTGAATGGGAAGGTTTTATTCATCATTAAGAGGCATTGTTCATTCTCAATGTCAAGTTAGCACTGGATGTCCTTCCACACTGATGCAAGTGGCAGAAAGCTGGTGACACACATGTTCATCAACTTTGCAAAGGACTCGTGTGTGTCTGTTTTGTGTGTGTGCGTAGCTAAAACAGCCAACTCTTCAATAATACAAGAGGGTTTATCCCCCTTTGAAACAGACTACATGTGCTTACACAAAGAGCATTTGAAGTGCACCATTTATTTTATGTGTTTCTATGTTTAGCCATGGATGGAACGCACAAAGGGATTTAAAGGAATTAGATCATATCTGAGATACTGTATGCCCACAACATATAAAAGCATGTCGGCGATCAATGAGGTTCTTTTCATGTGTGTGTGCACATATGTGTGTGTAACTGATGTGCAGAGCTAATTAGAACGCATAACATTTTATTACATCCATAGCTGTGACTTTGTTGAATGTGCATTAAAACAGTTTTTTATATATGTGTCTATAGCCTGAACAGTGCAGCCAAGTGCATCAAACCGGCTTTTGTTTTAATGGCCAGCAGGGGGCGACTCCACCGGTTGCAAAAAAGTCAGTTTGTATGTAAGACAAAAGGAAAATGATCGGACTTCTCACTTGATTTGTTGCCTCTGTAAGCATTTCCATGATACATTTATGGTCTCTCATAGATCTCAGTACAACATAATGTTCAGTCTCTCCTTTACAGAGATGCCTACATTTAGCACCAAATCTGTATAACAAAATGTATCAAACCAAAATTTGATGCAGCAATTCATAATGTTCTAAGCCCTGATACAGATTTATTAATTGTATTAATTAATTCAGTTATTTATTTATTTTAGATTTATAACTAAAACAACTTGACCCACAGTGCAAACCTGCATGTCAAAAACATTTTTCAGGTTCCCAGCTTTCAGATAATTGACACATAAACACTTCTATGTGGCATTGACTTTTGACCTGATATCTCCCCCTAAATATCCTCTGTCTCCCACCCCTACCTCTGCAAAAATGGGGAACAGAGAGGGGTTAAGAAATGAAAAAACATAGGTACATGGTCTTGCTTGTTGCTCATATATTTATTTTGTATTATATATACATAGAACTACAGAAATTACATAATTGGAGGATAAAACCTTAAAAAAATATTGAAAGCATTTGTTTCTCAAACTATCAAAAGAAAGCAAAACTCAAGATGGTGAAAAAACAAAGCTGCAGAACAAAGAGTTGTTGTGCAGAGCCACATGGACAGATTCTGGGTGTATACGGACAACATGATAATACTTCAAAGTTTTATGCATGTCACGTTGGCATGAGTCGAGATAAACAGCTCTTCTATAGCGTATCTGCCCCTCCATCTGTCTCCCTTTTATTCCTTCTCCCTTGCCTCTTCTGTAAATTTAAAGTTGACATACAGCTCCGCGCGATGTGGTGATATGAAAATGACGGAGAAAAGAGGTGGAGAGGAAAGGAGGCATCGTTTCTGATCTATTCCCTATGTCAACTCCCCACTCTGTTCCTCGGCTGAGCCCACCTTTCTCTCTCTTTAAAAAGTCGGTCATCAGGCAGCTTAAAAGGAGCTTTCGAAGCTTTGATGCTAGGAAACAAAAGACTGACTTTGTTCTGCAGAGAACCTTTCATGTCCATGAAATTAACAAGATGTAGAGAGAGAAAGGGAGAGACTGCAGAGAGAGCGAGATGGTGTGAGAAGAAAAGATAAGGGAGGGAAGTCCTGCCATGCTTGTCTTTGCCAACTTGATGTGGCTGCAAAGTTTTGCTTTGTTGATTTAAAAGTGGCTTAAATTAATACAAGCTAATTATTAATCTCCAAAGAAATGTTCTTAATTTGTGCTGTTTTGCCAAAGCACCATTAACAAAACTCTTAAAGGGGTCGTAGATTACAACCAGCTGAATAAACCTCCTGTCACCCCTCCCTATCCAAGTGTGAAGAGAACCTATGATGGCCTTCAGGTGCCGTACGAACAATTATGAATATTCTATCCGTTTTCTGCCGATACATCCCCGAAATCAGACACACTTTATGGTGAGCATGTTAGCTATTTCATACACAATGTTTCCAGCTGGGCTAAAACCTGCTAGTACGTCACTTTTTTATGTTTTTTATATTTTATTGAGGCAAGACAGTAACCA
This sequence comes from Serranus cabrilla, assembly GCA_903364295.1. Classification (NCBI taxonomy): domain Eukaryota; kingdom Metazoa; phylum Chordata; class Actinopteri; order Perciformes; family Serranidae; genus Serranus; species Serranus cabrilla. The sequence continues at coordinate 436,231 of CAFUXE010003079.1, forward strand.
TTTAGATTCCCAATATGTGGTCAGTTCGTCAAAAAAACGTGTTTGGAAATTTGTTGCAACATTTTCAGAAATGAGAAGACTTCTGGTAACTCAATACGTTTAATCAAGTACTGTATTTAAGTACAATTTTGAGGTATGTGAACTTTACTTGAGTATTCGTACTTTTTCTGAAGTATCTCAATATTTTTTCTCTTTACCTGTGACTCTTTTCTTTGTCCAAAAGTGAGGAGAACTCAAAAAAGTGCAGTTCATTGGGCAAAGATTTCCAGTATTTATTTTTGCCTTTTTCTTTTCTTGGCCACTTTTATTTGAAAGAAAAACAGCAGCTCTAGGTTTTGTATTTTAGCCACAAGGCAACTCCTGATGAAGTGTGAAAGACTCTGAAAAAGACTGGTTTAGTTCTTTCAGTTTCCTACATGTCAATGAATGGTTTCTCTGGCTGATATAATCGTAAAATAAGAATTATAAAATATAGAGCAGAGCTGCGGTCAGGTTGACACTGACCTGATTGTTCATAAAAGGCCATTATCAGCCTGATACGAGCCTCACCTAGCATGCGTCACCAGTTTGACTTCCTTTTTCCTGGCTGAAAGAGAGAGACGGAGTCTTCCTGTCCAACCAAACCAAATGGAAAAACATTTATGATGCCACATTCTGATATAAACGGGTTCTATTCATGAATTTATTCATTGAAGAATAAAAAGGTAAAAATTGACAGCGTATTCAATAAAAACAGCTTTTTATTGGATCTCTGAGTTCCTGTTGAAATATATATATAAAAAAAAAAGCTGAAGAAAAGTGTTTCATAAAATGTCATAATTTAATAAAACACTTCCACTTTCTGTCTGAAAACTTGACAGTCACAAAGTTATTCCCGGAGTTAACTGTCAAGTCTGAGAGAAACTCACAGGAAACACATCTGTTTTATGTTTAAATTCTCTAATAATACCTCTCTCTTTGAATAAAAATGTTTATCATCAGCTATATTTATAGGAGCATTGCTATGCTATGCTTGTCACATATGTTATTATTTCCTCTCTACAATTGCCGTCTCTTCACATTTGCAGCAGCCTGATTTCATTTATAGCTTCACTGATTAATTGTTTGTGTGTGTCAGAGAGCGAGAGGAAAGAAAGATGGGTTTTATTATGTACAATTGGCTTCCAGAAAATTAACATGGAAATGATGTCAGTGGGCATCTTTCTGTGTCTCTCCGTCATGTCATTTTTCCAGTACTCTTTTCATCCTTTCATCTTTTTTCCCCTTTATTCTCCATTTCTCCACCCCCTGTTCTGTTCTGTGTAATATTGCATAACAACATCAAGTGTTTCAAGTCAGTTTCTCTTTTTCCCCAATGAGAGTGTAGATCTGCTTTTCAGACGCATTTCCATTCCCACACACACACGTTTAACCACAGTCCTTACCCTAACAAACTATTGTAATCAAGGGTGAAAGTAGTTTTTTAAATTCTTGACGGTACTATTACCAAAACCTTCATCTCTTCACTCTCATCTTTTTAAAATAGCAAGATATTTAAATCATGTTGAAAGTGTTTCAGCCAACCACAAGAATGTGTTGAATTTCGTTGGTGTGATTTATTGTTCGTCCTGTCCCGGCGCAGGCGACGTTTCCTTCCATCTGTGGACCAGTTGTGGAAAACGTCCCAGTGCATTAAATCAAACGCACCGATCCCCATAGCACCACTGTTTTTTGGTAGTTTCTGAGTGTTTGTTAGCTCATAAGCGGTCTCTTTTCCGAGCTGTTCTGTATCGTTAAAGTTGAACAAAATAACATGAAACACAACTGCTTCCTCTCACAAACAAGGAATTTTGAAACCGACAAAGTAGTTTTCAAGACTGCATATTGCTAGCGGATCTATTTTCTGACCCAGATTGTGGCCGTGACTGGCTCTGAATGAGGGCCTTATAGCAGGCAGCCGCTCTGCCAGCTTCCTGTTACTGCGTACCGCCACTGACTCTTTTAGCGGACCGGCTTACTTTCACCCCTGATTGTAACCCTAAAAGTCTCAACCCTCAAATAGGCCTTTTAAAAAGTGAAGAACGGCCAAAATGTCCTCTTTTTTCAAACATGTCCTCACTTTGTTGGTTGAAATCGTCTCCCGGTCAACATTATGTAGGAAAAACAAGTTCACACACAAACATATATTGACACACACACACACAAACACCTTTATAATTGCATGCCATCCATGTGACATTTCCACAATTACCTACAACATGTTCGTCTCACTCTACCTCTATGGGATACATCATAAACACGTGTGTACCCGCTGACAGCATGAAAAATGTGTGTGTGTATGTGTATGTGTGTGTGCGTCTGGTGTAATGACATTGACACAAGGACACAGCAAGTGGATGATTTGTCACAGTGTTTTTCTGCTTAAATGTTCATTTCACAGTTAATTTTCCTTGCAAATCAGAAAACCATGAAAGAAAATGGGCTGGGATTTCCAGTGTCCCAATGAAGCTAAATAAATAAAAAATAACTATTATAGCACATAACATCTATTGTTTTGGATGTTTTATGAGATATCTAGGATTAGATTTCTACTATACAACAAGTTAACTGATTACAATTACCACTCTCATGATTTCTGAATTAAAAGGCAGCAGTAACTTCACAATTTCTAATGCAAACGTTCGAAAACTCACAGCCCTATCTGCTAATGACAACCACCTGAAAGAAAAAGGGTTACCCGTTTCCCCAGTTTACTGCCAGACATGGCATTTAGGCTCCCACTCCTCCAGTCCCACAGTCCTGTAAGGAGAGATGTGCCTGGTTAGGGATCTGTCTATATGAAGACATATGAGTTTTCTCTTCTGGGACTGTAAGTGGCTGTTTCTGCATCAAGACATGGATGATAGATCATCTCTGCTCTGGCTCTTTGTGACAAGGCCAGTCCAGAGTGCAGTATGTTGGCGTGATTACTGATGCTGCACTGCTGGCAACACTGTTAGGTTAGATAAAAGACATGTAATGTCTGCCTAGCAGTGCTATGAATAATGGCCTTTCAGAACAGTGCATGTAAATCCAAAGTGACCTTATCTGCAAGGCAGAGCAATCAGCAGAATAAAGAAGTACATCCTGTCCAGGACATCAGATTTGTGTGGTAACATATTCCATGTGTGGATGTGCCTTGTTTAAGTTGAATACAATTCGACATAGCAAGAAGCTATTGCTGCATCTCCTTCAAAATATATATATATATCTGTTAGTAATCAAAGCCCTTACTTGTATCAGTTGTAAACTATGAATCACTGTCAAAAGTTTTTTGGGTTCCTGAGGATAGTGTAAACAAAGAAACCATGGTCAACATGATTTATGGCTTCTTTTTCACATCAGTGCCAGTGTTTCTGATAAACACCCTTCAACCGTATCATTTTACTTAACACTATGTACCTTAAGTCATAAAGTCAATTTCCACCACTGATTGAAATGCCGGGTCAGGGAGTGCTGACCAATTCAGTGCTGCGGGTTTCTGTTGTTTTAATTCAGTGATCACAAAATGTTATTTCTTAACCATTTAGTCCTGTAGTTTTCTACTGTTACCAAAAATCTTTAAGTTTTTTTCTTGTGAAAGTTTTGATTTATTTCATTATTTATTGGGCTATTTGTTTGTGGACTATTGCTTTGAAGTCTGATGATTTTTATGAGGCCATCTTGTCTTTTTTTGGAGCCAGAAGTCATCATATTTGGCCGAGATTGTGGATGAGGAGAAAGCCATTATGTTCAGTTTTAGAGAAAAATCATCCAGGATGGGGCCAGGTAGCTCAGATGGTTAGCGATTAGAGCTAATAATGCTAAGGTCATGGGTTTAATCCCCATATTTGCTTTTGATTAAACAAATCAGTGCAGCTGCACCGTTTGTCCCAACTTCTGATACAAAGTTTGAGATTTAAAAAAGTATAAAACAATTACAGAGAATTCAGGCTTACATGTGAAGCAAGTGCTCAAACATTTAAGCTAATTCACCTCCAAAGATGCAAACTGGTCGGCCAGACACTGTGTTTTTTTGACAAAAGCTTCCTGAAAAAAAAAGACCACGTGGCCTAATGGACAAGGCGTCTGACTTCGGATCAGAAGATTAAGGGTTCAAGTCCCTTCGTGGTTGAAAATTCCAACCTTCTATGGAAAAAAGTATTTTTCACTCTTATGTTGAGCACAATAAAAACATGTACTCCTACTATCAGGCCAGGTTGATAAAGCCTAGTCTTTCAAAAAAACTGTGGAATGACAGTCTGACTTCCAAAGTTCGATAAGTCTGCAGTTCAGTCCAATCATGTGTGGCTCTATGATAAAGATATGTTAACTCTAACATACTCCACCATGTATGATTGATGGTAAATGCTTTACATCTCACCTTAGAGTACCTACACTAAGCCATGATTGATGTTCCACTTAATGTATTCAAATGAATAATAAACCCTTAGCATACTTTAATTTTCATGCAACTCTGTGATTGATGTTCTGCAGAATATGTGCCATACCATAATAAAAACACGACCTATTTCAGCCAACCTGGAACTGGCTATGATTAAGAAACCTTACTGTACACTGATTGATGTTATTGATTATATCTACTTTACCGTGACTGATGGGGAAAGTTTAGTATATTATGAGGAAGACAATAAACATAGGAAATGGACTCTGCTTGGGTTAGAGCTCTGCTGCTTAAAGACATGAGATAAATCTGAATGTTACATAAATGTATCTTTGAGTTCATTAATCAGAAGAGAGGATGAGGAGGTATGAACCGGAAGGTTCCTTCCTGGAGCCGAACTGTCTTATGGTGAATTGAAATCTCTAAAATGCCAACAGCCGTGAGTGTTTTACCCTCTGATCAGCTGGCAGGTCCTTAGTGTACTGTAAACTTCCTCTTATCAAGTGCATGCTGGGATACATTTCCCAGAAGGAATAAGTGGTTAAATATTGAGTGCCCCATCTATGTAATTACTGAATTACAGCATTAATTAAAATGCCTGATTGTCGAATGATAACCGGGGGCTTAAAGCTGCACTAATAAAGATTTCATATGGAAAATAAATTAATATGACAATGTTTAATGTTAAAGGGGGTGCTTATAGTTACAAACCCAGAGAAATCACCTCAGTCTGGTTTCACGGTGTGTTCACACTAAACACAGTTAATTTTCACCTCACTTTACTCACGTGAGGCGTGCAGGTGTAAACAGAATCACCTTTTCTTTTCATCAACCAGTGCATAAATAACCACCATTGCTGCTTTGTATCCGCGACGGAAGTGCCAGATATGTTGGAAAACCAAACAGCATTGTGTCTGGGTTCATAATATCATCTTGGGTGCACACAGCTCGGGGCATTTCACTGCCTTCCCCAGGAACTGTGTCTGGATGACTGCCGCTACAGTGCCATGCAGGAGAACCTCAATGCTCATGAGCTTTTGTGTCACGCAGATTTCGGAAATATTGCGTATTGTTGTCATTCATGTCTCTTTGCATTTTTGTATGCATTGACTTTGCTTGTAATCGCACTGTAAAAAAATTTCCTTTGTGTTGACTGCACCCTTAAATCTCTGCAACTTTGCTGTTTTGATTGAGTCTCCTGGTTGGATGTATTGACAACTGATCACTAACATTTTTCCACACCAACTGTGTTAAACATGACCAAAATAGAGACATTTCCAATCTGTGTGTCGCATATTTCCAAAGACCAAAAACATTTTAGTGTGCAGCACAGATCAGACCTGTGCATTCTGTCCCTTTGAAACCAAAGAATACACATAAGAAGCTTGCTGGTTGAATGTTGCCAAGGCTGTCACACTGAGTGTGTAGAAAATGCTTTTGTGTTTGGCAAAGTTTTGACATATTGTACAAAAACAAAACTTGAAGGTTGTGTGTCCTCAGGGAAACTCTATAAGGCACGGTCTTCCTCCTTATCTTCAATGAAAAGGATGAATGAATATATAATATTGATTACTTATGAAAGGAAATACAGCAGGAATAACAAGTGGAATAAGAGTGAATGAATTACATGAGGACGGTAACAAACTGGCTGAATACAAAAGAGAAATGGAGAGGAAAACAGGAGAAAAAGGGGATAAAGAAAGTAGTAGAGGAAGGTGTACCGGAGGGAAATTAAACCCTGAAGTGCTCAGACAGAGAGAGAGAAAGAAAGACAGCAAAGCTGAATATAAAGAGTGAAGAGAGGAGCATGAAAGATTGAATATATATAAACAAAAAGAAGACAGCAGGCTCGGCTGGTATTTTTGGAATAAAGTGCAGTGACGGAGCAGAGGACACGTTGGGACAGAGAGAAGATAAACACGACAAATAGGGGAAGAATAAAGAAAAAGCATACAATGGAAAGCAGATTGTATGAGTCAAATATGTAATGTTACCAAGTGGCAATGCTTCCTTTTCTCTCTAAATAAACAATAAGATAAAAACTTCTACTCTTCATATCACTTTTTAAAGAGGAAACATCTTGGAAATGTTTTGTAAATTGTAAAAAAAAAAAGGTGTGATAGAAGCGGCCTTGGAAGTTGACTTTGCTTATATATTATGAGCATAAATCATATTCAAAAATTAGACATCACTGTGACATCACTTAATGGCGTGGAATTAAATCTTGAGTTTGGTGTTTTGGACGTCACCATCCTGGTTCTTGGCCATTGCATATTGATTCTTTGCAACAAGTGCAAGCGTAGAATGGATGGGAGCCAAAAATGGCTAACGCTATTGCTAGCTTGATAGATTAGCAAGGGGTATTCATTAATGAAAACGGACAGCGACTCTATCTTTTAGTCCGAACAAACACTTTTTTAAGTAACTGAAATGTGCCAATTAATTTTGATGAAGTGAAAACACACTGTGAAAGGGTTAAACTTTGACGAAAGCAAATCAATGACAAGGTAGCCTAGCTCTAAATCATACCCCACGTTACTATTTATTTTACTCTAAATGGAACCATAATTTACAGAATAAACATCATGCTATAATGGAGAGACACAAAACTAAAGAGTGAGACCATAAACTCAGTGAAAATGTTTACTGACCTACAAACAAAAGGACTTCTATTGTAATGGATTGCAATGGAGTCGCCCCCTGCTGGCCATAGAAAGAATGCAGGTTTTAGGAACTTCCACATTCGGAGGTAGCTGCATGATTGTGAGGAATGCATGCTGTATTTTCTTTTATGTTTGTGTCCGTATTCTCATGTTGTTTATTAATTTGTTCATTTTTATTATCTACTTAATTAATTAGTGGTCATTGTAAATACATGTCCTATTAAACTTTTTTGATGTTTCTTTAGTGCCATACATGCAATAAAAGCTTTTTGTTAAATCAATAATTGTAGGCTACAGTACAATCCACACAACCTAATCTATGCACAACAGACAACATTTTTGTTCTGGTAACATTATGGCTTAATTCTCAGATATTACAACACTTTCGAGGGATATTATGACCTTATTAAAAAACCTCATGCAGAAATCCACATTCTTAAAGGCAAGACCTTTTCTCTCATGAAACCTTTTTTTTCTGACACACAGAAGACTCTTTTTCTTGTCTCCTTTCCCTGGTTCTGTTAAGCATGCTTCAGTTTTGAAGAGCCAGAAGGATGGATAAGAGATAATAACTGCCAATTTACATTCTAAACGGATAATTTGAAACTCAAGTTTGGTTAATTTCAAAGTACAATCTGCTCCAGCTTTGAGCTGCCGACCAATCCAGCACATCAGTCATCGGGGGAATCTGAGCTGAAGTTTAAGTGATGTTCACACTTGTCTCAGCAACAATTTGGTTTGGGAAATGCTCCAATTTCCGTAATCTTTTTAATGTTTAAAAGCTAAACAGAGCACATTTTGACAGGGACAAACGCATGCACACAATAAGGTTTCAGGTGCTGGAGGTAAGCTGTTTCTGCAGCATTTTCTGTGTGCCAGCTCTGAAATACCAGCTTTGCACAAAGTTAAATCACTTTCTTCTTTGCCAGTGTGTGATGCCAGTTTTGCCAACCTGCCAGCCAACTTTAAAGCTTAAGATACAAAACCTCAAAGCAAAGTCACTATAAACTTATGAGACTGTTACAGCTTTTTAAATCCTCCAGGGATTCACTGGTGACTTCCTGGAAATAAACCTGAATTTCGATAATCCTCATTATTATGCGCTAAAATGCCCAGTCATTTTATTTTTTTTCTCTCACAATATTCTCCTCTGTTTTATGTGTACACCAAGGGTTAAGAGTCGAGGAGATTTGGAGCTCAGACTAAAAGTGCCAAGAACAAACTGATTCTAAATAAGAAACAACAGAGTTGAGTCAATAAAAAGCTGTGGAGACAGACAGCAGGTCAATATTTGAGTTTACTCAACAAATCACGGGCAACATGGGCACACAGCGCTTTTGACTCATGTTGTCTCCTAACAAAGACATGATGAGAATAGATTCTGAGGGAAAATGAATGGATACAAGATTGGTTATGACATGACATCTGCTGTATTTTCTTTTTCCAATAAATCTTTGTATCTGTGAGGTATGAGTGTGTTTCATCTTTAGTTTCATTTCTTCAAAGCTGGTAAACAAAGTTATACAAGCTCATAAAGTGCAGTTAGGGAAGAGTATGGCACGCAGGCAGGGCAATGTTGTCAGTTTATTTCAGAAGCATTGCCATGTTCCTGTGTGTAAAATATGCACAGACCCCAGAGGTGTGTTGAGGCTGTGAAGGCTAAAAATTACTTAACTGTATTTTCCTTCCTACTTTCTGTACTGTTCTTTTATTTGGGAAATATGTACCTTCAGTGCTAAATCAGGTAAGCATCAGAGGTTCTGTTGAAGAAAATGTGGAACAGGGATACTCAACTTACTTTGCCCGAGGGCCACTTTTGCAAAATGAGCCAACATTGAACCCATTTTCCAAACCAGTTTATCTAAAACCCCGCCCACTTCTGTATGACGAATACCTAGACTGTGTTGTGATTGGCTGGTAGGCCTACTCCTTCCCTCTACTTAAAGTTAGCTGCTATACTCATGGATGCTTACGCTAGTTAGCAAACGAGTGCTATCTATTCATGCTACACTGGTTACAGAAAATGAGCCAAAGAAGCCAAGAAAGTTGTTAGTCTTCTGTTGATAGCTATGAGCTTTCCTATGCTGTGAAACCAGCGTGTGGATGATGCATTAAATTGTGTAATTTTACGTTTAGCTTGCTAACTAGCCAACCACTACCGTTGCTAGCTAGCTAGGCCTACATTTAACATAAGTGGAACCTCTTTTGTTATGTAATTGCTCAAATGTTGGAATGATCATGAACATAAACTACAAGCAATACTTTTATGAGCTATTGTTACTATAGCTAACAGGTGGTAACTGGCTAATTCTGGTAGCTAAGCTAGTACAAGAGTTCATGGACACATGCGCATTATTGTTCTTAATATAGTGGCTATCAGATCATGGATAAGTATATCATACAACCCCACATATATTAATACTTCATACTGAAGAACTTTGAGCTCAATTTTCTCTTGTTTTTCCTAAGTTATGGAGGTTAGAAATTTTATTTTGGTTTCTTCCTTTCAAGTAAGATTTGTTCAAATTTGAGTTTAGAAACTTTTTGTTTGTCTTCTGGCCTTGGCCCACTCTGAGCCAATTGAGAATTCTGTATGTTCAACCTATAAAAAAAACATAAATAATTCACACTTCACACACATTCAGTAAAAGCCTCCAGGCTGCTAGGCCTTTGGGAAGTTGACCAACTGCTGGGACTAAGGGAAAGGTCAAGGGATTATCAAGGGTTATAGATTCATCTGGTGACCTTAACAAACGTCAAGTCAATCCATCCGATATTTGTTGGAATATTTCAATATGGACCTTAATGGTGAATGACACAGCCATCCTTATAGTTGTGCTGATAACATGGCTAAAAAAGTCAACATTCCTTCTAAAACCATTCCTCACTTTAAACAGCTGCTTCCCAGCCTTGATTAGGAACAGGACAGCCTTTGACCAAAAAGCCTTGTTCTAAAAATGCTGCAATATATCACTGGGCCTTCACTCCCACCTATACTGGACATTTCAATCAAGTGACCCACCTCACCTCAAGATTGCTCCTCTACTGTCTTCCAGATTACACTGCGTTATTGAAGCAGCAAATATAGACCAGAAATATTTTTTTTTCCTCACCTATGGCTCTAAAAAGAGGGCAAGTGTTCCTGAAAATTATATTTTGTCACTTTACCCAATCATCTTGCACCAACCAATTAACACCAACCACTGTGCCTTGTTAAAAACTGTTGATCCCCCCTGCATCGTGTACTGCAACGTGCCTGAACTTTTTTCTAGATTGTGTTGGATGATTTATCATTCTGCTGTACCAAGATGTCAGTTTTGTCTCTTTTTTTTCACTAAAACGTGCTATGATCATTTCATTGTTGCTCCCGAAGCTGTTTGCCATTTTATTTGGAATGTGCTGTGACCCAGAGGACAAAGATTTTCCATTATGCTTACATAAGTTGGGATGACAATAAAAGTTGACATTTTATTTAATTGAATCAAATCTCCCCAACACACACACACACACACACACACACACACACACACATAGACAAAACACATAACAGTGCTCTGACATGCCCTTAGCTTTCTGTCATTTTGGCTTTTCTTGTTTTTAAGCCCTTTATTCTCTGCTCTCTCTCACACTCATATGGCTGCAGGTTGTGAATTAATGAGCAGGGCTGAAAAGACAAGAAGAGGGAGCCAGAACGAGACAAAGTTGAAGGAAGAGAGGGAGATTAGAAGACAGAGGGTGCGAGTCAAGTCTTTACGATGTACTGTAGATGGGTGCTGAGCCTTTGATAGAAATAGCAATAGCCTTGGAGCAGAGCTGTAGAGTTTACATGGGTGCCACTGAAAACCTCTGAGAGAAATATGGCTGACTATTATTGCTAACAGGCTGTACCTGCAGCAGAGGTTGGAATGTGGCTGAGCAGGGAGCACTTTATTTTGGGAAAATGGCCTTTGAAGGCCTTTACCTTCATAAAAATATATTGACCAGCATGGGTGTAGGTTTCATTTCAACTTTAGGGGGGACATATTGTTTATTTTGTCTCCAAACTACTGCAGTATGTCCATCTTTTACAATGCAATTCTTCAATCAGCATTTCCCACACATAGACTTTACTTGGGCAGACTGCCCAGGTATATTATTGGCTGCTGAAGTTTCTTTGGCAACCTTGTTTAGCAATTTTTTATGTTCTGTTTTTCCCATACCTTGATTTTTTTTTGTGGCAGCCTGCCTTAATATCAACAATGGCTGCCACATATTGATTTTCTATACATTCTTTTTTCACCATTTAAAATGGGTAAAGTCTTTTTATTTCCATTCGCATTGATTTGCTCAGCTCATTATGCGCAGAAGGGAGGATTTCTGTTGGGATTTCTCTGCAGAAAAGACAGCTAGACGGCCAAATTCCTGAACAGAATCAATCCATAGTTCAAAATAAGGTGAGGTAATTAAGTTAGTCTATCTTTTGACCAAATGAATCTTCATGAAGTATCACAGACTATTTCCTTTTTGATTTCCTTTTTTAAATAATTCATTTGAGAAAGCGTGAAGTTAGAGCTGGGGCCCTTAAAGCCACCCTGCTCTTCCCGGTTCTTTACTCTATACTTGGCTTTTACAAAAACTCAAAACAACTGAGTAAAGTTGGCAGTTTATTGAAAGAATATGAACCAGATGTAATGAGCAGCACTCAGAGTGAAGAACAATCTCTCTTTCCACAGTTTTTCTTCTAGGTTTTGGCCAAACCCCAGACAATTGGTTGGACTTTGCAAGTGGGCAAATTGGGATGACCCAGCAGCCAACCAAAGCTGGTCACCTAATGTTAACTTTTCATTACAAAATGTATGGTGTTTATGCAGATGTGTGTTGGTCCTGGAATAGCTCTGCAGCCTTATCTAGATCTAGCCAGCTCACAGGAGATTTACAATGTAAAACATTTTCTTTTATGACCTGAAACTTAACAAAGGAATGTTGCCTTAAAAGACTATATAGTCACAGCTACACTCATTAACCCTATTTTCTAATAAGTTGACTTATCCTATCTATCCTATCAGTGAGTATATATATGTGACACTGCTATTAACAGGAAGTGGACCCAAATAAAAGACTCAACACAAATGCATGTAGAATCATTGGGTCTACTTGAAACAGTACTTGATATACCGAATCTCAGTCAAGGAAACAGAGGTTTACAATAATTCCATAATAAATCCATTAGGAGAAATGGCTGGAAACGATAGATACGAAAATACTTAATCACACAACAGCTTTGAAATGACAAAGAAGCAACTTGCTACACGGATTGCATCTTATTTGTGAATTTAAAAGCATCAAGCAGCAAAAGAGCATGAATAAACAAGACCAGAGAAGTTCCTGCTCCTCATACCCGCTGAGCCAAAGTGGAAGGACTCTGTGGGATGACAAACCATAGTGAAGTGTGCTGCTCTCAGGCTCTGTGCAGAAACAGCACACTCTCTTCAGTCTAGGTTGTAGATAGATATATTTATTTAGTGCTGTTTTATTCTATTTTTACTGGACATCAACCTTGCAAAGAAAAACACTTTAGATTACATTTGCGTCTGTGAGACACAGTTGAGATGCAAGCTTGAACGGAGCTATTGCAGAAAATTGCGTGGATTAAAACTAGCGTATCTGATGCTTCACACATGAGTAAAAAACATCTCTGAAGCTGGGCATACACTTTGCAATTTGAACCAGTTCTTGACCTGATTATTGCGCTACATGACTCATTTTAGAGTCGGACCGAATTTCAGCTTTGTTTATGTTACATGTGTAGCGTCATCTCTCAGGACGTGGCATGCCAATTAACCCCTTAAATCAGAGAACATAAATTTTGGGCTTCGGCCTTTACATCACAGTGGATCTACTCATACAGTGTAGACACAATGTTTGTGGTCCAAACAGCGAGTAAGAGGAAAAGGCTCAGAATAAAGAGAAGAAAAGACACACTAAATACTAAAGCAAGGATAATTGCCATAATATTTGGTTAAAGTGTAACAATTGTTGATAATTCCCAGGATAGTAGTGAGCAAAACAGTTTAGGTTTCTATCTTTTGGTTTTATTTTACTTTCTCTTTATGCCAAGCATTTATTTGTTTCTATCCAATGTGATCTAGGCTGAAATGATGACTTATTTGCTCAAGCACCTTTGCTTGACTTCATATTCGTCACCACCAACATGCTTGACCTTGTTTGAAGAGTAACATAAATTGAAATCACATTCGCCATGTGTCCGTTAACTCATTTCTATGCAGAGTTTGAAGATCTGCATGAAAAAAAATCTTAGATAAAATTTTGCGAATTAAAGTTTTAACGATCACATAACTATCTGTTTTCACTCTGCTGGTCAAGACTAGCTGACATGAAATGAAAAACAATTATAAGTTGCCCAATTGTATCTAATTCCTGATGACTTCTTTTCATTTTCTTTCATGGATGGCCAAAGTTGTCCAATTAGCAACCTTTTTTTGTTTTTCTTCTACCGTTTTCTGAAGGATTAGCCAAGAGCCATACATTACGCTGCCATCTTCTGGCCAAAGTACGTTTATGCAGCTTTGTTTATTTGCTCTACATCAGTTGATGGAAACGTCCCGAATACGCATTTTCTTTAATGTGACATTTCAAAATTTCACTTCAAAATTAACATACACTTTAATGGAAACACGGCTATGAGTTGATGGTCTATTGATGCTGGTCCAAGTCCTTAGTGGCTACTGCAGTGGTCTTTATTTAGTTTTACCATTCAGACCTCTTTTTTTTTTATTTATAAAAGTGACATGGCCAAGGTAAAAAAAGAAAATAATTATGTTGGTGTTATATTAAAGGCACCATTCCAGCAGCTGTATATAAAGTCTTAGTCATGAACCTACACAAAGACAGAAATATGTATACACATTTTTCCACCAGATATATAAAGCTGTATGTAGGCATGGTTCTGTTCTATACATTTTTAATTACTGTGGCAATGACTCAGGCATGTGCACTTCAACAGTAGCCAGAAATACACACACACACACACACACACGTTTTACCGTTTGGGGAGGGTCTCCAACAGCGCAAAGCAGCTGTGACTGCATGTGACCGTTATGCACAGCTGTGGCTATTTATAGCGCCCATAAATTAATTCAGTCGGGTACCTGTAAAACATCATCTGTGCTATGATCTCAATCATCATTTTTAAAGGTCAGGAACATAATCGCTGATTTAGTTCATAGTGTTGTTATGGGAACAGTCTTTGCAAAGTGACTCACAATAGAGGATGAAATCAATTTAATCAAAACTTAAATAAGGACATTTAATAAAAAGACGCCTTTCAATGCAAAAATAAGAACATCTCCACCTTATGGTGTCACCCTTGCAGCATGGTCTGTACTATAAAGTAAGTACCTGTGGATGTGTGGCAATTGGTGTATTCATGGTTTTTCTGACTGCATATGACCCATTGGATTGGGAGCCAGGCACTTCCTTCCTGCATTTTAGGATTGCATTAGGAAAATGATGGCATCAATTGTTTTTTCACATGTTTATCCTTAAATTTCCTGATGTGATCTTGTGGTCATATAAATCATTCAGTGAGTCTGACACACACAATTAACACCAGGGCTGTCATAGTGATCCATGGAAGTTGCCATGTGGCTGTGGGTTTTTGCTGCAGTCTAGCAAGAGCACACCTGAAACAACAAATCAACTGAGTGAAAACAGTTGAGGTGATTGAGTGAGTTGAGTCAGGTGTGCTCCTGCTTGATTGGAACAAAAACCTGCAGCCACACTGGCCCTTTCATGGATCAGTGTGACACCCTTGATTTAGCCTGTGTATAAAAGCCTGTGTGGCTGCCTAATTTAGATAGGAATGCACTCCTCTTAGGCTATATGCACTTTTTTTTTGGATGGGTACTATCACTACATCCTGGGCTTAGCATCACCCAAAATGATTGATGATCATTGGTTACAAGAAATTAAAACAACTCAATAAGTGTTTCTTCCCTTAGTTTGGAATCATTCAAAATATTCTCATGAACTGGTTTGTCTGATTTTTTTCAAAAACTTATGAAGCATGGTTCGTACTCAACATATCATATAATATCATATATCATATGTTTTTTAGTTTTTTATTGATATCCTGTAAAATTTGACAATAGCGAAATGTAAAATTACTGTTTTTGTCATAGGAGTCTGTTGGCCTTGAAGAGAACGTATATGAATGTAATGGCTTCAGTTTTCCACCAGAAAGGGCTTGTTGATGGCAAGTTAAAGCAGTAAAATGTAGTATAGTATTGCTAATTTTATTTAAATAAGAGATCTGTAGTGATATTTTCTCAGCCAATCCAAGCATCTAAACCCTGTTTCTCTAAGTTCTACAGCCCAAACTAAAAAATAAAATTGAAAACCCCTGTGTGGAAAGAAAAAAAATCAGAACTGACAAGGTACAACATGTATCAGCTCTGCCTGTACACTTATATATATATATATATATATATATAAAAAGTACAGAAACACACACATAGACACACACTTTCCATTATCTCTCCCTACCAGCTGTTCGATAGCCCACCTACTGGTTAGGTTGCTGTGGGCATCAACAGCATTCCAGTGGCCCACAGCGTTTTAGATAGTCCCTACTAGACACTGTAATAGCACTTTAAATGACCCTTTGTGTGCATGGAAGTGTGCGAGTGTGTGTCCACTTTATCTGCTTCACTGTGATTCCTCCACTCTCATGGAGCTTCTCTGTCAGACTCTTATTTCTGACACCAGGAGTGAAACCTCTGATTTTATGCTCTTACATATGCAGATGGACTCTATCAGGCACTGGAAATGTAAAATACACACACTTCCTTTATCTGCTGCTGAATATTGGAGGATGCTCCACTTGGACTTAATCCCAATTTTCCTCTCACACATGTTAATGGGAATTATTTAAATTCCTATAACAGGAGAGAACAGAGGGTGCATTCCCAATAATGGTAAAACCGAAGGAGGACAGCAATAACATGGAAAGCATGTTGATGAAGGAATGAGTCTGGTTAATAAACAATTACAATTACCATAATGTAATTACGCTGGTGTCAGCACCTCACACACACACACACACACACTGAAACAAACACGCAACATATTGATGTTTTTATGCATGGCACACAACATTGTCATCAACAGTCAGAGTGAGTTATGAAACATGCAGTAACGAGACGACAGTTTGTGAAGTTTTACCTCTCTGGATGCAGATATATTGGTTACTGTCACTACTAGGGATGACAATATTTGTATCTATTCAACCAACTAAATTATCTGTATCTTTATCCATATTCAGAATGAACAGGTTTAAATCAGCTGTGGGTGGGAGCTAACCATGAACTTAATATTTTTGAGCATTGGTTGAGAAATGACTCAAAATTGAGCTTCAGATCAATGTTTGTGATTGCAAAAGTTGCATTTACAGAACACATGTAGTACAGATAGTCACACTCGGGCTCGGACTGAGCACAAAATTCGTCCCTGGTAATTCTTTTGCCCCAGTTCTAGTTTGCAGGTCCAGTCTCGCATTCTATGCAGATGATACTTGCACTTACTAGCCACTACATACCGCTATCTTTTCAGTCGAACTTGGCAAGAATATCCAATCTTTACACTAGTGCTAATGGGTATCCACACATTAAAATTAGGCTACTGCTACCGTTTTGTGTTGGATCATTTAAATGCCTTTGTTAGACTCTTGTTCACATGTTCTCCATTATTATATCTCATCCATTGCTGACATAGGATTACATTTTTTAAATGAGGACGCCTACATAGTAAGACAAGAAAATTTTAACATCCAGGCAATTTGACATGTTCTGTATTTGATGCAACTGGAATATGTTAATGTTTTGTTCACCACCTCCAGAACTGGTATGATCTTTAATGCCATCTTGAATATGATTACACCTACATTATGCTTAATTTATTGCACTTATGCATTCATCAAGGATACATATCAATGCCAGATGAAGCTCCAAGACACGATGTACTTTCAGACCTGAATCAAGCATGTATGTGTGAAAGGGAGTCAAAGAAAGATGGGTAATGATATGCACTTGTGTGTAATATTGCATAAGTGTTCTAAAGGTCGTAGATGCAATGAAGACAAGATGTGGGTTTGAACATGCTAAGCTACAGCACAGATGAGCCACACGAAAACTAACACTACTGCCACTAAAGGAGGTGACACTTCTACATGTTTCCTGTTCAGCTTTTTCAGGTCAGCATGTTCAGGTTAGATTTCAGGTCATCAGCCCATCTGCAATTACAGGTGTGACATACTGTTATATACTGTAACAGTATGGGTAACCCATCAGGTTATTTGACCTGCAATGTTGGATCCTTTGCTTTAGTAAAAATATAAAAATCATAATGTAAAAGTACTTCACTATAAGTAAAAAATTTGGAGACAAAGTAGGCTAAAGCACTAAAAAAAGATCCAGGATCCGGAACCAGCATCAGATCTAATATGAATGTAATGTGTGCAGGACACAATGACATATGTACCAGGGCCATCTTCTTTCATTCCTTTGTCCTTGTCCAATCTCATAACTTCACCTTTGCCATCCTCCCTGGAGTGAGAGAGCAGAGGTGATGCAGCAGGCTGAACAACTGTCAGGAAAGACAAGCTCTGTGTGTGTGCGTGGTCCCAAAGAAGAAAGTAATATCTGAACAGCTGCGGCAGTGTTATCAAGACATACCAGGTGCCCCTTTTCATGACCCTTTGGAGAACACGAACCTCAAATACACAAAAGGGGAAAAAATTGTTGAAAGTATTTTGTAAGTATCAATGTTGGTGTATTTGGGGGGAGTTACTGCTGTTATATATAAACACTTTGTGCACTATATACTCTCAGCATTGTCTGTTTTGAGCTATTCCTTTTGAACCCATTTATATGGGAGAGGCAAGGAGAAATTAAAGTGTCAGCATAAGTGCTTCATTCCTCTTTTCCGCCCTTTTGGGAAATTTTACTTGAGAACAAGCAAATGGTGGAGGAATGGATTCTTTTTTTTTTTTTTAATACAAATGTAATCATTTTTCTTTTAAGAACATATCCTTGAAGGTGTCCAGAGAGAATTAAAAGTGCTGTGTCCTGTTAAGTGGAGCACAATCCTGTTGCATTGTATCATATTCTATGTCATTTTATTTGCTTGTAAACCTGCTTTTGATTGTGATGTTAAGTGCGAATTAAAATTAAATTAAAACGAAAGTCTCAAGCCCTGCTATTAGTTTGAAGAAGCAACGTCATTCAATACAACACAAAATTAGACGTTCAAGGAGATGTCAGAGCCTCAGCATTAATGTCTCTCATCAGTTTTGAATCACAGTGTGGCAGAAAGAGAAGAGCACACAATGAAGTTCTGCCTTTTTCTGACATTTCAATATTGTGCTTAAAGGCCGACTTCACCTGAGTTTTTCGAAGAGAATCGCCTCGCACTGCATCGATGAGCACCTGTAGATTCATAATAAAGATTGTTAATGTAATCTGAAAGCAATATGTATCAACAACAAATGAATGTTTTAATAATGTTTTAGTACCATTTCATTACAGTATGCAAGGGAGCAGCAACCACCGCATCATTTTAGCCAAACCTGATTCTAAGATGCTTGACTGCATCTTTTCTAGTTCACATTGCTTAGCTGGTCTGTACTCCTGCCTGCTTCTCAAGACTGGGGGTCCTGACTATGGATAAGGACCCCAATCCACCCCACAAAAAAAACAAACAAACTCCGAACTATCCCTTAAATTACCTCCACCAAGGAGGTTATGTTTTTGACAGCGTTTGTCTGTCTGTTTGTGTACAAAATAACTCAAAAAGTATTGCACAGATGTGGATGACATTTTTGGACAACGTGTGTATTGGGACAAGGAACAGGTGATTAGATTTTGGTGGTGATCGTTGATCCGGAACACCATCTGGAATTTATATTGCAAAGTTATATTATTGCGTCAGTGACCATATTGCCTTCACTAACTGCCGCCATCTAGTGGATGAAGTATGTCAATGCCAGTGTGCTCCCAAAATACATGCTTCCAATATAATCCTTCTAGTGTGTAATGTGG
This sequence comes from Serranus cabrilla, assembly GCA_903364295.1. Lineage (NCBI taxonomy): Eukaryota > Metazoa > Chordata > Actinopteri > Perciformes > Serranidae > Serranus > Serranus cabrilla. Next base: position 455,391 of record CAFUXE010003079.1, read on the forward strand.
GATTGCATAACTGACCCTATTGCCTTGGCGGAGGTCTGCGCTCTCCGAGTGCTTTTCTAGTTACTTGTTCTGCTCACTCAGTGCTGTAGGGTTTGATCACTGCAGTTACATTCAATAAAACTGACTGTGATATCCTCAAAGACATATCTGCTCTCACATGCCCTTTTAATCCAACACTGCACTCCGGGTGCTACCTGTTGAATCTGCTCAACCATTATTTAGTAGCACAAGGGATGGTTGCAACACATCTTGTGTATGAGTAGAAACTTGGATAACTTAGACCGAAACCACCTGACGCATCTTCACCTATCTTTTAATGTAGAACTGCAGGTTTGCAGCATCAGCGTTAACTAAGACCAGATGACAACTCCTCGAGAAACTCAAACAAGACACATCCAATAGATGATTTCTGGCACTGACACCCAGAAGCATTTATGTTTCTTATGAGTTTGCTACAATGATGCTGACTTTACAATGCAATCTGGTGCCGAAAAGTAAAGCTGGCATCTCTCTCCTTCACTAACAAGGGGGTTTGTTGGAGTTCTATGAAAAAAACATGAATAGCAAGAGGGCTAAGAAACTCACTCAATTCTGACTTTGTTTTGTGACAAGTTTTCAAAAAAAGAAAGTAATACAGCAACTTCTAATGTAGTTGGGTCTGGGTAGGGCCAAAGAAATTGTACTTCATCAAAGTTTTGCATAGAGTGACTTAAGAGAGCCCAACCACACACACACAACACATTAAACTGAGAATATCCACCAAATTGGACAAGAAATAAGCAGATATAGAAACATTCTACACATGTGGAAAGGATAGAGGGTTGGAGGAAATTATAAAGGCCTTTGGGTATTTTTGCACAGCACGGTTATTGAAGAAAATACCAAAGCCTCAAGGGCCGGCTGTGATATGACTTTGGGTGTGCATTTGGTTTTTTCCACTAGTTTAGCCAAGTGGGGGCCAGGTCCTGCCTCTAGCCAGGACTGAGCATGAGGGACAGTTCATGCTAACATTTTTTTACTATGTGTGCGTGTGTGTATCATTTATCAGTCAGGCTGTATCCCACAGACAGGATGTAGAAAATTGAGAGACAGGAAATTGACCTAAAACTCCTAGCGTAGCCTCTGGCATCATCTCTGTGTCCGTTTCTGTTTTCTCTTCTCTTCTCCATGTTTCATCTCTCAGTCTGCTGCTGGCTTGCTCTTATTCACTTCTATTTGTGTCATTCTATCTCTCTCTCTCTCTCTCCTCTATCAGTCTGCTTCCTTTTCTGTTTGTCTTTCTGTCGAGAAAATCTATAACGCGCACATCGGAGGGCACAAGCACTCTTATGAACAAATACAACAGGAGTTGCCTGGTTCAAATTCTCTTCATGTTCATGTTCAAGTTCGGCTTGTCAGGGCATGTGATCCTCACTATAGCAACAGTCAGATGGGCTGAACTGAGTCACATTGTGAAGACTCAGTGCATATACCACTACTTCTCTTGCTACCTCAGATTTCAGAGGGATCTT
>CAFUXE010003079.1:462348-560266 GCA_903364295.1 Serranus cabrilla
GAATATGATCAATGACTGTAAAATCAGTAGAGGCTAACACCACCTCAACCTCAATGAAAACTGCAGTGCACATTTACATAACTCCATAGTCCTATTTTTATCATGTAGATTCACATCTGTCTACAAATAAAAGCATGTCTGCATGAGATGCTGCAGGATTTTCATTCTATAAATATAAATTTGTTATGTGTTCGCATGAGTTATGTACATATGTAATGGCCTCGAACAACAGGAGTCCAGCTTTCAAACTAAATACTATTACTGCCTCATCATTTAGAACACACATGGTAAACAGCCTAACAGATGTCAACTGAAACCAACAAGATGATGTGGCCCTTTTAGTTCCATTAGATAGGGACCTTCAGCATGAATTGGATTGGTTTTCAACCAAGTGTAAAGCGGTTGGGATGAGAGTTAGCACTTCCAAATCTGACGTGGATTTACCCCTCCAGGTTGGGAGTGAGTTGCTGCCTCAAGCGAAGAAGTTTGAGGATCTCACAGTCTTGTGTGAGATGGACAGGCGGTATGTTGCAGCATCAGCAGGGAGGCAGGCACCTTACTGGGCCTTCGTGGTGAAGATGCAGCTGATTGGATGCCCCCACCCATCCCCTATGTGTATGAGCTTTGGGTATTGATCGAAAAATGAGAGCATGGGTACAATTGGCAGGGCTCCTTCACAGCTGAGTGGGTTCGGGCATCTGGTAAAGGATGACTCCTGGGTTCCTGTCCTTGTAGGTGCTTTGGGAACATCACAGATGTTGCTGGCGAAAGGAACATCTGGAATGCTGTTGCCCCGGTGACACGGCCCCAGATAAGTGGAAGAAAATGGATGGATGGATTTTTTAGATGATTTTAATTGTTTGTCTGACATGAATAATCTATAGATGCTCCCTAAATCCCTAAGGATGAAACACTGCTCGAAAACAGCCTGTACTGTGAGCTGCACTCCCATTTATAGCTTTAAAGATGTTTCAGATATGATTATTAATGACATACATGATTCTGTTGGCAGACTGCTCTGTTGGTCAACTTAAATAATGAGAACACAGCCAAAAATCCTCCTGTATTCCGAGTGGTTTTCTAAATACTCTTGAAAAATAACAAATGGGCTATTAAGGTCTCCAAAAATGAACCAATTAGGATGAAATATGGGAACCCTAAGGAGCAGAAAAAAACTCTCTCCATTTAAACAACCCGACTTATTACTCCCAATAAAGCATTGAGTTTAAATTCATTCATTCATTAGTGAAAACTAACAAGGCCAGAAAATATGTTGAACATTGGGGGCTTATACAAATAGCAGCAGATATGCGTTCAGACAGCAAGCAGCTTGCTAAGATGAATCATCACAGCTACATAAACCAGAAGCTGAATGTGTGTGTGCGTGTGTGTGAGTTGGGGGGGCTCAATGATATGTACAAGATTTTGTTACAGAGAAAAATAAAGAGCAACAGACAAATCTTCCTAGGAGGGATAATAAATTATTCATTTACTTATGTAGTCATACACACACACACACACACACACACACACAGGCAGGGGTTCAGAGTCTGTGCTCAAAGACACATTTGCGGTTGAGGATAAACAGCAACCCAGATGAAGAAGGCTGAGTGCAGGATAGAGCTGTATGTAAAGCTTGTTGTTATTTATTCACATTTTTACTCATCAGGAACTCATGAAGCATGCAATACAATGCAACTTTCAAAGAAAACTTACTGTAAAAATATCACACAGTTTAGTCTGGAGTGTTAACACGTAACATGTATACAAACCTTTGTTGGTTGGTAGATAAAGAGCGCACTTCATCTGGCATAGAGCACAGATAGAAAGTAAGAACTTTATAGCCGATAATTTAAGTGTAGCAAGTGCAGTTAAGCAAATTGTTTCATTGAGACATGAACATAGGACAGCCAACAAGACCACATTATCTTTTAACCGAATTCAGTCTGATGCCTTCAGGCCAATGTAACATTGTGCCCTTAAAGAGATCAAATCGTTGACCTTACCCATTCTAAGTGAGGGTTAATTTAGAGTCGTTCCTCCTACTGGTTTTAAATGTTTTTTTTAAAGATTTGTTTTCTTTAATGGTTCTTATTTTAACGTGTACCTCCTACCATCCCATGCCCCAGATATGCTTCCTTTAACATACTTATTGACTTAATTTATTGGTTGTCTGTTGTATGTATGGATGTTTATGGGGATAAATAAACTTGTCTGATTCTGATTATTATGACCTCCTCCATTGCCGCCATGTTTGTTGTTGTCAGGAACTCTGAGCTTTGCTGCCCTCTGGTGGATATATTGCTTAATTTTCATGCCAATGTAAAGGAGGCATAAAAGTTTGTTGGCAGTGGGGTTTACATTGTTTGAAAATTGACGAACCTATTTCGTATGCAAAAGGAGTACAAATGGTGGTTAAGACAACAACTCCCATGATCCCACGCTACTTCCAGATGTTACCAATCTCCTTCTTTTGTTATTATTTTGATTACTAGAAGCCTCGTAGCACAAAATTACAATGCAAATTGCAAGTACAGGTTTACGCGTATCTGTATCAAAATGTATTTGTTTAAAGAAATAAAATTACTCATAAATAATTGGCCATATTTAGATATACATATATTCCCGATAGTTTATCTGCTATTTCAACAGCTGTTTCCCAGTGGAGATCTTCTTCTGTACTTCTCTTCCTTCATGTTCCTCTGTTTCTCTCTCAAACAGTGCAGCTCCCACTCTGCTTGAAGGTTATTTCAACGACACCCCACTTTTCCCACATATAGATGATAATCCTATGGAAATAACATGTAAATTACAGTTTTGCTCTGAGTGTTTTGCGCCTTGAGACCAGGGTATTCAAATTTGCGATCCATTATTTAACTGTAAATTCAGGAGAGTAGATTGAAGTTGCCCTGGCGATGACCTTCACTAAGTAGTTCTTCACCTTGTTTTAATGGCTTGCCTTTCACAGGACCGAGCAAAGGTGAAACATAATCGCATATGTGATTACGGTAAACTTGACCTCATAAATGATTCAAAGTGATGCTGTCACTTGATTACAGTTTGGCGGGCGATCATTAAACCATGTCAATGTCAAACATAACCACTGTGTGTGAACTGACTCTGCTGGACAGGCAAAACACACAAACTGAAGGTAGATAACCAATGGAAGCCCTTTCCAGCCCAGTGTGGGTAAAAAATAAGTGTGAGGATTTCATGGCTTTATGGTTTGTGACAAATTCCCTGAAACCTCAGGACACGTAAAAACCCTTTCAAAGCCGTTGGATGAGCTCCAAAATGCACGGTGGTCAAACTTAAACCAAAGCTGTTTTGCTTAGATACTGAAAAGGCTTTTCGGCAAAAGATATGATGTGTTTTTTCCGCTTAACACTGTACATACACTGTTAATTCTTATGTTCTGCATTGATACAACGTAGTGGGCCTAAAGTGAAATATAAACTTGGAGGTTTAAACCGCATTGACAATGCTTTCTTATCCTTAAACAAAGTTAATTTTAAAAAAACAAAACAAAACATTATCTTTCTCTAATCTTTAACACATTAGAGTTACCAGGTGCCGATAGTGCTTTGGGGTCTCAATAGTGAAGCCAATGCAAAAGTGCCCTATACCCGTATTCTTTTTAATGGCAAGGGGGCGACTCAACTGGTTGCAAAAAGAAGTGAGTATGGAAGAAACTGACCCAATTTATAATTTGATTTATTTATCAGTAAACATTTTCCTCATTAGTTTTTGCTCTCAATTGATCGTTGAGTATCCAAGGCAATATGTACATATTGGTAGCCATGAAATATGCTTTTAGTTTACCCCAGATTGTTAAACTTTGTTAGCAGGGTCTTCAGGTAGCGTAGCCAGGAATCAATTGCAGTCAGATTGCTGATATAAGTGTGTGTGAGTAGGGTACCCAGGTTGTCAAACTAATGCCAATATGGTCACTTCTGTTTCCAAGAAAACAAGATGGCAATGGCCACAGTGTCAAACTCAAGGATTTACAATGGTAGACTTTTCTTTTATCCAGTCTCAGTAAATGCAGTGTGAATAAGCCCAACACAGTCAGACCAGATTTCACCAAGCAAAATTGCTAAATCGCTAAAGAGGTTTGTGATGGATTTCGAGATTGCAGTTCATTTGATGGGTTCCACCTCGACTGTTTGAAAGGTTTTTGCTGCTAAACGTGATTGGACAATATGACTCACATAAAGAATTAGAATTAAAACAAAACTTTAAAAACTTCTGACACCAAAATCTTGTCCCTTGCCAACAGATTATGCATTCCTTTCCAGATATCTATTTAAAAAGATTAATATTTCCAGAATGAGAGCCATTTCCTGTTGAAACTGCAGCCAGAGATTATTTTAGGATAGGCTTGACATAATGAAGTCACCTTTCGCAGTGTTAACAACTATGCTAAGACTTTTTACAATTACAATGTCATACAAGACTGGAACACATTTCTGATTAATCCAGAAGGAATTATTAGTCTTTTTACTGTTACGTTTGAGTGAGGAGGGAATTCAAAAGAATCTTCTCTTACTCAGCTACTGTACAGGCAATTTAGCGACCTCACCACTAACGTCACTCAGCTCCAATAAATGGCCTTTTTGGTCTCTTTAGTAAAGCACATGAAATTGCTTTAACTTTGACATTAGGAGAAAAAAGGCACTTTCCTACATCTTTCCAACTCACTTCTTCCCTAAAGTGGTAGACATTATTATGCGTCATTTTGTAGTAATAATACTGCCTTTGGGAAGAGTGTCAAAACACTTGGAAACCAGTAGCAGAGAAAAGTGGTGTTCCTTACGTCATGAGAACTTTACAAAGGGGACAATGACACTAAGGTTTGACTATGGCAGTAAAATGTACGGGTGGTCCTGTTTGGTTAATGTGTCCAGCATGCGTCATGTAGGTTGCTTTTTACTGTACGACTGACGCACTGTTTCCCAGCGGAGGCCGTTATTACAGCAAAAAAGAAACTAGGCTACTCTTTCATATGCAAAAGTTAAAAAGGTCCTTATAACTGTGGTTTGCTTTCATGTCTTATCAAATCTGCCTGACGAAGCTGCCAACACTGCTTCATCAGGTAGATTTGCTTACTGTAAGAACAGGTATTAATTCAGATCAGTAGACAGGAGGAAGGATTATGCAGAGGTGGTGACAGAGATGGGGAAAGGCATGGCAATTACACTGAGATTTTAGTGTGAGAGATGAAGCAGGCTTGATATGAATTAAAATACAGCATAACCTTGGGCACTGCTGCACTCATATTTCAGCTGAGGTTGTCCAGAGGTGCAATTACTGTAAAGATTTATACAACTGTATCTTTGTCAAATCCAACTGTGACAACACTGAATTAACATTGGCTTTTACATGCAGCACCAATGTACCATTTGACATAGTAGCATAATTCACTCCATGTTGGAAGGCAAATCATTTTCTGTTTAAACAGATTTGCTGAATATTTTTTGAAAGCGAATGTTTAAACACCACCTGGTCCAAGAAGACATTTCCAATAAAATTATTCTGGGCTCTAAAAGACTGGATTATTCAACAGTTCAGGACATCATGTTAAGGCAATAAATACATGTAATGCTCCATATACAGGTATGCAACTTAGCTTGTGCTTGTGAGTAAAGGAAGATTCTGGTTATTGTTTGTCTAGTTCATCTCTGCCCATGAATAAGATCTTTGTTACAATGCATCTTTGAAAGGGGGAGTTATTCCCAATGGCAAAAGTAAGTTTTATCTCAATTAAACTCCAAATCAGTGAGAAGTGCTCGCATGGATGGATTACTGAATGGGCCTACTGGGAACAGACCCAGGGGGCCAGACTGTCATGGCTTCCCTAGACCTTAATCTACAAAATGTCACTAAAAGAGACGCATACCAACCAATGAGAGACTCAAAATGATCACAGAGAAACATTAAACAACTACAAAGACATCACAAGACTACACAGTAATTAAAAACAAACCAGAGACAAAGAGGCTGGGAAAGAAAGGAGGAAAACAACCACCTGCAGACACAAAATGACTAGAAAGGGGCACAGAGCAACTTCAAAGAGACTCAAAATTACCACAAAGAGACACAAAATTACAACAAAGAGACACAGAATTACTTAAAAGAGACAACTAGAAAGACAGAAATTACTTCAAAGAGATGCAACATGACTACAAAGAGACAAAAGGATACTGCAAAGAGACAAAATAAGTATAATGAGACACAAACTGACTACAAAGGGGAAAAATAACTATAATGAGACACAAACTGACTATAAAGAGACAACATAACTATAAAGAGACAAAAACTGACTACAAAGAGACACAAAATAACTTTAAAAAGACAAAAGCTGACTACAATTAGACACAAAATAACTATAACGGACACAAACTGACAATAAAGAGACACAAAATGACAATAAAGACAGTCCGTATTAAAAAGGAATAGGTGGTTTTACAGCTGTATTGTTGTCTGACATAACATCCTGATTTAACAACATACAGTAGCTTTTAAAACAACATCCAGGTAGCATTAGCAACAAGTAGACAGAAAAACAATGCAGATATTGACCTAAATTTGAATGTAAACTTTAAAAACAGTGCGTGATGATTCATGCCGTTAGTAAAAGCAGCATGTCGTTTGTTGCATTGAAGACTGAACTGAGGAAGGTTGAGTCAGTTCTGGAAATCTTTCAGGTGTGTTTGAAGTGTGACAGTTTCACCACGTCTCCTCTCCATGGACTGAGCTTCTAAGGAACTGCCATTCTGTCAGGGTGGATATATCAAACACATCACACCAGATCTGAGAAGGAAGTTGACTCAACAAAAAAAGTGTGACTCAGTATGTGGTTTGTTGCTTCAACGTCTCTATCTGCTGTGAGTGATTCTTTCCTTTACACATTTTAAACTAGTGTGTGTTTATATGCATCACAGCCCCAGAGAGCACAACTAAAAAGAACAAAAAAGTTGCACTTCTTTCTGATGATAGAAATTTAGCCTAGCTCTGCATCACAAATTATCATCAGGACCGTTTGCATTACAGCGTTTTCTATTAAGGTTGGTATTAACACTTGATAGGGTAGGGAAGTCAGCTTATTAGAAAATAGGGTTAATGAGTGTAGCTGTGACTATCTAATCATTTAACTGAAGGGATAGGAGTATTTCCAGGCAACATTCCTTTGTTAAGTTTCAGGTCATAGAAGTCAAGCTTTGACATTGTAAATCTCCTGTGAGCTGGCTAGATCTAGATAAGGGTACAGAGCATCAACACACATCTGCATAAACACCATAAATTCTGTAATGAAAGTTCAACATTAGATGACCAGCTTTGGTTGGCAGCTCGGTCACCTCAAATTGCCCACTTGCAAAGTCCAACCTATTGTCGGGGGTTTGGTCTAGACCCAGAGGATTACTGTGAATAGAGAAATTGTTCTTGACTCTGTATTGTGCTCTGGCATGGTCAGTGGAGAGTCCAGTGCTGCTCATTTCATCTGGTTATTATTCTTTCAATAAATGGTAAACTTTACTTAGTTGTTTTGAGTTTTTGTAAAAGCCAAGTATAGAGTAAAGAACCGTGCAGAGCAGGGAGGCTTTAAGGGCCCCATGATCTAACAATACACACACATCATCTTAAAGGGGATGCTAATTCTTCAGTAAACACACTCCACATATACCCAACAGTGTGTGTTTGAGGTTGCCTGAACCTATGAATGTTCAGTAAACTTTCTTTGTAAAAAGCTATAAAGTGTTTCTCTTCAGCAGATGGCATTTTTCTAAGACATCTTCTCCAGTTGATGATGGTTTCAGTTATACTTGTCTTTGACAAAAGCATTGGCACATTTGAGCTGTCATAGTTGTGGGGTTGACTGGTAAATGAACTCTGCTGGATGTCGAGGTATATTACCACTGGCAGTGTTAAATGAACTATCAATATTAAATGAATGGTGACAATGTTGCTACTGGGATTAAATGAACTCAAACATCATTATATTTTAATATGCAATCATCATAAATCAATGCCTTTACGTCTATGAATGAAGATCCAATCATACTTTCTTCATGAAACTAACTGGATATAAACGTTTTTTGGTTTTGTAATTAATCAATATTATACTAATATAATATATTAAACAGAAGCTCATTAAGAAACTCATTGTAGACACTTTCAACAAACTGAGTCCCTTCAAAGAAGTTTGTTAATGGAAGAACAAGTTCACTGTCTCTTTGGGGCATAGACTCGTGTACAGTCAGGTTGTTCCCTCTGCCTGTTGCATTCATCTACCTGACCGATTCAATCACCTATGTGTCAGCTACATTCAGCTGGCTGTCTGCTTCAGTTTACGGGCAGCTGCTTGTCCCTGCTCCGCTGTCTCGTTCGTTCAGTGTGGCTTGGTGTGAACAGCATTGCACTTTGACATCTGACTATCCGCCTTGGTTGGCTAGTTGCCAGGTTTTTTAGGTGTTCTTTAAGGAGCCTGTTGCAGTACCTATGTACCAGCTAAAAGTTGCCACTTACTTGTTATCTGAATGTGACAACATTTTTGGTGTTGAATGCACTTGACATGGTGGTGTAGTTGGAGGGCAGTAGGCTTACAAGACACGGCCTTTAATGGTTACAACAAGATTAATTTAAAGAAATATTTTGTATTAAGAAATCTATAAAACATTCACACTTATTAAGTTGAACTGGGTATATTCATGATGAAAATAAAATAAAAAACACAAAAAGGCAATTATTTATCAAAATTGTTGCAAATCTATTTTCTGTTGATTGACTAATTAATTTATCATCTAATTGTTAAAGTTCAAATTACTTAAAACAGTTCAATCAACATTGAGAATTGTACTAATTATTTTTCTAAAAGAACACTTAATAGGAGCTCAAAGTTTTTTGGGAAAAATGAATGTTTCCTTTTTTGGATATCAGTCTATACTTTGGAGTTAATACTCATATCCTGAAAAAACGTCCAATATATTATACATTTCCAACTTAGTGTGATACAATAGAATGTGAATAAAGTGGAAAAACTACAAACTGTATTTAATATACTTAGTTTAATACAGTGGATTGGTTCACGAGATACAGGCGTGTGTCATCTGCATAGAAGCACAGATAAGACAACTTTACTGTCCCAGAAAATACATTTGTGTGGACAGAGTGCTATGGTCAATTGCTTATGAAACATATGAAAACAAAAGAAACATTTGACTATGAAGTCCACTTCAGAGAAGAGAAGCTGTTTTCTGCATGCTGGCAAACCTGCTTTTCAGTGTCACAGTTTGGAAGCTGCTCTAATGATGCCCTCTAGGATTGCCTGTTAGAACATCAGCGTGATCAGACTGCACTAGTTATCAGTGTATGTTTTCCAGCACATAAGGTTGTTTATGTGGTACAAGGACACCTGAATGACGGTCTAGTCTTTTAAGACTACTTGCTCATGGTCAAACACACCAACATGATCAAAGATATTTATATTTACTGTCCTTGATTTGTTCCTGCTAAGGTAATATGTTCAATGTCTATTTTCAGTTTCTAAAGTAAAAATTTTTATGAGTTTGGTTGTGGTCCCTTTAAGAGTAACTGAATGTAGGTAGAAGGAAGCTACCTGGTTGTGTCATGTGATCACTAATCAGGAAGTAAGTAAGCATTACACAGACAACTGTTGTTTTTATTGTGTCTGAGGAAATCCAGCAGCATCTGCTTCCATCCTATGCCGTTGGTAGAATCATGGGTATGTATCAATTGCTTTCTTTGTTGTTTACAATTCAATATAATCATTTTTGGAATAAATGTTCTGTTCTGTGAAGTTTAACGTTAGAAATCGTCAGAGATACTATAGTAAATGTCTACTGATATGTCACTGAGTGGTGAGTCTAACCGGGGAACATGTGTGCCCAGCACAAAAAGTATTTTAAACACATTACATCCTGCCAGCACGTACTTTGGTGTTAAAAGAAATTAGGTCATCTAACGTAATTATATGAGATCAGGCTGTGTCTAAACCTACAAAATAAAGAAAGTAATAGTTTCCAGTCTTAATTATTAGTTTTATTAAATTATATCCAGGTACAAATAAAAAGCAATGCCAACGTATGTCCATTAAATGGAATAGAAACCATGCAATGCATTCAGCAGCACTCTTCAAATACATGTACAGATAATTTTCCAGTATCCAGATGCAATATGTAGAACAACTGTTGTCACAGTTTGTGTATGCATGTTGGAATGTTAAATTCCTTTTCTTTTTTTTTTAATAATAAAGTTGTCCTCTAGTAATTTACACATAAACAGACAAATGTCTACGTAAGTGGCTTTGGGTTAAGGTTTAGAAAACATTGCCAAAGGGTGCATCTTATTCCAGAAGTAACTGTAGCAAATCAGTTGTATTGGCCTGGTTGTGGTGATAAATCCACAAATAACAAACCCACTAATGAGATTTATGCCATCAAATGGCCTCCAGTTGTTTATAACATTAGCTTTACATCGCCAAACCATTCACTGTCTACAGTCGGGAAATAATTCTCTGCAGGCTCATCACAACTAGCAACTGCATTTATATAGCACATTGTTAATATGAAGAAATATTGATTATTGGAACTTTAAATGTAATGCCTTAGGTCTGGTCTCTCATGTGTATTAAATGCTTGAACATTCAATGACCTACACAGGTTGGATTTCTGATAATGCACTTTACGGCTCGAGGCTTTGCCCTTCATTCAGAAATCCTGGACTGCCCTTGAAGAAAAATATATAAAACCTTCTGACCTAAATCTGGAAAAAAAGAGCTATGCTTTGTGGAAAGACAACCTTGAGGTGTGCATATGTGCTGCTTCAGTGCTCATACCGTACTAGTATATCTGCAGTGTATATCCTTGTAGATCATTATTTGCCATGGACAGGAAAGGTGATTCGGTGTTGAGGAGAGCATTCTGTGTGGAGCTTACACTATATTATTCACGGTCCTGCAAATGTCTGTATGTGAAGCCTTCCTTGTAGGTGTTTCGATGGTTAAGCGGTTGTAATCCCCTGTCTTCTTGTTAAGCCAATTGGTCCCACAAGGATTTCTTTATTCTTTACAGCAAAGTTTGAACTCTGGGTCATGTTGTCATGCTATGGAGTGAATTACTGCAGGAATAATGGAAGTCCAAACCCCTCGGTCTGAATCCGTCACACTGAGCTGATTACCTTCTTGCTGCTATTTTTTTCTCCTCCCTGTGGTCAATTTATAGATTTTTGACAGCAAGTCATGCCAAAGAAGTGGAACACAAAGGTCCTGATATATTAGTGCATTTTGCTTTGTCTTACTTTTGTGCTACAGTAAATTATTCTGCGTTTTACTTTAAAAACACAGTTCAACCCTTAATCAAAAAGACATGTTTTTAATGAATCTGTAGTGCTTTTATCAGTCATGATTGATTTGGTATGAATTGTCAAGTGTTGGAGGTAGAGATGGCGGCCTTCTCTCTAATAATATAACTGGATGGAACCGTGAACCTGCATTATTTGTGATGGCCAGCAGGGGGCAACTTCTGTGGTTGCAAGATAGTATGAAAATCAATGAGAAAATTACCCTACATCTTACTTGATTTATTACCTCAGTAAACACTTTCTAATGAGTTGATGGCCCCAATCATTAGTTTCAATACCTTTTCCATACAGCTTGATGCTCATTTAGTAAATTGTGGTCCCATTGAGAGTAAAATAGACCGTAAAGCTAAAGGATATGCTTCATGTATTTCACTTAAAAATCAAGGGATGAAATCACGGTGACGACACCCATTATTTTCTATAGTTTCCTGAGTAACCAGGTCAGGAAATTTTTACTATTTAGGATGCTGCCAGTCTTATAATGAATTGGCTTTTCAATTTGCATATCAGGCTTTGACCTTATTTAATAAAATCACAAGCATGCATTTAAATTAAATAAAACAATGTATTTTTATGTTAATTTTTTTAGTTTGACTGAAAGTGGAGTCACTGCATAGAGGATTTAAACTGAGTTCTGATAATACAGTGGCTAATTTTAAAGTAAGGGTAGTTAACAAAAATGCAAATAAAGCATCTGATTGTCGGTACTGACAACGGTAGGAAAGAAAGTAGGTAATATGAAACGTGACGGGATTCCAAATTAACGGTTCAGCAATGTCAGTTTTATGAAAGCATCTAGAAAAGCATTTACAAGTTTATTATTGGCCTTCAGCAACGAGACCTCCAGTGACCCCATCACCATTGTATTCTCCTCACATGGGACTAACTGTCAAAACAATGTGACAGTTAAAAGCGTTTAAACTCTTTCACATTTGACAATGAATGTTGTCTGTTGACTACCAATGAGGTTATTTCCTCAAACTGGCATACATTGAATGGACCATACATTTGATTTATGGCATGTAACAAGAAGTAATTTAATTAACCTGACCACAGGTGTTAATAAACTCCTCAAACTGTAAGCGTCCGTCCCTAAAGGCCAAGCCCCTCGAGGATTAATGCACCCCCCACCAGCTGACCTGCATGTGATGTTTAAGTGGAAAGCTTGCATCTACTGTATTTCCACATGGATTCAGCACAATTTCAAAGCTCCTCTGAAATGAAATTCATCTGAGGAAGTATGATTATCTTCAAAAGCCACAGTCCCACTATAAACGAGCTTCAGATACGCAGTATGGGATCCAGGGGGTGGGGACACAGCTGTATGTATCCGTTGACAGCGTTTAGTTGCCATTTTCTCTTGTAAAATAATTTATTTTCTACTTTAGCTTGGCAGCCTGTTCTGCTTGGACTCTGCCACTTGGTTGAGTGCGACAGCTGTGGATATTTGACAACCTCCTGGTCCAATAGTACATTTTACATTTTTATGCACTGGCTGAGATCAGCTGTTTCCGTGGGTTTATAATGAATGTAAAATTGCTCAGGAAGCAAATGGTTCTCAAAGATAACTACACTAAATTGATGGAAACCACTTTGTCAACACGAGACGCATTTAAAATTTTTTATATGTTAACGTATTTAACTTCATAAAGCATATTTAGCCAATTATGCAGGTTGCTTTTATGGATTTTTGAAGTTTTGAACTTCATAAAGCATATTTAGCCAATTATGCAGGTTGCTTTTATGGATATTTGAAGTTTTGACACACCTAATCTAGTTTGTCTGGGGTGCAGATTTTAGGGAAGTGCACAGACAGTTGCAGTCCTGGTTGATTTGCTGCCATCCACAGTCACTGGCAACTTTAGTTACATAATACAGGAAACATGTTTTTAGAACTTAAACATTCAAGTACAGTGCAGCCAGTGTGTTGTTTTTCTAAAGAAATCAGTCCAAAACAAGTAAAACACCAGTTTGATTTCCACATTCCCTCAGCCTTATGTTTAGGAAAATTTAATAGAAATTAGGGAACATAGGAATGACCCACTCAACAGCAGGGAACAATGAAATCACTTGCAGCCTGTTGCTTCAGCCACCTATTTACTGCAGCTTCTCCTGACTAAAACATTATTCATGTCAACATAGAAAAATGTCTTGATTTGTTGATGCATTATGCTGACCTATGAATTTTCTGTGACTGCTTCTTTATAAGCCACCCCATGTTTCACCAGATGAGTATCTGTAATGCGATGCAGTGTTGGGCACATCGTGTACTTTCACACTCCTCTAAGTTGCCATCCTTAAGCTGTCCGGCTCAACTAAGCTGCACCACATACAGCCGGATAGCAGCAGCATATTTCACCTCCTCTAGGGGCTTGTTTGGGCAGCAAACGCAGCTAACTAGCTGCAACATACATACCTACATTTATTAGTACTTTAAGTGGTGGTTTGCAGTAATGGCACTCCGGGGGGGACGAAATGAACCGGGTCGGTATTTTGTACGGGTAAGTATCAGGCCAATTCAAAAAGTGCTTCTCATGGGGTGAAATTAAATCACCCTCCTGGTGTGGTTGTTGTGTGTGTGCATATGTACAGGGTGCATAATTTAGTGAGGTGTTTACTCCACATGAAGAGCTAAAAAAGCTGGGGATTATGCTGGGAGCTATCCTCATCCTTTGAGAGAAATATGAGAAAGCGAGGACAAGATAGAGAAAGGTAAGAAAAGAAAGCTATAGGAAACACTGTATAGGGTGACAGTGAAGGGTCATGGAGTGTTTGGCACAGGTCTGTGAAAAAGTGGGGTTGCTTGAACTCGTGGGCGTTTGTTTTTTTTCAGGGAATCCATCAGTGTAGTACACTTTGTCCCTTTTATTTTCTCAATCTTTCATTACATTCATTAGTGATCCATGTTCCCATTTGTGCAGACTCGTGACAGCGTGGGTGGATATTATAGAACTTCTATGAGAACATTGGCTGCGCAGTCAGAACCAATGAAGTCCGAAAATACAGTGGGAGGAAAAACCCATTCGGAGTGGCTTTGGTGCACGGGTATCAATGCAATAATCCCTAGAGTTTGTATGTTTCATCCAATATGCAGTCAGAACTCCCAAATGAGCTCTTTTGCTTAAATATTGTGCGAATAAAATCGACCAGTGACTCACAAGATGTTATCATGAGGCTGAATTATTAGCCGTAGGTCACCACACTGTCTCAGACAGACGCAACTTTGAGACTCGGCAGCGGCAGACATCCATCCATGGGCAGGCATTTTATTTTTGATGTAAACACATGTATTGATCAGGCTGATCCACAGTGGACACAGGTGAGGTAACTTTACTTAGGTTGCTTTCACACCTGAGCTGTCCCAATACACATCCAAAATTTTTGTCCAAATCCGTGCAGCACTTTTTGAGTTATTTTGTACACAAATAAACGGAGTCTTGATGGAGGTAATGAAAGAAGCAGTCGAGTCTACCAGACTTTTTAGATGAAAGCGGCCTTAATTAATGAAAGTTGAGATCTGTGATATTGAACAGGCTTTCTAGATAGTTTTCAGTCCTTGTTTTTGGACTATATTGGCCCACATTCTTCTTCTTCAACTCGCACTGCGCCCTACTTGAAACAATAAAATCCTTACCACTATTATCTTTAAGTCTTCTAGGAATAAGTAACTGGAATCACAAAAACTTTTACAATGAACAAATGAGTCACTGGAAGGAGAATAATTTTACATTCGTACACTCACCCCTTTTTCATGGAACTGTTTTGTTTTCCCGTCTATATAAACCCTTGTTCCCTCCTCACTCTGTCTTGCTAGGTAGTATTAATACCACCCTGGTGCCACGACTAGATTTCCCTCGCTGATTCTTTTTAAGAGCTGCCTGATATTCGTCATGTACGTTGAAAGACGGGAAGGAAGTAAAGCATAGAGGAGGATGGCAGGATAGGGAGGGGGGGAGAAAAGAAGGCAAACCCAGTGAAACAATTCATCTGATCTAATTTTACACCGGTGACTGGAGGAAGCACACTCACTCTGCTTTGCTTCATTTTGTTTATCTCGCATGTGATTTTCTGACAGGGTGACGAAGCCTTTGATGACACAAAGACTTTGAGCTGTATTGCATGTCATCTGCACAAACATGCAGAGGCGGGTAACATTACACTGAACATTGTACGGAATATATTATTCATACCAACACTGGAAGATTACTTCCTCTGAAGTGTGCTGCAAGAGAGAGCTTGTTTCATTAGTAAGTGCTCCACAGGGTGCCATTTTTCCCACAGTACTCAACACTGAAATCACTATTGCAAAAAACACTGGAGTCACTCGATTTTGAAATGAAGTTGTTTAATATTAGTGATGTCCAAATGAAGCTCCATGAGCCGTGATAGTTGACTGCACTAGATGGAGTTCTTGGTTTAAAGAAACAGGCAATTCAGTGTGTTTGAAGCTTCATTTGACCATCACTACTTTAGATATACGAAGGTTGGTAATCTAATACCACAGTCATTAAGATTGTAAGTTGTGAGCTTCATTTTGTCAAAATTGTCAAAAAGTATTGATGGCAACATTCAGCTAGCTAACGGGAGCCCTAACTGTAGTAATCAGAAACACTACATTGTACTTAAACAACGTAGCACACACAGAGCAATGCAGTTTAAAAAATACACCATGTAAGTCTAGTCACATCGACAGGAGCCAAAGTCGCCCTCTTTTTTGAACGAATTGCCCTGACAGCGAAAACAGGCGCTCGCAGGGCACTGTAGCAGCTGGTGTTGAAAGTTAAACTCTCAGGCTAGCCGCTGCAGTTTTCGTGGCTTCCGTTAGGTAACGTCACCCCCACAAAGGAAGTAGGTAAACAAAATGCGTTAATATTTTTCAATACGTTATGTATTTCAAAATTAATCGCATGTACATTTGGATATAGGAGAGCTTTTAAACGTACATCAATTGCGCCTACGCTTGTTGCCATTTTCTTTTGCTTTTTCACTAATGCAGCTAGCTCATTAGCTAACAAGCTACTTTTACAAAGGATCTCCCCATTATTAATCCAACCTACTGAGATCTGATTGGTTGATTGTTTCTCCACCTGTGAAACAGCAGCCAAAGGGGAGCACATGACATATTTGAATGGCAGATCCCATCTTAGATTTAGTTTAACACATAGATGGGCTTTTTAACAATGCAAGGAGGCAGTGATGGAAGATGACGCACACTTGATCATTAACTTGAAAGCAACTCAAAGAAAAAGATCAGGTTAGAGAAGCCAACAGTTTATTGGTGAAATTGATATACGTCTATCTACAGTAATAATTTTACATATAGCAATACTTACAATACTTAACACATACAGTTAAGATCACAGTATGATTTATAATGGACTGCTAAGCTGAAATGTATTCTTCATAACTTGAAAGTGCACAAACATATGGGATTGTTTTTGTGGAATTCTGTCAAAAATCTGTCTCTTATTTATTTCTTTTGACATTTAAAAAAAATATAACTGTCACATCCTTTTTCCAAACAGCTTATTGCTCTGTCACATCAAATACATATTACACATAAAAGTAATAGATATTTCTGACAGATAAAAGGTTTTATTTCAGGTAAAATGATTCAGTGGGTGCTCATTTCCATTTTTGGCAGGAATATGGAATAAAAAGAAGAATAACTCTTTCAGGTCTGTGGAAATTTTGTTTGAAATTCTCATGTATTTTAAAGCTAAACAACAAAGGCTAAATCATTTTATCATGACCAACATTTATGTAATAAGGCTTCAAGTGTTTTTTTCCATTTTTTATAGGCCTGACATTTTTCTTGTTTATTAATTTCACAAAATGTTCATGATCATGTTTATGAGCAGAAAGGGTTTTACTTTTTAAAAAGAGCATGTAAGCCAAATACTATTGTTTCTTTTTGTATCTAATGTGTTAACCGGTAAAGCTGTGATAGTTTCAGCTGTCAAGCCTTTATGGTCATTATGTTTTGTAAGATCTCATAATAATAGCAATAATAATAACAACTTGATTTGTATAGCACCTTTCATACATTAAATGAAACTCAAAGTGTTTCACGGTATGGCATTTAAAACAAAACAACACAATAAAAATGAAAAACAAACAAATAAAAGATAAAAAGATGAATAAAATATAATATATACAATAGTAAAGATACAATGGAACAGCAAATAAATAAAAATGTAGAACATGGAAGTAATAAAAATATCAGCAGAGCTTGTATATCTAATGTAGCTGGGCAGGGTGTGTCACAGTCGTGGAGCGTAGTAGCTTAAATTTGTTTCTTGACTCATTTTGTGGATTACTTTAGGAACAGTTAAAGACAATAAGTCTTAATTGTCATGGATTTGGTTTTGAGAATGATAACTCTGATCTTGTCCAGTGTAGCTGATTGTCTGGATTAGCAGTTTTAGACAGTTTTGATGTGACTTAACAGAAGCAACTGGTTGCGGCGTCTGGATGTGGACACGTCTGGTTCTTGGTGGCTGGTGCAGGACTGGGGTGCTGCTGGGGGCCTGGAGCAGGACCACATGGACTTGTTGGCATAAGAAGCAAGGCAAATTTCAGTTGGATCCAGAATCCAGTTGGAGCACCAAAACTATTCTACTTTTTCCCTGACCAGACATTTTTGTTCAAAGATTAGTTTGTGCCAAAGGAAAACTGATGTTAGGACCACATTGCAGTTAATGTTGCTAGCACTACCACGAATAATCCTAAAAAAAGCAAAAGTCAGGACAGAGCTAACAGCGTAACCTGAGGTGCGGAAGAACAGAGAAGCTTGGATTAAAACTCAACTATATCTTTTCTGTAGAAATCGTTGTTTATGGCTGTAATCATGTTCTGAATGTCGTGTACAGCCCCTTTAAGACTTAACACATAAGACTGAACACTATTTATAAAGACTTGCGGTGGAGCTGACATCTTTGGAAACACATGAAATATGTGTCATGGTTGGCTTGGTAACTGGTTGATAGCATCTCTTCATAAAACAACTAACAACGAATTGTACATGCAAAAAAGTTTCCATTACATTCGTACTGTAGAAGCCCACTCTCACAAGTGTGCACAAACTAAACACCCCATTTTGCTCCGCCGCCCCCTTGCCCACACACACACACACACACACACACTCTCGCATCTCTTTCTCGTGATGAATACAAAATGACATTTCAATTTAGCTTTTCCCTGTTGTGATGCTGTGGCACTTGCATACCAAATCAGCTCTTTCGTTCATTTCCCATCTCTGTCTCTCTTTTCATCTCTCACAAAATGAAGAAATGCAAATCAGGGAGAGGAATACAGGGGAGTAAATGCCAAATGTGAATGTTAACAGGTTATATATAGAGGGAGGTCTTTAAGGTAGATTATATCTGCCACTCATGAATATTGTATATATGCCAATATGTGATAAAACTAGTGTTAATATATGCCATGTCTCCGGGCGTGTTTGTATATTTGCATATGTTTGCATTTTATTCAAAAAGAAACTGAAAGGTTTTTAATGCAATTGTCTTAAGATGTGAAAATGGAGACAGCAGACTACCTTTTCATTTCCATCCATTTCAACACCGTCTCTAACATAGTCGGAAACATTTCTTTGGGTGCATTATTTCATGTCTACATGGACTTTGTGTATGTGTGTGCATCCATTCGTGGTCTGCTGGAAATCAGTCCAGACCCAGTATCAGCTCCCGCACCAATCAGTGCCTGTTGTTCGGAGTAAAATGTCAAACCAGTCAGAGCCCACCATTTAGAATAAAATCACAGCCAATCAGAGGCTATGTTTCGTATAAGATGGCAGCCGGACGGCTCAGTTGGACCAGAAGCTTCTGAATGAGAAATCATGGAAAGAAACCTGTGTTTTGTCCACTCTGAACCATGGCTGAAAAGTTTTTGTTTTTTAAAATCAGTGAACCTTTTGCACTCGTCATTTTTCATTCTGATTACAAATCTTAAATTAATTAAGTTTCCTGATTATCCATCCCATTTGCAATTTTTTGTATCCGTATAAAAATGCATTTTACCCAAAAATGTTCTCTTAATGTGAGGCTTTTACCTCAAGATTCCCATAGAAGAGGTGTAGGCTCTCACTTATCTTGGACTTGAATCACAAGTTAGATGACAATTGACTCGACTTGGTCACCAATGACTCCTGACAGTACTTGAAATTCAACCTTTGGACTTGAAAATATCTACCGTTTTGTAATGTTCAGTTTATAAGTTTTGTTTCATTGGTTTGGGAATCAAAACTGAAATTTTAGGACTTGACTTTCCAGTCTTGACTTGGGATTTGAGTGTGAAGACTTGAGACTTACTTGTAAATTACCAATTGGACACATCTCTGTTTATGCAAATACAAACCACTTTGGAATTATGAATGTGGTGGTTAAGATGAGCACTGTACTTCAGATATTTTTCCAATATTGCACTGCTGAAAACTGTTTGTAGTCTCTGCAACTTTTTCTCTTTTTCACTTGCTGCTTGCAGCTACCTGATCCTGACTTCCAGTGTGTTTTGTTCTTGTGTTTAGGTGGTATGTATGTACAAAACTGGATCTACCCCAAAACTACCCCAGCTGCATTCATTGTGGTTCTTGTTTTTCCAATGATCATGCAACCCTTTAATCACAAAATTAGGAATTTAGCAGTTGGGGTTCTAATATAAAACTGGCTAAAGTTCTGGCAATATCCATGTTTTATCTTGTTTTTTAAGGGACCTCCATGGCTTGTGAATTGCAGGCATTTCCGTTCACTTCCAGCATTTTCAATATTTTTTATTTACTTTTATAACGCTAACCAGGAAGTATTTTGCCCTAAATCTAGATCAGTGGTTTTGTAGCATAAATTCACAGAAACGGCAGCCTTTTTTACAACCGCAAACTTTACAAACGGTGCGATTTTTGGATCGCTCCTCTGATTCACAGGCACGTACTTTGGTGCTAAATCAAACGTGATAATTTCAGGTAATTTTTGGTGTCTATCAACATAAAATTTCCTGATAAAAAGTTTTGTCCTGACAAAACAACCCATTATTGTTTTTTACCAGTCTTGCAGCAGAGTCTATGAGCCTCACCATCCAGTTGTGTGTGAATCGTTTATCCATCCAGCCACTCACAAACTGAGCCACTCAATTAGTGGACCAGTCAGCTGCTAAGCCAATCACTCAGGCAAACAGTCTTTCCTCAGATAGTCAACCGACCAGACAGTCAGTCAATTACACACTGAAGCACATGACTGCCGTGTGTAACTATGTGAGTGGAGTGTTGCTTTAGATGCCCTGCTTAATTCAGCATGCCTAAAAAGCTCCATGCTTGACCAAGTGCAAAGCCTTGCTAGGAATATATATTTATCCATGCACACGTTTCAAAGGTCACCCATCATGTGTCTTTGATTAGTATCCGAGGGATGGGAAACTAATGCACCAATCAGTTTGAAAATGAATGCAACAGCTGATGCTTTTGAAATCTCTAAAGGACACGTACACAAGCACAGCATCTAGAGTGTATCAAATTGCAATTATGCATTGTGGCTTTAAAGCTTTTCAGCATGTAGATGGCAATGCAGGAAGTCCACTCAGCCACAATCATGGTTAATTACATTCACCTGGCGTGCCAGGTGTAAATCGCTCCCTTATTAAATTGCTGGGATGAAACCCAGCAGGGGTCCTCTGAGTCCTGAGGAACAGGATTAAAGACCAGCGACTTCACATTAGTGGAGGGAAGCCTATATATGTGCTTTAAATTGGTCTTCTATTAAAAACAGATTATGGTCCGGTCAGTCTCATTCTCCTCGGTTGTGATGGGAGTGGTACAGTTTGTGTTGCTGTAGTTAATGTTGCACTGGCATACATGAACTGAATTGATAGTAATAGATGCTGTTACAGAGGATTTTTCCCTGAAAATATAATCGCAGAGAGGAACAGATTGTGGATTTTATAGTCGAATTAAAAACGTGAAAAGAATGTCTGCTCTGCTGTAAAATGTTTCAGGTGAAAATCTCTTGTTCTCATTAAATTGTGCTGAGATATTATAATATCTTTTTCATTATGTTACATTGCTGCAACAATTAATACTAACAGGCTACACACAGAGCATACCCCATAATCTAATGTTTAAAAATGTTGAAAAATCAGGTGTTTCCTTGCTGAAAGGAGAAAAGGGATTTATTCAAAAGAAGTAAACTGTTTGATTGTGTGATGATAGGGTAGGGGAGTCAGCTTATTAGAAGACAGGGTTAATGAGTGCAGCTGTGACTGTATAAACATTTAACTGAAGGGAGAGGAGCATTTTAAGGCATCATTCCTTTGTTAAGTTTCAGGTCATAAAAGTCAATGTTTTACACTGTAAATCTTCTGTGAGCTGGCTAGATCTGGAAGAGACATAGAGCTATTCCAGGACCAACACACATCTGCATAAACACCATCAATTTCGTAATGAAAGTTTAACATTAGGTGACCAGCTTTGGTTGGCTGCTGGGTCCCAAATTGCCCACCTGCAAAGTCCAACCTGTTGTCAGGAGTCTGGCCTAAATCCAGAAGAAAACTGTGGAAAGAGAAATTGTTCTTCACTCTGTATTGTGCTCTGGCATGGTCACTGCAGAGTCCAGTGCTGCTCATTACATCTTATTCTTTCAATAAATGGTAAACTTTACTCAGTTGTTTTGAGTTTTTTGTAGAAACCAAGTATAGAATAAAGATCCAGGTAGAGCAGGGAGGCTTTAAGGGCCCAAGCTCTAACAGTGACTTCCAAAATCTGATCAAAAATACCCATTCAAAAAATACCTTCCTAATTTAAAAAACAACAAGATGATGAAAAGAATGCAGACACCAGAGGGTGACATCATGTTGGCTATCTCCACTTCTTTTATATCGTCTATGGTCGCAATGTTCCAGCACCAGATGCTCATTTTACAATCTACAATTATGAGAATGGGCATTGTGTCAATTCGTGGAGATGATGTACTCATCAGTTTTGGCCGCACTTGAGTGAATATGAAAAACTCATTATCTTATTAGCTATATGATGTTGGATGGAGAAGAGTCACGGTGTGAAAGAAAGAAAGTTGAGCTGAGAATAAGAAGCAGTGGAGCGGTCCTGTTGCTTCAGAGCTGGACTGATTACGCGCGGTAGCCTCAATTGCTGTGTGTATGCGTATGCCAGAAAGAGTGTGTGTGTGTGGTGAGAGAACAATGGTGTCTGATTAACACACCCTCACCTCCCCACGGGTCTCAGCCCCTGGACTCCTCGCAATCATACCCAGTCTCCTTGTACAACTTTCATTAATCTGGAATTAAATTGTGAATAACGTGAATTACACTAATCGGCTTTCTTATTAGACAGTCATGATAAACTCATTATGTTAAAGCCCTGCAGCAATGTAATGATTCATTTGTTAGCCATGGTGATTATATGTATGTAATCTGTCATTGTTATCAAAACACACACACACACACACATACTCAGAGGAAACAGGTGATTAATTGTTGGTTATGGAGGAAATATAATGCTGTGTGATTGATATATAGTAACTACACTACAGTAAAACATTAAGTTCGAGATATTTCATACACAAGCTCCTTAATTCACTTCAATTTGACTTGCTTTATGAGCATATTTTTTAAAATACAGTAATAAATACGCTGATAGCTGCAATGTGACAAAAGACAGGAGAAAATTTTTGGCTGTAATAAATCATTTTCAGATTTGAGTTGGTTAGACAAACAGGTAGAGTTCACACCGACAAAATCACTAAAAATGAGAAGGCACAATGTGTATCATGGTTTATTGAAACTAAATGGGATCCTTCCTTCTGTGGGTTATGTTAAAGATATTGTGTATGGAACATGATACGGGACATCACTGACCTAAAACTAAAGATCACTGATGCCATGGCAACCATTGATGAGGCTCTGCTACAGCCAACATGGCAACAAATCCAGAACCCTCTGGATGAGCTTCATACAACTAATGGAGCCATGTAGAGGTGTATTAAATGAGGCAAAAAACTTCAATATCTACTCCTTATTTTGTAATAATTTCCACATATTTGTCTGTTCATTTGCTTTTATAATGCATGTTTAAAATTTAAAGAGACTTTATGGACACCCTTTACTCTGCATGGTGATGTAGTTGGTGGGTGTATAGAAAGAAAATAGTTCCTCCATGAAACTGCTCAAGGTCTGTGGATGATCTTGATTAACCAGCTTATAATTTCTGGAAAGAGATACAACATCTTCGTGTTTTGATAAGACGGAAAATATGAATTTGATTTTGACTAAATTTAACTAAAGCACCAGCGAACACACAGTTGTTGTCAGTGACTAACACACAGGGAAAAGTGACCTGTGAGGCTTTACCGGGGCACAGCCATGCTTTTAGCCAAATGTAACATGCTTTCAATGAATGGTAAAAAGGCTGAATACACATAGCACTTTAGCCAAGCAGCACTTAACAATCCCCCTCTCTGAAGTCATTAAGTCTGGATAGTTGCTATAGTGCCACTATTGGTAAGATGGTTGATCTTCCAAACAGATGTGGATTATCAAGATTCAGAGATACTGACAACCAAAGCTTGGCCCACCAGGGAGGTCTAATGTAGAATTAGCTTTGAGGGTGCTCTTTCTCTCTTCCCTTGCATGATTTCCCTTGTTTGATACCTTGTTTGCCTGGCTGCCTGTGGCTGGTGTGCTTAGCATTACTAATAGCACTGCTACCAAATGGATTACATTCCTATTAACATGTTGACACTGTCTCCCCCAGGCCTCATGACAAACAGAGAAAAGGGAGAGATGGGGTTGCGGAGAGATGCAGAAAGAGAGCACAGGCTCTGTGGACGAGCCACGCAGAAAAGGGGGAAAATGCTGTGTAATGCTAATGAACATGAAGGCCTGTCAGATGTTCAACTCCGTCCTCCTCAAGTCAAACACAAAGGCACTTACTGCAGTCAAATATGGTGTTTGTTCTGTTAATAATTCAACATCTTCACAGGCAAACAGTGGATGTTATCAGAAGTGTGTGATGGATTAAAAGGTCAAGTTCTATTTTTGGTGCCAAGTTCTGACATGACCAGCACCTAAAAGATAACTTTTCCATGTCCTTGATAACTTTTTGGTTATTTTCATTTAATTCAGAATTAACCACATGGTTTAGGATGTGCCACAGTCCCTAAGGTGCAGTCCAAACTGCTTTAAAATGGAAACATTTAAGAACTAGAAAAGCACTCCGAAAGCGCAGACCTCCGCCAAGGCAGTAGGATCACTTACACAATACTAAATTGTTTACTTGAAGGATTATATTGAAAGCATGTATTTTGGGAGTACACTGGCATTGAAATATTTCATCCACTAGATGGCGGCAGTTAGTGAAGGCAATATGGTCACTGACGCAATAATATAAATTCCATATGGTGTTCCGGATCACCGATCACCACCAAAATCTAATCACCTGTTCCTTGTCCCAATACTCACGTTTTCATCCAAATCCTTGCAGTACTTTTTGAGTTTTTTTCTACACAAACAAACAGACAAACTCCAGCAAAAACATGAGCTCCTTGGCGAAGGTAAAATGCCTTTTTATTTATTTCAAGAAAAGCTGACATTTGGGAGATTTGATGTTTTAGTTTGAAGCTGGCGGAAGTGTTGTCGAAGTGTCCGACCCAAGAGAAATTGTTTTTGTCATTTTCTGTTTTGTCTATTTTTCTTCCACACTCCCAAAGTGTAAATAACACATTATGGTATTGTTGTGTGACACATTGTCGCTCATATCTGAAGTGTTTTTCATTCCTGTGTTTTTCATGTGTGTGTCTTAGTGACCCTGAGCACCGTTTGACCCCAGATCAATACCAGCCTTTTTCCAGCTGCGCAGTTCTCGTGGACTGCTGAGCTGCCTGAAGAATTCACTCTCAGTGATGGAAACAATGATTGACCATGACCAGTGCAGATGATGAGGAAGCTGATGGTGATAAACATGGTGAATGGAGTCAAGTAATTAACCCAGGTAAGTTCACGGTTCAAACCCATCCTATTGCATTTGTATCTAAGCTACAACCCAGTGTTACATGGCTGTACTCAATAACACCAAACACTGTATGTCAGACATTCTGACTTATCATAGCAGCAACCTGGGTGCAAAAGTACATGAAATTATCAAGTTTGTTTTAACAGCGAAGAATGTGTCTGTCAATCAGCGGAGTGTTCTTAAAACAGCACATAAGTCATTATATGGAATTGGTACTTCCATAAAAACAGAACATAAGTTAGGTTAAAGATAACGTAAAGTGGTTTACTTTTGTTTTCATACGGGACACAAACCCTGTGCTTCTGGGTTAAAAGTCGTTTGTTCAACCCCTCTACCACCCCTCTGTCCCGCCCATCGCTGTCAATCATTACTACCACATCACTGAATGGCGTCATTAAACAGGGGAATACATGCACTTAGCACGAAAAGGATTCCCATTGATTTCACATCGGCATTGTTTCCATTTTGTGCTGCCAGAACACACAGTGGTGCGAAATCTATGTGGTCATTTGTGTTGATTTGGTAACTTGTAACTGGCAGTGGCAGATACAGCGTTAGCGGTTGTGAATCATGCTATTATATCTGATGTTACAGTGAGATATTAAGATATTCCTTTATTAGTCCCACAACAGGGACTTCTCTTCTGACAAGTACACTATGCTGAAGGTTTCAGGTTTCCTTTATGGATTTTGGTTGTCTTTTCATTTTTTGATCTACTTGATACATTTAAATCTCAGACTAAAGTGAAGAGCTTAGACATCTTCCCAGTCAAGGAATCTGAAAACACTTCTCTAGTGACAAACTTTGCAGTAAGAATGGTTAAGGTCAGGCATTTGGGGACATAAATATAAGAAAAACACATTGTCGAGTTGAGGGAAACTTGACATAAAAAAAAAAAAAATATTATTACAAACAGTTCACAGATTTCTGAGGTTAAAAGTTCATTGAATGCCATTGAATTCTATTTAAATGTTTCTATTTGTCGGAGAAGTTCTGTGCTGGCTTAAAAGTTTATTTTGAATAGTAGTAGTAGTTTTGTTTGTTTGACCTTGGAACTCTCCAGAACAATCAGGTGGATCTTCACCTGACTTTGCTTTCTCACATTCAAGGAATGTTATTTTGTTAATATTGCACGGTGTAACTTCTCATATCTAACCATTTGTAAGGAAAAGTAACGTTTGTGTATGATGGTCTACATGTTCTGTGTCATTATATTGTGCAGGGCTCGATATAGAACTGACACAATGTAGAATATTGTTTACTCATATTTAAATATAGCTAGTATGATATAAAACAAACATGTGTTGAACTAGTTTGAGAAGGTAAATCATCCCTTCTTCAAAGAAAATAACTTTCAGCTGCAGCCAAAAACTGGCGCACAAATCAGCTTATTTCTCAAACAGACTCTCATATTCTTTCAAACTACAATCACTGACGCATCCTTCCTTGAATAAATGCTTTAAGTATCCGTATCAGCCCTAAACAGGTTGAAAAACTTCAATCTGCATATACCAGAAGTAAACTGAACTCAGTATATGTGAAAAGCAAGCAGCCGAGTTTCTAAAAACAGCGCTGCTCTTGTGACACTTTGAGCCGGGCAAACAGTCAGAAAATCAGAAACACACACAGGGGACTTTGGGTTGCTGCCACTAAGCCCACATGTAGTGTCAAGCTTAACTTTTCCCCAGTCAGGGTAAGCCTGTCTTTGTCCACCGTTTCAACCCGACTGCCAACATAAAGGTCAAACAATTACTGGCCTACCTTTCTGTTTCACATTGCTCTTTTCAGCTTGCTGTTCGTGTGTGTGTACAGTGCGGTTGAATGTCAGCTTGTAGGTCACAGATTGCTGGTATAACGGCATTTTAAAGTGGCCCCTTTCCACTTTGTAGCGTATCTCTCTTTCTGTCTCGAACACTTTGGCCATGTCACAGCATAGTTCACCTCCTCTGTTCAGATGTCTTAAATAAAGGGCAAAATTCATATTCTGGTTATCTTAAAGGCATTTCTGCTTGAGTTGATGTCACAGAGGGTGGAGTGGCAGGGAATACAAAGCGGAGAGTGAGGTGACATGTGAAGGAGGCTGATTCCCAAACCTGAACCCTTTGAGGAGCCAGAGAGGACAGAACTGCCCTGTGGGATTAAAAAAAAAGCCTGGACCTTGTTTCCATTTTTATTATCCATTTTCTTTCACATTTCAAGACAATTATGTTTTTAATTTATTTTCTAGTAATATACTTGTATAGTATATAGTATTTTTGCTCAACTAAAAGTGACCAAAATTGTCCCAATAGTTTTATGAACCATTACTTGCATTTGTTGACCCCACTAGATGGTGCTCTTTAGGGAATGGCGGTAAAATGTACGTTCAACCCTTTATTAAAGAAAATGGTTTATGTAGCTTTGTGATGGTTCATTTGGACTGAGAGAATGGAGATGGTGAAGAGCAACTGATGCATAAAGCATAAAGCACACCCTGATTTATACTTCACCCTAAAAGGGACCATACTTTACTAAATTAAGATCATGCTGTATTTAGGTCTTCAAGACAAATTTTAACCCAAACCATCATCTTGTTCTAAACCTAACCAACCTTGGGCTGCATCATAACATAAACAACATGTGAAAAACTCCAACTGTTACATTTAGGTTTGAGGAAGTATTAAACAATTAACAGCTATGCACCCACCAATTACTCCTTCACTTGTCTTGCAATGATTAATCATGAGGACAACAAAAGGAGAAAGCTGTCCATCACTAATTAAAATAAACTTTTGAATTTGAGTAATGACTTCCAAAAGCATTAAAAAATATTAACGAAAACACTCTATATCTTGATAAAGCTGCAATGAATCCTGGAACCAGTGGTGACATTTAGCTGTGTTGAATATCTGTCAAAGAATTAGAATCAATGACAGTGAAATTTCCCTAAAACATTGAACTGTTGCTGAATCTCCAACTACCTGACAGATGTACCTTTTAATGGTTTTTGATTGTATTTCATTTTTTCATGAGAAACAATACAGATATTATCAAAGGAAACCATTCACTGGTTTGGTACAATGCTTCAACTGCTTTAAGACTTTGTGCTAAAACAAATACTTGATATTTGTGAAGTTATGAGCTCCTGCAAAAGAACATTCATGTTCTTTTTCTTATCGGTGAGACTTAGTCGCCTGCTCATAACCTTGACTATCAGCAAGCAAAACAATACAGCTGTGGTTGCTATGGTTACTGCAACTGCATTGCTTTTCATGGGCTGCTCTGAGAGCTTATTGGAGAGAAAAGATTGTCCATGGATTTTGTTTGTTATTTTTTTGGATTTGAAGAAAAAAGTTTGCCCCTATTCACTGAAAAGCTTGAATTTCTGTAAAGAGACTGCAAGAGGAATAAACTAAAGTACCATGGACAGATGTGCTGTCATATCTTACCCAGACACACATCATAAAATGTAGAAATAGAATGAAAACGAACCCAGGCGAGATTAATAGTGACCAATAACATACTTTATCCTTCTCAGCTGCACAGCTAGTAGTAGAAAAACTGCTGATTTTCAACCGGCTTTGCAAGTCCGGTTTCCATCCAAGCTGCAGCACTTGGAGCTCCCACTGCTCAAAAAAGTCCGCCAGATAACTTAGCACTTTTCATATGCATGCTGTTCACGATAGGATAGGGAAGTCAGCTTTTAACTGCGTCATGAGAAAACAGTTTATTTTGAAAGGTATGACCAGTGGTGTCCCTACCCAATTTGAACATCCTGCCTGATTGGTTCTACCAACATACCAACTCTCAACACTCGTTAGCTACTTTTGCACCCTGTATGTAGACTCTTTAGTCATATATCATATTTATATTGGAAACTCCAAGGTTGTTTCTCGACTGGATGTGGCTCTTTAGCCACTAATTGTATAGGCTAGCTCTATAAAACACATTTTGTTTACACTTCAGGAGAAATAAATATGTGTATTAACGTGCATCATTAATAGCTTGCAATTAATTATAGAATATGTTCTCCAGCTAATGAGGGAGCAAGAAACAAGCTGGCTGTAGTTGATCAATGACTTAATAGTTGCAGAACACACACATGCAAACACAACCTCACACTCACACCCATCACGAACAAAAAGACACAAACCTGTTTCCAACAAAGTCTACATTTCCAAAGTTTTCTTCTCTTTTTTCCCCTGAGGATTTGCAAATGATGGTAATTATGTATCATGACAATAATGTATGATGATTACGATCGATGATGGAATGTTTATTTTCTAACCGACTTAACATCACAAGGAAAATAACGAAAATTTGAGCTTGTGCATGAAGGAGGAAATACTTGAATCATTTTGTGAAATACAGACTTTGTAATACCTCTTTTATCACTTTGAGAGTCTTAAAATACCTTTTAGGACGGTTATTTTCCTAATACATGTAAGACTTTGAAGCTTGGCCACTTCCTGCATATCACACTTTCTATAATTCTTGCTCGACGGTGCTTCTTAATGTGTAAACATGTGTTGCTGCTTTGATATGTTATCTTTTGGATTGATTTCCAAAATGAGTCTCTCCACCTGAGGACTCTCTGCCTTTCTAGGATTCATGAATGCACTTGGCGGCTGTGCTGCCTTTTAGAAGAGCTTGACTACTAGTGTGTGTGTGTTTGTTTGTGTGTGTGTGTGTGTTTAAATCTCCCAGCAGCCAGAGATGGAGTTATCTCAAAACCCAGACTCCCCTGTTACCGTGGGCTGCCGGGCATAGTGATGTTTTTCCCCCTAAAAGTTTTTTGTGAATCAGTAGAGCATTTGAACAACACACACACATACACACACAACTTCACCACTGTGCCTTCCTTCTGGGCATTCTTAATACTACATTTAAGGTAAACATTAATTAAGGCAACATTTTGTATTGCATATTTCAGTTAAAGCCATTTTTCAGATTGTTTGCCAGTGTTATTCTTTCTCATTTGCTTCATCTTAACCTACTTTTACAACTTTAACTACTTTTAAAATGAAGTCAAAGAGGAATAATGTTTTTAATCATAGCATTCTCCGGTGCTGTTGAGGTCTCTAACACTGTGTAACCAGAAAGTCTAGAGTCTAGACTAGTCTAGTCTAGTTCATCAATCCAAGAAATCAAATAATATATTTCTCCATTCTGCAATGAATACTTTTTACTTGCACCCATGGGTGCGTTGGTCTTAAAATGAGGTATGGTTTGTTGCATTCTTAATGCATTACTATCTTTTGGCAGCAGAAAGAGATTGCGCCATGAACCAACAAAAGCATGGTCTAAAGTCAATGGTGCAGTGTTTTTCTACTTTTTCTTCTATTAATCTAGATCATGATTATATATGATTACTTGAAAGACTTCTGTGTTCATTTACTGTTTAAAGTTTAAATATCAAATATAACATTTTAAAAATGTTAAATGCTGCCATAACAAGTGTCCATCTAACGTTAAAACATCAAACTTTCTTCGTCTTTTGACAGCTCCTTTTGAATTGTCTGTGTGTAACATTAGCTAATGTTAGCCAAATACTATGTAGCCATCAAATGTTATGCTGATGATGATTGATTCTATATACCCAATTAATAGAATAAATTATTGCTTTCAATGATCGTGTTTCATTTAAGATTGCATTAAATGGTTGTTACCTGTTAAATAATTCTGTTTTATGTTTTGACTTGCCTAAACTAAGCACTCGACTTGGAAAATGATCGCATTGTGTTTCATTTATGGTTAAGACTACTTTGGAGTTTTATATAAGGCTTCTTTCATTGCATTCAGGACCTTATTTAAGTTTTTTTAAGAACAGGCATGATGCCACTGCTAAAACAGATGCATAAAACAGTCCAAATGTATCTCACAAATGCTTTTCTATAGTATATTAGAACTGTTGAGCACAGACAGCGCTCATAAAAAGACTCATTATCAGCCTGTTATTCTAGATGATTAAATATTTGAACAGCCTTGGTTTACGCTACTTGTTTACTCTTTATGTGAGCTATGAATCATATCTTCAGGTTTGACAGGTTTATATCTCAACCCGTCTCTCTTTTACTATCTCAAGTAAAAGATCAAACGTATAAGCGTCCTTGCTTTGTAATACGATGTGATGTATTTCAAATAGGTACCGTCTGCAGCTACATTATAGAAAAGATAAGTAACCAAGAAAAGATGGTATTTATTAAGGTTTGTCTCTCTTTTTTAAATGATATGTACACTGCACCATTGCTAATTGATATAGATCACAGTCTGGCTGCACCAGATGCCACAAATGACGATACAGCTATTCTCCTATAAATAATGCATTATTTCTGTATTTATCTGCATTAGTCTTCAAACATTGTACCAGCTGTGCATGCTCAAATGTTTGTCACATAACTATATTATGTGCTTGCAAACATGTGTCATCTTTAAATTACTGTACTCATTAGTTGTAATATATGATCCTTGGAGTTCTCTCTGGAAAAGTTTTCTGACTAAACCCAGCACAATCTTTCATTCATGCTGTGATTCGGATGAAGTGGTTTTGGATCACTTTCTGTGCAGCTCGTATTTTTATTGTTAGAATTGGAATAATCTAGTTCATGTCCTTTGGCTGAAACAGACAGTGGAATCTGCCAGTATCTGAACACAGCACACGTTTTATTTTCTTGTTCTGGCTCGGTGGTGTTTAATTTGGATGCGAAATGATGAGATGACTTTGAAGTTCACATGCAAACTAACAGCTTCACTTTAAGCCAAATGAAAAGCCTTATTTATAGCTGTTCCATATGGGCAAAGTCGCATGTAACACTTTTGCTTCCCACACTCAACTGTAACCTGTCAAACAAAAAATTACAGATAATGCGTGCACTCTCAAACTCTGACAGTTTGGATAATGCTGCTGCAGTACATCTCGCTCCATATTACTCTGCTACCTACAATATCCATACACGTCCTATCTTAAGTCATACCTGCTGACTTGTAAATGAGCTGATAATAATACTGCATCAATGATTTATGATTTAACGTGGACACTTTGGCAATGGTAACGTATATAAATGAAACACTGTTGTTTTTTCTCCAGCTATTATTATTCTTTTCAATTAATATACAATTCTCTGTTGCTACAGCTAATCCTTATGTGACAATCATGGTGACAGGAAAAGGCCAGAAAAGGTTAATTGCAGCATCTAGGTTGTATTGTGTTAGCAGCATTATTAAACTGTTAGCTTCCAATTGGTTTTGCACCTATGCTTTATCACAACAGAAAGCAGAAAATGGAGGCAGAAGGGCAGATATAAATATCTTCAACATTATTAAAACAAAACAAACCTGTATTGGTTGTGAATTTTGCATCTCTGGGTCCATTGTCCATTGGAGGAGATGCTCATTTTTTGACCTGTGTTATGCCCCAGTCTAGGGGGCCTAGGACATGACATGAAAAGGCCCCATCTTCCCCATCTCCCAAGCTGCCACAAACAAAGATTAGGACAGGGAAATATGTATTTATAAAAAAATTACTCAGTGAAAACATATACACTTAGACTTCAGGGTGGACTATACCAAAATAAGAAATCTATCTGAGAAAACATATGACAACAAGACTTAACTCCCTACCTAGTTGAAATGAAATTATATCCAAACTAGAAAAGCACTCGGAGAGAGCAGCTCAGCCCCCCCTCGGCGCCTATGGACGGATCACCCCCAAAATTGAATCACTTGTTCCTGGTATCATTGCGAGACATTTCCTGAAAAGGAACAGGTGATTAGATATTGGTGGTGATCAGTGATCCCGAACACCATCTGGAATTTATATTACTGCATCAGTGACCATATTGCCTTCACTAACTGCCGCCATCTAGTGGATGAAATATTTCAATGCCAGTGTGCTCCCAAAATACAAGCTTTCAATATAATCCTTCAAGTGTGCAGTTTGTTATTGTGTAAGTGACCCTATTGCCTTGGCGGAGGTCTGCACTCTCCGAGTGCTTTTCTAGATATATTTGTGGTTGTTTTGTGTGTTTTTGTCGTGTAGTGGTTAGCACTTTCGTCTCACAGCAAGAGGGTCATGGGTTCGAATCCGGCTTGCAGCTCAACTGTGTGGAGTTTACATTTACTCCCCGTATCAGAGTGGGTTCCCTCCGGTTTCTCCGGCTTCCTCCAACAGTCAAAAGACATGCAGATTGGGTTAACTGGTGACTCAGTTGGTTGGCTCCCAGTAACCCAGGTTCAGATAAACAGTAACGTATAATAATGAATGAATTCATAAATGAAGCCTGCCTCTAAGAGCCATTTGAGGAACTGCTGTTTTTGGTACTTCAGTGGCTTCTTTTTTCCGCCCTGGAGGTTGCTGCTGAATTCACAGTAGGGAAGCATTTAGCAACAAAGAGTCATATTCCCCTGAGGAGTTGGTGAAGAGATGAGCAAACCAGATTCATGACTCCAAATTATTCCTACTAGCATGTTAATGAAAGCAAGGTGACAATATTGCATTGTTGTGTTTATAGGTTTATTTGCTACCTTCAAAGTGCAGATTATGAGACAATGGGTTGCTGGCCACGGACAAGCAAAAGGTCCCACTGCCTCTTCTATTGTTCATAGGAGCAAATCACAGACTTCATACTTCTTCAGCCTCTTTTTCTTTGTTTATTATGGTCTATGTGTAGTTGTTACACATCTCTTTGTAGTCTATTTTGACTCTATTTGGGGTCATTTTGTGTGTTGTTTGGAGGGCTTTTTTGAACTAAGTTGTTGTTTGTGGTTCTTTAACAACTTTTGTTCTATGTGTCTCTTTGTAGCTGCATTGTGGCTCTTTGTAGTTGCTTTGTTTCTCGTTTGGGTCCTCTAGTATCTCTTTGTTGTCATTTTGAGTCTTTGTAGCTACACTTTGTCGTAATTGTATTTATCTTTGCAGTTATTTACACATTTCCTGATCGTTGTGGGTTTCTTTGTGTTTTTTTTCTGTCTCTATGTAGTCATTTCCTACTTTGGTGGTTATTTTAAGTCTTCGGGGTGG
The DNA here is from genome assembly GCA_903364295.1 of Serranus cabrilla. NCBI lineage: Eukaryota > Metazoa > Chordata > Actinopteri > Perciformes > Serranidae > Serranus > Serranus cabrilla. Next base: position 496,755 of record CAFUXE010003079.1, read on the forward strand.
TACAAGTATCTTTGAGTGGTAGTTTGTGGGTAAAGGACTGGGATGCCTCCAAGTGACCAAAAATGGACTATTACTGTTTATTACACTTGAATTGAATTGAATTGAATTGTGTGTTCACTACTGAAGTAAAAAAAAAAGATTTCGTCATCAGATAACTAAAATAATAATAATAAAATCTGAATATATTTGGTTCGGGCAGAGGTCTATTTTAAACAGTGTTTTCCAAACAGGGCAAGGGATTTATATGTTGTCACACAGCCTGACTATGACGAAGTTCAACACTTGTTTTTTCCATTTTATACGAAAAATCCAATATGCATCACATTCTTTCCCATTCAGTCCCTTTACTCTTTGTTATTCTCTCATGAGCTCCTCCATCCTGACAGGAACAGCGTGCCCTAAATAAAATGTCCATAGTTGAGCTTTGCAGAACTAAACACGACAACTCACAGTGGGAGGTATGACTAAGGAACTGCTGAGGTGAACTTTTTTCCTTTACAATCCAATTTCTGAATGCACTCCCCTCAAAATTTCATGTATTTAAATGTGTGCTGCAGATGGTACAGATTTCTATATTACAAACCTCTTTTTCCCTTTATTTTCATAAAGCATCTTTTTTATTAAGTATCTGGTAGTGGGAGCTGTTATGCAAAAATGATTTCTAACAGCTGAGAGAATTAGCAGCGTGCATGCGTGTTTATATTCTCCACAGTGTTTATAGTCAACAGAGGCCTCCCTAAATCAGCCTAACGAGATTTTCCTCCATCGGATACTCTCCTGTCTGATTGGAGTCGGAGGTAATTGTCACAGCCACAGAGGAGAGCTGACGAGAATACAAATTGTTGCTGGAAGAGAGGGAAGAGCAAGAAATGATTGCTATTACTAAAAGAGGGAAAATTACCAAATTAAGCAGAACTGATTGGTGTCCTGCTGAAATAGAAGGTTTCCCTTCGATAATCAAATCACATTAATACTTCACGTCATCAGCATCTTTGTCTGACTTTTCATATTTCAGAGGCTGTAGAAGGCTCCGTTTTAATGCCAGGATGAAGATACTGGTATCATATACAACTAGAATACCTAAGGAATCGTTAGGTTCATAAAGTATGTGGTTTGCTATCTTGGAAAGGGGGAACTTCATAGCCTGATAATGTCATACTCACGATTCTGTTCAGAATGTGAGTCTGAAACTGATCCACTGGGCTGTGATTATGGGGCATGTTTCAACCGAACCAGGCCCTGCCCTTCAATAAGTCTGTGCAGGCAGTTTGGGGCGAGAACCAGGGAGCTGTCTGCATCCTGCATACATTGGGTATGACTGGAAAGCTGAGACTATTGTTAATCAGTTGAGCCCAATTGTATCCCTCAGTGATGTTAGTCCAGATAGTAACATTTCATTGTAGCAAGGGCATATTTATAAAGTTGACCTCACTATATTAAATGACCTGCAGGCTTTTCTTGGGATATTAACGATAAATACTTTACGCAGCTGTTTCCAGAACAGATGGGCTTGAAATCCAGTCACTCCATATCTCCCCTGCCCCCACCTTGAATGGGTGTCGAGTGGAGTGGAATAGGTAAAACTTTAGAACCACTGAAATCACATTAACAGAGTCTACTTGGAAAAAAAACCCAACAAATCCACAGAAATGAGAGTTTTCATGGAATAAGACGGTGTAGTTCTACTTTTCTCCAAGGACCCTTGACTGTAAAAGCTCAGGAAGATTTTCCTTGAAAAATATTCTACCTCCCAGGCAATTGTGATATGCACTTTGGCTCTGATTCCCAGTTGGCTTAGTTAGGTTATGCTAAGATATGTTGCAAAAAAATATTCATATTCACTCATAAACTACAAGGCTACATGCTTTTAGTAAAATGTTGAAATCAGTCAACTGTAGCACATGCCCCCAGGATGATAGCACTGGTTTGGGATATTAATGTTTTTTCTGTGTCTTTAATATAACTCACCATAAAATCCCAAATCATTATTATATATATTTATTCTGATTAGCAATTATTGTCAATTTACTAATGTTTTTTTTCTTATCGGTGTGACTGTCTTAAAATATCGCATTGATTTGAAAAAGTTATACTTAAGCCAACAAAAATAATTTAGTTTTTCTTTCAATGTGTTCGATGGTTCAAGATTCAGTTCAAGGAATGGACTACTACAACACAGATGGGGCATTGTGTTAAACATAAATAAAAAAATAAAGAGTGAAATGATGAAATTAAATGACTGTTAATGGCTTAAATAGGTGTTTAAAAAGAGACGTTCAAATATTACAGTCTATCAGAAGGCATAGCACACAGAAAATAGCATTTAATTTGTGAATTAATTCATTCTCATACCAATAACCAATTACAGATATTATGCAACAAATAAGAGCTTAATTTATTAATCTCACTTAGAAACATCTTAGGAGGAAAAACAAAGCTTTCTGCGCTCATGTTACTAACCAAGTCCTCTATTGTCATTGTTAAATATTTACTCTCTGTTAAAGATACTTCCCCAAAAAATCATGCTGCAATTTGGATTGAAACCCTTATGAAAATGCAATCCTGACTTGGGACCAAGTCATTGTTTTGCAAGACAAAAAGTCTCAACGACTCAAGTCCGAAAGTCAAGACCGAAAGGTCCTAAGTCAAGTCCTAAATTTTGAGGTATTAATGCTTCAAAACATAATGCACCCTCCACCAAATGTGATGCCAATGTAAAACACAGTAACCCAGTATTAAATTTACAAAACCCATCAATGATTTTTTACTTTTTTTAGTTGTTCGTCATGGTTCTCTTCTACAACTTGATGGATACTTTTTAATCTTCAGTCGTGGTCATAATTTCATAGTCAAAAGTCTCAACTCCAAGTGAAGTCCTGGTGTTGAAGTCCAAGCTGAGTTGCAAATCTTTTTGTGAGGTTTTGTCAAGTTATCAAATTTGTTATACAAAACTGATTGGAGTCCAGGTTGTGCAATTGAAGTCCACTCACCTCTGATAAGCTGATAAGACCCAATCAGGAAGAAAACATGGGTGTTTACGTCATAATTTACCAAAGTTTCCATTTCTGCCTGTAAAGACAAAACTGCAACCCTGGGGTTTTCACACTAATATGGGAAAAAAAGTCTTCATTTTAGGGGTTTGGAAAACACTGGACACTTTGCTAAATTTGTATGCCATCTACAGTGCCTACAGTACATCCAGCAGCCTGATGTTGAAAAGATATTGATTACCTGAAGCACAATGTCATGACCCTAACCACTTCATCTTTCCTCTCTCTGTACCAAACTTACTGACAGAACGGATCAAAAATGCAACAATACTAGGGAGAACAAGATACATGAGGACAGACAAGGATGCAAGGGAATGCAGTACAATGAAAATAATAAAAAATGAGCTATTAAAGTAGGCTTGCAGTGGTTTAAAGAGGATATTATAGGAGTTTAAAAGTTTAATTGGTTCTGCAACACCAGGCACACAGTTCACCTAAGGCCATGCTCCCTGTTCTTGTCAAATTCAAACATACTTCAAAGTCATTGGGAAAAACATCCTTGCGCTGCTTGATGACATAATGTGGCATGTCAGTCTACGACGTCAATGACTGTCCCATTACCTTCATGCTCCCCCTCTTTTGGATATGACGCTCTCAGTAGCTTTATGGATGACGTTGAATCAAAAAGAACAAGCCCTCTGGGGACAGAAATGTAGCTATGAATTTGTGTTCCAACACAAGCCATCGCCATGCAGGGCCTGTCAGAGCCCAGGACCCGTCTGAATATTTATGCCTGGCACAGAGCCTCCCTGAGGGGCTAACCGGCCTGGAAGAGAGGGCCCATACTGGAGGTCATCTGTGTGTCATCTGCTTGTGTGTAGGTGTGTGAGTGGGGTAGAGAAAGGGAGATGGTCATATAAGTCATGCCACATGTTGGTTGTTAATATTGATAACGTAATGTGAAAGTGAGGAGACGTGGGCTGCATTCTGAAACACACACAAATGCACACCGACACACACACCAACACACACACACACGCATTCCTTTATTACCAACAATGGACTATGGTTCCACACTGAGCAAATAAGGACCTCTGTTTCTGGTCATGTTGAAAAATCAAAAAATCTAACAGAAAACTAACTCTTAATGTCTTTTCACATTAATATTACTGCAGATGTGGAAATTGCAAATAGGAGGACTTGTATTCTTGAAAGATGTTTAACTATCAAAGAGGGGACCTTGATACACTTCTGTTGAACTGTCTGTACCGATCAATATTTAAACATTTCTAACACACACACACAGATACAGATATTTCCCAGCAGTGTGCTCACACTCTGCTGCACCTTTTAAGAGAATATTTCATTCATTTCAATTTATTTCCTGACCCCTAACAATGACCTCACCCTAAATTTACCCCTGAATAAACATAAAACACATAAACACATACAGTAACATAAACGCACAAACAGATCTATGCGTGGGAGCAGAGAACAAGCCTAAGGATAGCCATGTATCACCGACCCACTGCTCAATGTGACAGAACTGATCATACACATGCTCGTTCAGTACTCTACATAATGTAGTGCACAGACAGACAGGTACATAACAGGGCTTTGTGCATGTGGAATTGAAAGAATATGAGAAGAGATTAGAAAGACAGACAGGACTTTAGCTCAAATTTATGGAACATATGAGTGTGTTTTGAACCAGTGGATCAAAATGTTTCCCATAACCCCTAATCTTAAAATACCTGAAAGCACAGAATGGTGCAGTGTGTATGTGTATGTATTGTCCAGTTCTTCCTATTGTCCCAGTCTCTGCCTCATTGCCTTTACAACCGCCATTGATTTATGGCTGTGCATTGTTTCCTGTACCCTGACTGGATACTTAAACTGCATCCGTGTTTGTGTTTTGAATGGCCTTTTCATATGATTTGTGCTGTAGTCTGATTATAGTTATTGACTTCTTTTCCCCTTTTTTTTGCAGAAAGGCAGACACAGATAAGCACAGACAGACATAAAGAGAAAAACCTGGGAGATGTAATGGGAGCAAGATGAAAGAGGGAACCTGAGACACGGGGAGATTAATAGAAAAATGAACACAGGGAGAAAGATATAATCATAACATTGTCCTGCCTTATGATGCATGAAGTTACCAACTGTGTAGTTTGTTGTCATTTCTTTGGTAAAATGCTGGGTTAAACATGCAACTTATCATATAAATAAATGCTGATTTGCTTCGTTCTATCAGCAATTGCTTTATTACAATATTGATTCCTTGGCTATTAGTGGAAAACTGAGATTCTTGTGGATTCAGTGAGCCAATTTTTATCCATATGTGATGATGTTATTTCCCATAATAGCCATTTTATTGCAGTGAGGGTATTTCTTGAGTATTGACCTCACTGTATAAAATGACCTGCTGTGACCTCTAGGATAATCACAGCCTCATGAAACTTTACAAACGTAAACTAGAGACATAGAGCATTCAAAAAAATATATAGCTTTCCTAGGTTCAGCATCTAGGAAATAATGGGTTTCTCAGCAGTTTAGAGGACAAACATGCTCATCATCCAATCACAGAAAACACAGAAATCTCCAAAATAACCAAAGTTCTTGAAACCAAATCACAGCATGGATTTCTTTATGTTGTTCCAAATGTCTTGGTGTATTCATGTCATATTCTGGAGGGGTTTTTGACCCTTTTTATCCATTCTCAATATAGAAAAGTGACTCAATTAGCACCAAATATGTGTAACAAATGGTACCAACCATCCAGAAATTGACTTCAGAAACCCAAACATTCATGATCCGAACACTTATACTCCTTAATAGATTTGCTTTAAATGATTAGTTAGGTCTTTTTTTTATCATGCGCTTATGACCAGAACAACTTGACACAAAGTGCTGATAATTTTGATGTACACTACTTCAATGTGGCATTTATCGTTCACCTGCTATCTCCCCCTAAAAATCCACTGCCCACAACCATTACAGGGGGCAGAATGGTTCAGAGCCACACAGTAAAACCATATCTCGGTTCAAACTGACTTGGAAAAAAGGATAAAAAATATAGAAAATGGACAGTAATATGAACACATACCAAAAAGATATCATATATTAAAGACCTTTTACTTTTAAAAACACATTATATGCACAATATGTACTGTATATTTAAAATTATAGGGATCATCTTAGCTGTTAGCTGTTTGAATCATGATGTTGCAACCTATACTCTCCCGATCAGCCCTTCTTCTCACTGCGCTTTGATTAGCTTGTTAAGGACTCAGTTCGGCCCTACTGGCTCCATCTCTTTATGAAAGCAGACAAGAGTTCATTAAAAGTCTATTTAAGTGTTAATTGAAAATCGCAGGGTGCAGGCAGTCAGATATGTTGCTAGAGTGTGGCCTTGGAGTGTACATGTGTGTGTAGAGGCACAGAAGAGAAACTGTGATTGTGTGGTTGAATGAGTGAGATTGACAATGTGAGAGAAAATGTGATGTTTTTTCTTTTTCCCCTTATGTGATTGTGTTTCTTCCTTGCACCACTAATGTCCCTCCTTGTTCTTCCCAGAACACCTACAGATGTCATGTGTTTGTCTTTGTCAATGAATTATACTATAAGAATGACATTCTGGCTGTTAACTGAAAATAACATAAAATCTGAGAGGTAGCATCTGCTTCCTTTGACTACTACCAATGTCACTGCAGTATTTAGACTACTGCCGTTGGTGAAGGTCAGAAAACAGAATTGACAGGCACTTCAAACTGAAAAAAAGCAGAACAGATGCCTGCAAACATGATTGAATTGATTCTGCATACAAACATGAATAACTGCTTGGAAAAGACAGCTTGAAGTAGTTGTTAAAAGGTTGCTAAGTGTAGCATTTGATCTTAATTTAAACACTGCATTTATTTTAGACAGTAGAATGATTGCTTGCTAGCCATGAAAAGATAAGACAGTCTCCACCAACCTCAACACTGCATTTTACAGTGTTAAACTACATTGAAGTGGGTGTAAATTGGCTGAATCCTCTTTGTGACAGGAAGCCAAATGAAGGAAATGCGTGACTTTAAGGAAAAAATGCTTCTGGCTGAATGTGGGCTTCCACTACCCTGGATCTTTGTCAGGCTGGGATTCAAATGACAGATGAATGACATTAAATCATGTTCAGTGTTTTCATGACTAGGGTTGTAAAATTCTGGGAATTTTCAAAGTTGGAAACTTTCCATGGGAATTTATGAGAATGAACAGGAATTTACAGGAATTAACGGTAATAAACCGCCAGTATGGGCGATGTCATGGGCGCTAACCTTCCCTTTTCATCCTGTTGCCGATGCTGGTGCTTGTATTCCAGCGCCCTGCACAACTCTGACACTGCGACCCTGAGTTCTCTCTCTGCCAAGGAACTGGGGCACAGAGGTCATGTTCTGGGTTTTTTCCACACTTTTATTTTTGTATCGTTACATTACCTTCCTGACCCTCATTGCAGTTCCTGCCAAGAAGTGTAGAAGGAGGAGAAGACACAGGGTCAAAAGACAGGATATGATGGCTGTACAACACGTGATCAATAAAACCTGAACCGCACATGCTTAAAGGCTGAACAGGTGGCGCACAACCATAGATCACGTTGGTTCTGTCGGGTAGAGGATACCCCATGAGCACTTGATCAGAAAACATCCTTTTCTATCTGGTGCTGTCTGCTGTAACGCTCCAGCATCGCAGCTCCAGCTAAACTGTGCATGTGTTGTACCCCAAGAATATGACCCATCATCTTCTCCCTCTAGAATACTTGGTTCCTGCACTCTTGTGTCCACACCTGGTCTGTTTCAACCTAGTCATGTGTTCCCTGCCAGATTGTCTTTGTCACCTTCTTGTGCACAGCTTTCTAGCATGTTTCACTTCCTGGTTTGTTCCTTTGTTTGTTCTCTTGCCCATTTGTACTTCTGCCCAGTTTTGGATTGCTTTCCTGTGTAAGAACTTTGACTCAGTGAAGGATTATAATTTTTGCCTCAACTTCACTTCAAATTCACTCTATCCATGTCATGGATCATCATTTATCTATGTCCAGTAATACCCTACAATATATGTAGGATATTACAACAGTCATTCCTGTATGTTGCAAGCAATGGTGCATTAGCCATTTGTTTAATAGATGTATTTGTGCATATAGATCAAGTAAGTAAGAGCTGATCACAAGTGGTTACACAGGACACATGTGAAGAGCCTCTCTCCATGTGTGTGGTTACTTAAACTTGTTGGAGTTCTCCTTTAATGCAGTGGAATTTAATCAAGACTGATTATGAGGAAGTCTAAAAGTGCTTCCAAACTACGTGTTTGCATACAGCCTGATGTGTCTGCATGTGTACATCAGCAGCTCAGACAGTTGCCATCCCCACAACTAATTTCACGTTTAATGAGCTGGAGAATGAAGCCAGGGAGAACCAATCAAGTTGAAGTAGTAAAGCAGCAACTATGAAATAAAAGTAATGCACATTTAGTTCTGGAACTCCGACAGTGTGTCTATAGAACAAGCAGCCAGTGGACTGTGGCTGGAGGATGAGTGTGTGCTTCAAACTGAAATTATCACAAACACAGAGCCATGTACTGTGAAACTGCCAAGTGGTATGGTGGGAGCTTCACAGCAACAGTGAGACTTGTATCCATGGCGACTCATCAAGCGAGCAGTAAAGTCTTGGCAATGCCCGTCGTAGCTTGGTGCTGTTGTGTTGCAGCAGGTGAATGGGCTCAGTAATGCTCATTATGTTATAAATGACATGGTTATGGCAGCTTGCATTACACAATGGGGGTCTTAGAAGCATTTACAGTAGTAAGTGCTGGTGGTGCCATGATATACATTTACAGAAGCAGCAGGGGAAGATGGGAGTTGTCATTAGTTGAGTCTTTTGAAGGGTAGAGATTGTGTGGATAGTTTCATGGCAAACATTATTACAGCAGTTTACAATGAGACATTAGCACTTGTATCTAGATGAAAGATGATTGACTGATCAGTGCATCCACAGACCAAAGAAGTCTGTATACTTATATTACAACCTATAGGCCCTTTTATAGTACGTTCCTGCAAAAGTCTCGCTACATTGCCGTAAAGAGCTCAACCCCGGACATAACTGATTTGTTTGTCTCGTGGCTGTGACTATGACAGATCACAACCACATCACATACTATAACTATGTAATTTTAACTGATCAGACCACATACTTTTTTAACCCATAATATGATCAAACATCTCAGGACTTCTACACATGAGGATGCTGTTGCCATGTGAAACCAAAGTCAGCTTTGAGTTGGGTGATCTTTCCCTGTATATTCTTTACCATGAGCGAAACCTTTTACATTAATTTGATCTAATGTTAACAATAAAAAGGTTACTGGAGCTTTAAATGTGATTTTGAGAGGAGTGTTGTACAGTATATTGTCACCCATTGCTGCAGTAAATCCACAAAACTTATTCACCTTCACTCCCTTTGTCAGGAGTGAGTAACAAAACCGTAAGTTTGCCTCTGAAGTCATTTTCTTGTCTCTCCTTTTCCCTTAAGTACCATTTTTTGTTCCACAGAAACTCAGCTTTTTTCCAAGCTCGTCCCCTTGGGCAATGTCAGTATCATCCTCTACATGCGGCTTTGACTCAAATCTCCTGATGCAGTCAAATCCTTTGCAGCAGCCTTCCATTCCTTTTGGGAGCATGTGGAACTTTACAACATAATTTCTTTTCCCCCTTGACATCCTGAATGAAACTGTAGGTCTAAAATACTTTCGTCATTGAAATGTCTCAAGTGAACATATTGGTATACTGTATACAGGGGTAAAATGATAATAATAATAATAATAATAATAATAATAATAAAAAACAAAAGTTTGGGCTGGTGAAAAGTATATAAATCTGTAAGGCTTGAAGGTAATGACAGCTGATAGAAAACAATGTTAACATGACAGACACCTGTGTCTTGTTTTAGGTGTTGTTTATACTGAAAATTCACAAGATAAATAGCCTCTTGCTAAAAGCTCAGTGCTGAGGTGTAATTGCACTCCATGAAGGTGTGGTAGCAGGCGTTTAAGTTGCTGTATACACTTCTTGTCTTTGTTCAGCCATGGTTGCAACATCCTGACTACCAAGTTCTTGACCTACAGGCCAGTGGTACCAATGTGTCCTGCTAACTTGTCAATGAAGACTGTTATGGTCATTTTCACATGGGTCCCTTGACCTCTAGGTAGTTGCAAGAAAATGGGTTCTAATGGTAAGTTCCTCCATTACAAACATGCCTACTAAATGCCAATCCCATGCAGTTTGGGGAAAACCCATGCAATTTTTCTTACGTGGTGTAAATATGTTGTTATAATCTTTAGAAATGGTGTCCATTGGAATTGCATAAATCGGGTATGACTGGAAGGCCGATTCTTCTAGATTCAATGACCCCCGAAAGTAGCATTTCAATGTTGTGAGAGGTTTTTTTTAAACTTGACTTCACTGTACTAAATTAACTACGGTATCTACTTCTAGGATAATCACCTCATGAAACTTTAAAACCACATAGAGACATTAGACATTCAGAGGGTGTATGACTTTCGTAGGTATATTGGTAATAAATGGGTTTCTGAGCAATTTCCAAAAAGGAAGTGCTCGGCAAAAGATGCGATTCTGCAGAAATTTGCAAAAAGGTCGGATTCAAATCTGTGTAAGACATGGTATCAGCACAAAAATTGCTGCAAAATGGTTATTTTGGTTGGGAATGGTGATCATTTCACTTCCACCATAATGCTTCAAGCCCTTATGACTTGTGTTTCGCCCCCTAGTGTGAATCAAATTTCTCCTTAAGGGATAATAAAGACCTGAACGTAGCTGAAAACATAATGTTTGTAACAGATTTGAGACTGAGCTCTCAAATTAACCTTCAGGCCCCCAGCTTTCCCCAGTGGTTACTTATTATTCAGTTTTCAAATGGAATAAAAGTATATATCCAATAAGCAGTAAAAACATCAGATCTTGCTACAGAAGAGTTTGTATCAGCACTCACCTCTTGCACAGCAGCCTTGAGGTATTGTCAGACCATCTACTGTGATAACTTCATATTTTTCAAGTCTGTACATGAAAAGAAAAGGCACTATGCAAGTGAGATGAATATGAAAAAGGAAGGTGAGGTTTGCGCCTCTTTGAACCATTGTCTTTTCATCAGAAAGTGAGAGAATCAAACAGTGCGAAGGGCTTTTATTACTTATCCCTGCTGTGCCTTTTGAAATGGCTGTGATTAGTCCTGGCACATCGTATGGTTTTATACAGACGAGTGTAACCTATTGATTTCCTGCCTCTCTCTCTGGAATTTGATTGGAGTGCTGTGCTCTCATTGGTCACCCTGGATGGCATTGAGATTCAGTGAGCGACTGTAAAGCCTATTGCATGTGGGTGGATGTGTGTGTCTTCATTCATATGCTGTACAGGGTGTATCGCTCCTATGTGACTGTGTGTACCGGCTTGTGCAAATACATCTGTGGTAGCCTGTGCTGTCTGCTAAGTAACCTATTTGAGCTAATGCAGGTGGATGTGTTTGTGTGTGCTGGTAACCTTCCGAGAGCAGGCAGGTAAAATACAGCAGGTTTCTGTAATTAAACCCTCAAGACACATGGGCGTGCAACCATTGTCGAGAGTCATGAACCCACAGTAAAGACAGAAAATGCCAGATAGAGGGAAGAGAGAAAAGGATGGCCTGCTGGAAACACCAAAGTTGCTAAATGGACCACTAGAGGGTATAGTTTACATTTGATTCAACAGTAAACAAGACTTCAGGTAACTTTAAGGGATGTAACACTACATCAATCTAGATACATGGATTCAATAATCAACAATCCCGAATCGTCAATGCAAAGTGAAAAAAATTGATAACGTATCAACTTTAAGATACACTTTTATTTTGAAATTTCAGGTCAGGAATGTCAGGAAGACATCTATGCATCAAAATTTACATCACCAATGCAACTACCTCATCTCCAGTAGGTGTTTGAGTCATACTTTGTGACACCTTACCTTAAGAAAGTAGTTTTGTTACGTAAACCTAATGAATCTATGACCATTTACCAATGTTTATGACAAAGTAGTGATGGTATGAGGACATAGGGGCTTTTATTTTGGAACACTTGTTGTATTTGAGGTAAGGAACATAAGACTCATGTGGACGTATGGCTTGGACCACTTGTTGGTTAATGTGCAATTGTGCTGGGAGCCTTCAGCATCCAAGTTATTATGTTCCTGCAGTTATAACGACACACGTAAATCCATGTGTAGCAGAAACACACCTTTTAAAGTATTATTCCAGCTTTATTTATAGTATCCACTGAATAAAAAGAAGAATAACATGTTTTTGATTAGTAAATCACATTAAGATTTGAGCATTCTTCTGTCATTCTTCAGCACAGATTTTTTTTAAAGCTTGATGGGGAGCATCTGTCTACAGCTCTCTTCAAGTGTTTTCACAGATTTTCAAGTCTGTGCCTCAGCTGGGCTGCTCAGCCTGTGTAACCTCCTTCCTCTGAAGTTGCTCCAGTGTTAGGCTTTGTGCTCAGTGTCATTGTCCTGTTGGAAAAGAAATAGTTCTCCCCTACCCATGTTTTTTGGAATCCTTTTCTGGCATTTCCTGAAGCTCAGTCTATTGCTGGTTCTATCACCATGGGTAAACTAGTTATTTAGAATATTGCTTATGTATAGAGGGGCAGCTCTATATTTTATCAACCAAACTTCAACATCACAGATTAATAATGCAGGCAGACATACAGTACAAATCAGTTGTTAAGGTAAAAATGTTCTCACTTGGAGACCTCCGCCAAGGCAATAGGGTCAGTTACGCAGTACTAAACTGCACACTTGAAGGAATATATTGAAAGCATGTATTTTGGGAGCACAATGGCATTGAAATATTTCATCCACTAGATGGCGGCAGTTAGTGAAGGCAATATGGTCACTGATGCAATAATATATATTCGCAATATAGATTCCAGATGGTGTTCTGGATCACTGATCACCACCAAAATCGAATCACCTGTTCCTTGTCCCAATACAAACAAACAAACAAAAACAAAAAAACACCGGCAAAAACATAACCTCCGGAGGTAAAAATTTGCAAGATTTATGAAACCCCTGCATTTGCAGTATTAAGAACTGGTCGACAGGACAGTTCATAGAAAAATCCAACACAACCTCGTAAGTAAGACAGTGGGTCGTTTGCCATTGACTCTCAAAGCAACAAATATGACAGTTGTATTTAAGTTTGTGAAACAGTTGCAGTTTTTAACATGTTGTTACGGTGGAATATTACAAGCTAACCAGAATTTGTTTCAGGGTTTGTTTTATTGATGCAATAACATTAAGAAAGTCTAAAGAAGCCAAATGAATAAATCATTTTATTCTGGAGCTTCTTAAACTGAAGTAGAAGAGCCATAGTAGATGTGGATAATGTTATACATGAAAGTCAAACTTCATGTGCCACTGAACAACTTTCATAGGAATGAATGAGACCCGGCCTCCAACACTGTATCCAGTTCTCTTTATACACTTATGCTCTACCCTCCCTGACAGCTATTTCTGGCCATACTGCACTCTTTATAAATACTTGGCTATATTCAAATGCATCAGTTGCTCTTTTTTAGTGGAGATATGAACAGAAATATCTGACAATCAAAAGATAATATTTTAAGGTCCAAAATCAATTTGCAGTGATGCGATTGAAGCCCTCTTCTGTGTAATCATGCTGCCACGTTTCCAAAAATGCTTTCTATAGCTATTTATCACATAATTGCCTTATTGACAACAATTTTCCACTGTACAAAGATTACAAACTACAAACTTTGTGGCCGTTAAAGGATTTTTTTTTTTAATGTACCATTTCCATTCGGCTTCTCTATTTCAAGACAGATCCAAAAGTACTTAGACAGACATAAAGGCAGTTTGTGTTACCCATCAGCACTATCCAGTAAAAAGTGCTTACCAGCAGTCTTTGAGCGTTGTGAGAGTGGACACGTGGTGTAAAATCTCCTCTCTGTCCATCCCTCATCTGTTGGTTCTCTCCTTTTTCTTTGCTACCTGCACCCTTTGTAGTTGGATAACAATGCACAGGCAAATATATCCTCGTGTGGCTGACATTCTTTCCGTGTCATCTCCAACTCTCTTAATAAGCTGTTTATACCGCTGTTTCTTTGTGAATGGTACTCTTTGACAGGGTCGTGCCTTTGTAGTCAGACAGCGTGAGCTCCTGTAACACGTCGGCCCTCCGACAAACATAAAAGCGTTAAGTTGCTTTGTGTGGGAAAGGCTTTCCGCGTTGCTCAGTTTGGCACAGCCTTTATTAATAATCACACCCAGAGATTACACATTCTCATTGGTAGGAGATGAAAAAAAAATCAACTTCACAGGGAGGGAGAAAAACTGACTTGTTTTCCCCACTGACCCCCTCATTTGCTTTTGTGTTTCCATGTCAGCCTCTGAACGGGATGTATGGGGCCCTGCAATATGCATGGCATGTTATTGAAGATTATGGCGAATTTTAGTTCAAATAAAAGTCAAACAAACTGACAAATATTAGATATGTAAAGGCCTTACTGTATCTTAGCTGCCTATGCCTTTGATTATGTTCTTACTTGCAGGCAGTGAGAGAAGCTGAGATACAGAAGCTTTAATCTTCAAAAACCAAGACCATAACTAAAATAAGTCCTTTAAATTGATGAAGCTTTACATCCATTTTCATGCAGAATATGCATAAATATAATACATAATTCAAGATGAGTTTAAAATCACCCTATATGTCCCTTTATCTGTATTCAATCAAAGCAATATATAGGTCTTTGTAACAGATGTTTAAAATACAATTGCTGAAAACTTTGATCATTATTGGGGTTATAGTGCTTACATAATTTAATTTACCCATGGACTTCATAACCTTCCCCTATAGAGCTTCATTATTCAACATTTCTTTCATTAGTCTTTCTGAATATAAAAGTGTGTTCCTGGGGGTTACTCTCCATATTCAAAGACAATAAGACATCCACTTCAGCAGCTGTTACACAGACCTTCCTCGCTTAAAATACTTAAAATCCATATTGGTCCTCGCCAAGCAGCTGATTACCATTCATATTTATATATTAGTTAGGCACTGACCTTGAATGGCTGTTGTATTTATGACGGGAGCAAAGAAGGAAGTGAGATGATATACTGTAGTATAAAGAGCGACAAAGTCTGTGTGCGAAGGAGTGGTGGATCAAACAAATACAGGACTTTCACAAAGGAAACTACTGATTGATGAGAAAAAAAGTTTTGCCAGGATCTTTTATCAGCTTTCTAAGTACTTGGAACTAAAGTATTTATGTTTCCTTCTTGTATATATGCTGGCATGTCTGTCTTTGGCTAGAAATATATAAATCATGAGAAGTCTATTTGTCCTCACCTGCCTTTCAGGGCTTCTGTAGAATCCAAAAGTAATCAAAACATATCCCTTTATCTATATATTATTTCATAATGTGCACATTAAAAACAAACAGACATACGTGCATTTGAAAACATTGTTTAAAAAATGTAGTTGGAATGATTTTCAAACAGACACATCTTTGCCTTTATTTGCACCCAACAAAATGCATCCGCTGGCAGAAAATGAGTCTTTGCATTAGCTTATGCAGTTGTGTCGGCTCCAAGAGACACATTGAGTTTAGCCTAAACGCACCATTGACATGATGGTAGACTGTTAGCACTATGTCAAAAGTGAGAAAATGGCAAACTTGCGCTAACTTAAATGACATGAGGCAGTTATGTGACAGAGGCTGCAAAGTTGGCATTAAATATGTATGTATGTCTCTGCAGTAACTTTGACACCAGCGTGACTTTCATCAATGCTTCCTGCATGCTAATACAGTGTTTGACAGGCTTGCATCATCAAAAAATGCATTTCATACATATAAATTTGCACCATTACATCAGTCAGTAATGCTGATATATGGCCTGTAATAAGATTTCTGTCACATCTCCGGCTGAACGTATGAATCTGTGATGTGATGCTCGCATGTCAGCTGCCACTCACCAGCCACAGTGTGTGCAGGTGTATGGAGAGGGACGCCAGCCTGGCTTTTGATGTGGAGACACTTTGACGGACTTTATGAACTGACAGATGGATGACAAGGAAAAGTAGGCAGAGTGTCTTTGTAGTATAAAAACAACTTTCAAAGCGGTCTGGCACATGTTATTATAGGTGAGAAACAATACATTGTCAGGTTATTCATACATTCCAAGGGCGTAATCCCACACTTTTAATTTTTCTTTATTTTACCACCATTTTTGTAATGTGCAACATACCATCATATATTAAAGTGAAAGTAACTTTTTTAAAAATGTCCATCTCTGCCTAAGACACCTTTGTATTTAAAAGTCTTTAGGCCAAGTTTAATAATAAATACACATTTTCATATTCATCTCTATTGGGTTTGAGGTGTAGGCCAGATGTCAGGGTACTATAGTGCAATTTTGAGCTAAATCCAAGCAATAGGAGTGATTTTATTCTGCACTTTATTGCCTGTTGGTTGAGTCAGTATATTGATCAATTTCATCACTTTTTGCTGTATTTTGTTACGACCATCCATTTCATGAAGGTGACCAACCTGGTTTTACTTCCAACCTGTCAGATACAGTTTCAGCCCTTAGTGTGTAATACCATTGTGTACCGCACCCTTTAATTGTAATATAAACCCATTCCATGTGTATTATTACATGCCAAAGCCAAAGAATGTGTGTACACATTCCTAACACGTCCAGATGCCATGGGGAACAGGCGACAATATAATTCCTTAATCCAATGTAACAGCTGGATTGCTCATAAATTAAGATGTTAATTAACATTATTGTGCATATAATTACCCAATAAATTAGCTGCATATCATGATTTCTTCATGCTGGGTTGGCTTGGTGTTTAATGAACAAATTTCTGTTTTTAATAGTGTGGGTTCATACAACATCTGTGTAACACACCAGTGTTTTTTTAAAAACGTATACAAAAAGATTCCGCTCAGGGATTTGAAATGAATGGTTTCCAGGCTCAGTCCCTGTAGAGTTCCATGCAGTACAAATGAAAGGGGAACTAAGGAAAGGAAGAAATCCCATTTACAATGTGGTGACCCCATTAACCTCTACTAATAACATGAACCAAGGGGATTCATTAAGTTAATATCATTCGCTGTAATATCAAACAGCAGAAAAACCTTCACACTGTTAATGGTATTAGCAATCTTATTGAAGAATAAAGGAGCGTGACCAACATGTAATAGAATGATGTGAGTATTTATAATGTCACACGCTTTCATACATGCCTTAAAGTGATACATGATCAGTTGTCTCTGTCTGCTGCATTTTGTAACAGTATTTAGCTAATGATAGCTGATACGTATAAAGCCATTATCATTACGTTACATTTACAGCGTTTAAATGATGCTTTTATCCACAGCTACTTACCCAGAGTGCAACAGTAGATTAAGCTGCATTTCTAGATCATCAAAATTACAAACAATTTAACAGACAGTCAGGGTACAGTGCTGTGACCATGGAATAATCATATAGGAGCAAAATGCGAGGAAAAGGTGATTAAATCATGAGTAGGGGAAGAAACAGAGTGGGGTTTCTTTTTATGGAGAGCAAGTTGGAGGAACAGAGATGCCAAATAGGCCCGTAGAACCAGCAGAGATTTGGTTATTCAGGAACAGTCCGATTGTGATGGAAATATTGTGGCTTGAAATGGAAAACCTCAAGTAAACATTGACTTATTTTCACATTCGTAAGTAAGTATCGTTATGGGATCAATTTAGTTATTTTAACCCAAACCATGTCGTTTTGTTGCCATAGCTTAATTTGTTACTGTAATAATTTGAACACATTTGCCTCTACTGTGCAATACAAATAGGGTCATTTCACGTATTTCTGTAAAATCACATTGTTCTGAGCTGATAACAACCTACTGGACCTACTAGAAGGTAGAGTAGGCCCCTACTTGCACATCCTTATGGGGTGATAAAAGCCCATTCAATAGCATGATAATGACAAATGGGCTGCATAGCTGCACTCTCTTCAGTTAAGGATATGAGTACTTATTCCAACAATCAATTTTTGCACTAACTGGCGACTTTGTGGGATAAAAACCTGAAAGACATGTTATCAACTCGACTGATCTTTTGACTGAAATATCAGTTCACCCTGTTGAAATGTATCTTAGTAAGACAGTGACTGCTTTAAAACTCTAATAGTGCTGCTGTACAGCCAAATCTCACTTAGAAACAACTCCAACACTTGAATCCATAAATAGAATATCTCCTATTGGCTTACATAGCGATGGTTTTTACTGTTTAAATACACCATAGTCACTTGTTAGTACGTGTTACTTCCCCTCTCCTGTCAGAGAAACGTGACGGCTGCTGTCGTGCCTGACAAGATATAAATAATGTATAGGTGGTGAATACAATAGGCCTGTCTTGGAAAAAGCACAGTTCTGGGAAATGACTGGTGAGTCTGTCAGGAAATATCATTATCAGCCCAGCCCTGTTTCTCCTTCACTTTCTCTCTTTGTCTTTAAATCTGTCTTTCACTCTCCGTCTTCATATCTGGTTCTTTTCCCTTGTGAAGACAGAAGCTGGAACATAAACACACTTTCCTGCAATCACATCACATTGATTCCATTATAAGTACACTTTAACCTTATATTTCTGACCATTCAGTCCTCACCTCTTCTGAAGAATTGTTGCAAGTGCTGTATGAGTGTGTGTGTGTGTGTGTTTGTGTGTGTGTTTGTGTGTGTGTGTAAATGCCAGCAGCATCATTCAGGCTGAAGGCCAGACTTTTACACTGACCTTTAGACCCTCATCAACCTCTCTGTCTAACTACACACACACTCTGTCTGTCTCTCTCACACACATACACACAGTCTGCCGGTGTGACAGCTGGGAAGCCTCTGTTAAACAGAACTGTTTTCACCTGCACTTAACCTGGAGGGAAATATCACACAGCCCACTTACACTACTTCTACAGTAGTGCTCCTTTGTCCTCTCCCACATATATATTTATATTAAATGTCTCAGTTATAGTGCAGCCAATTCAATTCAGGTCAGACATTACATCTGCAAAAGCACTGAAATACAATTTATTATGATGGAATACTCCCTTAAATAAAGTGTAAAGGAAAAAGCTAAAACGCAAATGCATATTTAAAAAAAAATACATTTTACATACAGACCACAGAATACTTATCGAATATGGACATTGCCGTTTCTCTCATATACTATATTCCACTGATACAAAAATGTTTGAGTCTTGTGTATTACTTCAGAGCAGTGACACTGTGTTTTATAGCTATTACCATGACACCTCTTTCAATGGCTAAAACCTTGTTTCCACTTAGCACTGTGTATGTATACGAGTCAACTAGAAGTCCATTCTTTTGTGTGGGAACCTCCATGACCTCTGACGTGTTTGCAAAACTGGAGTAAGGACAAAACTGCCTGGAGTACACTGGAAAATGTGAACATTTGCTGAGGATTTTGGACAGACTTCCCATGGAATTAGCAAATTAGCTAACAAGCTATTTCATTCAGACAATTAATTCCACAAGAAGTCTAACAGGCTATTTAGTTTGGACAGACTTCCTGTGGGTTTAGCAAATTAGATAAAAGGTTCTTTCAACCAATTTAGTTGCTTGACTATGTTGATTGTCAAAGTGTATAATTGTATGAATTAAAAAACAGCAACCAGTTAGCTAAGATGGGAACTTTGGCAACTGGGGACATTTTGAGCCACTTAGGAACTTAGGACCTTTGGAATTTAGGACTCTGGAAATGAATGATTCTCAACCTTAGGGATATAAGAATATAGGACACTGGGAATATAGGACCTTTGGATTGTAGGATGCTGGGAATTTAGGGCTCTTGGAGCTTAGAGCTTTTGAATTTAGGACCCTGGAAACATGATCTTTGGAATTTATTACCCTGAGAACATAGGACTCTGGGAACCGAGGACCTATTGAATTAAGGACCCTGGAAATATAGGATATTTGGAACTCAGGACCCTGAGAGGATTGGACACTGAGAACTTAAGGCTTCGGGAACTTATAACCCTGGGAATTTAGGATGCTGGGAACTTTGGACCAGGGAACATATGACCATGGGTCCTTAAGACTCTAGAAACAAAAACCGTGAGAACACAATATCCTTCTATTCTCACCTTGTTATAGCATGCTGTTGTCAGCCTTTAACTTAAAGCACTGCGTTGTGTAGCAGCCTCACAGAGCAGCTGGTATGGCTGTAGACTCTTTGTCTTGTTTTATTTCTTTTATATTTATTCTCTTGCAAGGTTTTGTAGAATTGTTTTGCCTTTGTTTCCTGTCAATCCAGAAACACAGCTGATCCTTAACAGAATGTTTCTTTGTCCTTGAACCGAGCTGCAATTCTGTTTAGCCTTTTTTTCAAACAAGAGGGAATGACTGAGAGTCCCATCCCAACCCCCTGACTTCACCTTCACTGCCACACACACTCTCATTCTCCTCTGATTTTTTCTATCTTTTTTTAGTTCGTGAGGAGCTGAACACTCTACATCTTCTCTCTTCTTCCTTATGATCGAGTGACTTGAAAGGATTATTTTACTTGTTCTATATTCCCTGTTTCAGCCCTTTGACTTAGTCACTGTGACATAAAAAGTGTCATGGAAAAAGATGAAGTCATTCTTTTCAATTTCCTCTCTTGAAACCCAACTGATTGTTAAATGGTTGCTTCTGCCTGAACATAAATATCGACGGAAATAAAGTTTTTTTTTTCTCAAATTTGCCATCAACTCAAGGCCTATAAACTTTCATTTTTACCAACATCTGTTCTATTACTTTCTGTCTCTTTTGGTAAGTAGCTTTCACCTCATAAAGCTAATCTATTTGTCATTTTTTAGAGTGAGACATATGGAGAGAGAAATAAAGGAAGACATTAAAAAGTGAAGACAAACTGGAAAAGAAAGAAAATAAAAAGTGTGAAAGAAATTGAATCAGCCCATTAATCTGTATGAAATTAACCGTTTTTAAAGATACATGTAAAAAATGTTGACTGGTGTTAACACTGTGTCTTACATTTCCATTATCATGTTCTTAGTCTTTCGTGTTCAACAGAGTTGATAACTTGTCTTCTTTTTCATTAAAAAATATCATATTAATATTTGCAAAAGAAAAGTAGTTTCAGTTTCACAGCAAAGATGCTTCCAGCTGTTTTTTTCTTCCTTGGAATTATTCCTCCCTGATGTATTTGAAAGTCATAAATATATAAAATATTGAAATCAGTTTGAACATGGGATTGAGGCCCTGCCTGTAGGTAAACATAAAATTTGAAAACTTTGCACCATCTATCTATCACTAGTTGGAATTACCTTTGAGCATGTTTATGATTAATGACACTAAAAGCTATGGATGCTATAAAAAATGTACATTAATGTTAACAATAAGGACAAATTATGCTCAAACATGACGTCATGTACTTAAAACTGCCAGAAAGTGATGTTTTTTTCTTAGGCTGCTGTAAGGTTCTAGTTACCTCTGCCAAGGAGGTCATGTTTTCACCAGCATTTGTTTGTCTGTTTGTGTACAAAATTACTCAAAAAGTACTGCATGGATTTGGATGACATTTTCGGACAACGTGTATATAAGGACAAAGAACAGGTGATTAGATTTTGGTGGTGATCGGTGACCTGAAACACCGTCTGGAATTTATCTTGCCAATTTATATAATTGCGTCAGTGACCATATTGCCTTCACTAACTGCTGCCATCTAGTGGATTAAATTATTCAATGCCAGTGTGCTCCCAAAATACACTCTTTCAATATAATCCTTCAAGTGTGCAATTTGATATTGCGTAAGTGACCCTATTGCCTTGGCGGAGGTCTGCGTTCTCCGAGTGCTTTTCTAGTGTTATGTTGCATTAGTGTTCCTAAATAAGGCTGATGTGATGGCTTTTATGTGTCTAACTTGCTCCAGACTGAGAGAAGTAAAGATGATCAAAGCCCAAAGAGAGAAGCTGAATGCAAAAAAACCCTCAACTTTTTCAATACGGGCTAAAAAGATGATAAATTACAGATTGGGGCTAAAGTGTAGCACCCATCCTACTATTATCCTCTTGTCTATTGTGTCCGCTTGGTTGGACTGCATCATCATCATCATCTTTATTAAACCAACTGTTCCAACTCCTCTGCATCAGTGGCATTTGTGAGTACTGAGACAACCAAAGGGCCCTTGATTAGAAATGCAGCAAAATGAATAGTTTATTTTAATCAGATTGAATTCATTAGAAATGACCCCACTTGTACAAGCAACCGCATTTCAATCAGCAGTTCCACCCTCACTGCTATTATCTAGACAGTTTGAAACAAATATCTAATAAAAAAGCTCATGAGGGTTGAAATGATACAATGCTTTATAAAATGTGGGCTCTAATTTGTGTTGGCAGTACTTTTGGCTCTGTGACAGGACAGAACAAAGGGACCTAAATTAGATTTGGTCATGTGGTGTCATTTTAATTGTTAAATAACAGCCCAGTTATTTGCTTTTAAGGCTTTGTAAAAAAAAAATCAGTTTATTCTTTCTGTTGTCCTCCACTTGTCTCTCCTGCTCCCTGCTTCGCTTTATCCATGACCTGCTTTATGAAAAACCAATAAAGAAGCACTTAGTGTACTCTCTCTCTTTCACACACACACACACATACAAAAACAGAGAGGCACATGCAGCCCAGAGCAGCCTTTCTGGGTTTGTTGTTCATCAAAAACCCTTCAAAAATTGATCGATGATATTGAAATTGGAAAGTTACTGCAGGGTTTCTCAAAAAGATGATACACAAACACATAAACACACTTTAATAAGCTTTAGCCATCAACCAAGTTAGAGCCAAAAATCTACAGCTATCCTCTTCATCTTTCTGCACAGCTCCTTCTTCCTGTTGAATATTTAATGGCTGTCAGGACATTGTTTTTTTCCTATTTTTTTTTATTCCTTTGCTGTTTTACAGTCATTCCTTTCATTCTGTTATCCTCTCAAAGTTAGGACCCTTGGGAGTTTTCTAGATGCTGTCTGTGTGTATGCATACACAACATTTGTTTTTGGCTTCATTTGTGATATCTGATTTTGTGGCGCAAACTCTATGGTAGATACATGCTACTTTTTCCTCTAATCAGTGTTGCAGGAATTGTCCTTTATGTTAAAATGCAACTTCCTAGAACACTACACTGATCTTTAAAATATTCTCTATCTGTTTAGTCACCCAAACTATTGTACTTGGTTAAATTTGGGTTGAAATGAGTATACGTGTTGCGTTTCTTCCCTTCGGCATGAAAGTACAAGATGTAGTTACGCACAGGATGTAGGGCTAAGTAGCTATGCTAGTAACTGGAAGTTAACCAGTGGCTCTGTGAGGCAGTACTAAGGTACACTGATGCACTGAGCTGAATGCTAACTTTGCTATGCTATAATAATCACATTGACAATGCTAATGTGATGTTTAGCATGCTCACCAGTTTAATTTAGCGCGTTTGCATGCTTACATTTGGTAATTAGCACTAAACACAAAGTAAGTAAGTGGAAGACAAACAGATTAACAGATATTGTCATCCCTAGAAACACACTGCCAGCTTGACAAAAAAAAAAAAGGAAAAAAGATAAGATAACCACTGAACACTCTTTAATCATAAACTCTTCCAACCTTTCTGGAACTTTCCAAACTGCTGAGAGCAAAGTTACTCTCAAAGTCCTAAAAGCACACCTACTCCTAACAGAGAGAAACGGAACATCAAGGTTAGACCTTTCCATTTGATCACTTTTGTCCCTTTAGTTCATATTGCAGAAAATAAAATGGCCACTGCTCTGTCTTGTGGCACAAATCTCTCTCTCTGTTTGTCCAGATGATTGCAAAAAACATTTATTGTCGCACTGCAACAACTTGGCGGCAGTTGTGGCTTTCGACTGCATTAATCCAGTACTTGTGGATAAGCACTTTTACAAACAAAAGGGAGAGCAGTTTGGTGAAATGAGCACGTTGTATTAAAGTTAGCCTGTGGAGTCGTAATTGTACATTCAGCATTTCTGACTAATACACACTGAATGTGTCCTTAGTGTCTAAAAAACATTTTCTGCCTGTGTGCTCAGTTTGGGCTATTGTCAAATCAATTCCAGTTATATTATCCCAAGGAAGGCAATTAATTTCACATAATA
Organism: Serranus cabrilla; assembly: GCA_903364295.1. Lineage (NCBI taxonomy): Eukaryota > Metazoa > Chordata > Actinopteri > Perciformes > Serranidae > Serranus > Serranus cabrilla. The sequence continues at coordinate 521,000 of CAFUXE010003079.1, forward strand.
TTTTACATAATCCGATTTGTGGCTTTGTCTCCCTTTTTGTACACATTTCACAGAACTTTATGAGGCTGTGTTCCAACAGAAGTACCAGACATAAATGCCTCAGATGGCTGAGTTTCTGCTCTTATTGCCACCGAGAAGCTCTGGGCCTCAGGGGTCATAACTTTAAAAGCTGGCTTGAAATCAGCTGACCTGAGATGATGCCACCAAAAGACCCCTCATCAAATCCTATTTTTAACACAGTGCCTCCTGCAAAGTAGGGATCAGTGGTCTCCAAGGCTGATGACACTGAGCTTCTTCCAGGAGTGATGGCCACATCGGCTGCTACAGATAACTAGGAGGCAGCCGTGCAGTCCCTGTCCTCTGGGTTTATTGTCACCTCATACACCAGCGACATGCCCTTTGATTTTACAGCAAAGCATGGTGCCACAGCTCAGCCTTCTCTGTCTACAGTTTCTTTCTTCTACTTCCTTAGCTACTGGGTTTCAGGTAACATTTTTAAAAATGGCAGCTTTCTGTATCCCTGATTTGATCATATAAATGGACTACACATTTTATATGACAAGGATGCTTTCCTGGGAAGTGATTCTGGAACTTATAACCAATATTCATACATCCCGTTGGTTGGGACTAATGGCAAATAGGAGCTTGACTGATGAATCAGTCTGCCTGCCTTTTAGGCTCATTATAAAGTCCCTATTCCAGAAAAGTATACATTTTGCAACATACGATTGGCCGACTACAACAGCAGCTACAACTCATACAATCTCCAGCGTGGTGAAGTCCAGCGTGGCGTATTTGACAGAGCTGGCAGTTCAGTGTCTTGACATTCCACCGAAATGTTCGGAAGTAAGGCTAAAGTATCAGTCAGACATGCCTGAGGCGTCTGAATAAAAAACATTATGAAAAATGAAGCCAATATAAAAGGCCAAAAAACTGCAATTTCGCTCCAAATGTGAGTCCATCCCCATAGACCCCCATGCCCAACTTTACAGACAAAATAAACAAAGCTAGCTGGGTGCAAAAGCTAACAGGGCTTTACTCCAAGATAAATACAGTGGGCCCTACATTTAGCCTATTTGAATACTTAACTACCTGCTATGCAGCCTGAGAAAACTGCTTCTGTAAGCTAAAAAATAGGCCAATTCCCTTGTTGCCAGTGTATTGTATCTAGGGCTGTTTAACAAGTGCTCCCATCAGGCCTTCCTCTGTCTCCCCACGGTTCCCTCTGTTCTTTTATCACCTCCGCTCAGTCTCATACCTGCATTACATATTTTTTTCTTCCCTCTCTCTCCTTTGTCCATTACGTCTTTCTTTTGTGTTGAATGTAATGCAGATCCCATGATGACTTTCCTTAGTCTCCCAACATTCCTTCTGTACTACGAAAACAGACAACGGCTATTGTAAAGTTGCTCCCTGTTGGCCCTCTTCTTCCCACCCTAATTACCTCCTTACATCCTATCCTACAATTCCCTCTCTTCCTCCCTCGCTCCCTCTTTATCTTATCTTTTCACTCCGCGTAACTCCCTCTTGTCTCTCTCTAGCTATCCCATTCCTCCCTCTCATTTCTCTCCAACACACTAACACTTAATGGATACACAAACACACAAGGAAAGCAAAGAGTAGGAGAGCTAATATATTGTTCTGCCAGGCTTCTGGGAATCCCAAGGTCTATTTTGGATGTGCATGAGTGCTTTTTTCAGGTTTGTGAAAGCTAAAATACAGAGGGATCTTAATTGAGCCTCATGTCTTCTCATCTCCCTAAATACCTGGAGATATAATGTCAAGAAAATGGAAGGCAGAAGGAAACGGAGAGAAGATTTATTCCTTATGAAATGCTTTTTCACACTGGGACAAAGCAAAAAACGATAATGCAGAATAATTGTTTTTGTTTTTTTGCATTAACATCTTTTAAGATCAAAACAAAAGTTAATGTTCTTTGCATTCCACCATTAAATTTAAGTTTCCCAAGGCAAATCAGTTACACAGCTCCCTGTTGTCTTTACTACAAAAAAACCCTAATAACTACTTGACTAATGTGTAACACTGTTGTGTAACTCAGGGGGCTGGTGCCAATCCCAGCTGGGCGAGAGGTGGGGTACACCCTGGACAGGTCGTCAGACTATTGCAGAGAGACACACAGAGACAGACACCGCTCTCATTCACATCTACAGGCAATTTAGAGTCACCAATTAAGGCAGTGCCATGTGTTTGGACTGTGGGAGGAAACAGCTGAACCGGCAACCCTCTTGCTGTGAGGTGAGAGTGCTAACCACTACCTCACCGTGTAGCCCTAATGTGTTCATCATAGGTACTAATTTGTGATAAATGGCTTATTACCTCCGCCAAGGAGGTCATGTTTTCGCCGGCATTTGTCTGTCTTTCTGTCTGCCTTATTGTGTACAAAATAACTCAAAAACTACTGAATGGATTTGGATGAAAATTTTGGACGTGTGTAATTGGTCAAGGAACAGGTGATTAGATTTTGGTGGTGATCGGTGATCAGGAACATCATGTGGAATTTACATTGCAGATTTATATTATTGCGTCAGTGACCATATTGCCTTCACTAACTGCCGTCATCTAGTGGATGAAATATTTAAATGCCAGTGTGTTCCCAAATTACATGCTTTCAATATAATCCTTCAAGTGTGCAATTTGGTATTGCGTAAGTGACCCTATTGCCTTTGGCGGAGGTCTGAGCTCTCCGAGTGCTCTTCAAGTTATTCAGTTATAATGTGCAGCTTATAATAGCTCATGATGCTCAGTGGATTTTCTTTGCTATTGTGTGATAATAATTAATGTGAAGCTGGTGATGGCCAAAGAAGTCTGAGTCTCAGTCTGAGCCCACTAGATGGCGCTCTCTGTTCAATCAAGGGTTGAAAACACACTGAATTGCCACTCCATGAGCCTAATGTTTGATGAAGCTTCATTTGAACATCACTTTATATGCCTAGCTTATGCTATAGGGTCTGGTTTTGTAGTATATACCTTTCTCAATGACTATATGTCATTTTTTATACGTATTATGTCCATCGCTAAAAGTCAGCTTGGAAATAAATGTCTCTATTGTACGTTACCTCAACAAAAAAGTATGTTTACCCCTCTTCACAAGCCAGTTCAACTGTCTTCACCATTGTTGGTCCTTTCTTTCTTTCAAGCAGCATCCATCTCCTTCCTTTTTTTGTTTTATGTAATGTGCTTTGTAGCTACTATTTAAAAACATACCATTTACAGTTCACTTACATTTCTCCCAAGCCACTTTGGAGACATTGACACAAAACTTTATTGAACAGAACTAAGAGTATATTGGCTCATCATACATAACATACATGCAGGTAGAACTTTTACGACTCCCTAGTTTCTTTTTTTCCTCTCATTTTTTCTCCCTCTCATATGTCTTCACTCTTCTCTCCTGCAGCACCACTGCCTCTCCGTAATTGGCTGTAATTGTCAAATCATGGCAGTGCAGTACATGGGTGTGTGGGAGTGTGTACGTTCACAGCAGGTGTCATTGCATTTGGTGAAGGCGCCTTAATAAGGCGAGTTCACACTATAGAGACCCAATTACTACTAGCAGGATTCACCAGACTGCATGTATGGAGAGATCTGCAATGTGATACAGTATGTTTAATGTCAGATTCTATTGTCACCATTTCTACAGCATGTTGCTACACCATGTAAGTTCAAAGAGTAACGACATGTCATCATGGCAGCAGCAAGAGAGGGTTGATACCTTTTCTGTTTTGTGTTTTTTACAGGCTTTGTGAACGGTAGCCAACAGTAAAAACCTTAGAACAAATTGTAAAGCCTAAAAGCTGTCATGCCACTGCGACACCTGAAACTTGTCATATAACTGAGGACTTTGATCCTGGTGTCACTTTACAAGGTAATTGACAGAATAAAATGAAAGCAAACACGACACCCCCTAAACTTTTTCCTGCAGAATCATGCCCTGGAACACCGTTTCATCACTTAAATTCTTATATTATCCTTCTGTGTTTAATGAAATGCAGGTGTCATCATTCACTCTCTACGGTATTCACATTCCCTGAACCTGCCACATTTACTTCTACTTCACTCCGGGATTTCTTAGAATAACTTCTGACAAGAAAGTGTGACTGAAAACTGTGTGGAGACGTTGACAGCAGCTGTGTGATGAGAGGAAGGCTGTTTTCAGTTACAAGAAAGAAACTTTTTTTAATGGCCTCTTGCCCAATTCAAAAAACGTACTTTTGGTCTAATGCTTGGGCAGCCTTCAGCATGTGTCTTTGCTATCATTACGTTCTTCCTATATTAACGATAGCAGCTCTTGTTGTTGTCTAGACAGAAGCCCTTTTGTGAAGTTGACACCAAAATATGACAATGCAAATGAAGTTGCTTGCTCATACAAAGGCTCATCTTTTCCAAAAGTTGTTAAAAGACAACAAACTTTTAATAATATGCCAATCTGGCATTATATTAATATACAATTTAATGTGCATTTGACAATACAGCTGCTTTGTTTCTGATTTGTTCGATTTGACAGAATGGATCATGGTCAAACTGGAAAGGACTGGATTGCGTTTCCAGCTACGAGTCTCGACGACTGACATTGGTTACCAACATCCAAACCAAACTATATAAGATGTATGTTCCTAACCTAAAAAATGACCCATAGGAACGTTTTAGCTCCCCCTACTGCTGGCAGTAGATCAACACACCCTAAATGTAACGGTGTAACAATTAATTAATCACATTCTGTCTTTTGATAAAAATGATAGATGAGATGTTTTTGGGTTTGCAGAAACATGACAAATAGCTATATGGACACTAGAATTAGCCTGAGCTGGAGTAATGACAGCTGCTCTGGTGAAGAACCCCGCTGATGAGACACAGTGGGTGAAATTTCTACACAATTTGAATATGAGTAGGGGCCTGGTCCACCTGCTGGTAGACCAAGGCAAAATAACTCAAAAAGTACTGCACAGATTTGAATTAAATTTTCGGACAACGTGTGTATCTTCTTTGCTGTATTTTTAATTGACAGGTCTAATGAGTGGTAGAGTGGTCACAACTTTGATATGCAAACAGAATTTAAGTGCGTTTTATATCCCAGCTCCACAATGACTGAGAATCAGGTGTGTGTGCTGCTTTATAAATCTGACAAAAAGAATATGTATGCATGTTTCTGTCTTTGTGCTTGGACACAGCCATGATCGATACAGATTTTATGTATGCTCTCAGGACACAACAGACCAAAGATGCAGTGAGCCTCACTATGTTAAATTCATGTTTATCTGTGCAGGTTTGAAAACTTTGGAATTATATGAATATCTTTAAAGATCATGTGGAAATTTGATGAGCATCAGTGACAGTCAGTACCCGTGACTCATGATCCCGAAGCCAAATGTGTTTGAGGATAATTGGGAAAGGTGTCATGTCATTAAAACACTGCCACAGGCCAATGTGCAACTGATTGTTGCTGGAATCCCAACAGATGCTTTGAGTGAATCAGAGGCTCCTGGAACCAACACTTTTCACTACAACACATATCAAACATAGGCATAGTTTATCAACAGGCAGCAATATGGCATGCATGTCGCAACATCTCCAACTCTATTTTTTACAGTAGAATACATTAAAATTTGTTTGTGAAATTTGATCTTATGAGGGCTGCAAAAGTACATGCATCCTGTTGTTTTAGTGACTTGTTATGATGGGTTTAAAGTATTTATGCACCAATCTCATCTTTTTTTTCAGCATTTGATCAGCCGGGAATTTTGATACCAGGAGTCATTGTAAAAGTCATCATTAAAACACAGTAGGATAAGCGGATTAATTGCTGAATCAGATCAAAAGTGAAATTTAAGTTTCATCTAAACTCCAAACGCAAAACTGCGTGTCAAAGGGAGAAGTCTCCGTTTGAACACTGGGATAATGAATAATTACAGCGGAATGAGCTAAACTCACGCTGAGCAGCGCTGTCGTCTGCTGATCAGCCCTCCTAAAGATGTGAAGAACGGGAGAAACCGGAAAATTGCAAAGGAGGAGATGAAGAGACAGCTACAGAGAAGGGGGGTGATAAACAATAAACAGAGCAGCGAAGAGACTGATAGTATAAAAAAAGATATGAGTCAAGAGAGGAAGCGAGAACGCAGAGAGGAGAGGGAGCCATAGTAATTATAGTCATCTCCTCCCCTCAGCTCTTTGGTAAATAAACGAGCTTCAATTAGCCACAATGGCTTCCAGTTGCCTCAGTGTCGGAGCGCTAATTAATTTCATTTTTGTATTCTTGCTGCTCTCCTCCCCCACCCCTGTTGCCCCTCTTTACTTTTCCTTTGTTTCTCTTACTGTCACTTCTTATCATTCTGAAAGTGGGGCATTTTTCAAGACCATGTGCAAAGACATTCTGCCCTGCTTCACTCACTGGCTGCAGTTTTGTAACAAACTATTTGAATGTAAACTTTTGCACTTCCAGCAGTTTAGTCAAAATTACTTTATTCTACATTCCCATTTAAACTGTGCCCAGGATAAACAGCTTGGAATATGTTGATCCTGTAAAAAACATCAAATTCTGCACCCCTCAGTGCAACTTGTAAGCCATTATTAATTCTGCTGAGATGAATTGACAAATATTCACTGAAAACTGGCCAATCAGGCCGTTTTCACAGAGCAGAGAGGAGAGGCCAGGAGAGGTTGCAAGTAGAGGTTGTAAAAGTAGTTTGACAGCTTGCATTTTTTTTGCATTTTTGATTAATGTACTTATCTATAATGCACATTTTTTTTGTTTTCAACTTATATATTAAAGTTAAATACAAGGCCACAGTGATTAGCAGTAGCAATCACAGTAGCATTAACAGACTGCTGTTGTGGAATAATGGCGTCTGCATGTATCCGTCTATGATCCGATAAAGACACTGAAGGTTTCCTATCAGATAAAGATCTCCACCTCTATATTAGTGTGCTGCAGTCAAGTTTTAGACTTAGCTCCTCAGATCTGATTGCAGACTTCCTGTGCTGTTCCCACTGTTAGTGTTTGAACTGCTTCCTCCCTATTCCTCTTGAATATCAGACCGTATGAGTCAGCTGATCCTGTGGTTTACTAAAGAAAAGCTGGAGCTCGGTACTTCAATGCTTCTGCAGCTTGTCTTCAGTATTTCACCACAATGCACTGATCCGTTGGGTGGCCCTGCTGGGTTGTGTACTCTGCAGTGGAACTGTGTTTTCCCCTTTTCAGCCTGACCACTAACTCTATACTCAGTGATAATAGGAGCATTAAGTTGTGGCTTTGCTGGTGTGTGTGTTGGTGTATTTTTTAGTCACAACCATTTATTGCAGCCTGATTCAAGGACACGTACCCTGTTTCTGTGGGTGTGTGTGTCCAGTTACAGCACACTTCACTATTGATTGCTCCAGTCCATTAAATATAATAATGACTGCCAGTATGCACAAGAACACACAGGCAGGCTGAGGTAAATACACATCGATCAACATCACCTTGACGAGATCAGACAGTTAAGACAATTTAATAAAGACATGAATAATGATTATGTCATAGTTTCTTAGCAACTTTATTCAAGAGTTTGTAAAGCAAAATCTGCTATTATGTCGACATCCAGTAAGGTAGTTATGTCTAACTTGCATTGATACAAGTTACAATTGAGAAAAAAAGGAAACTTGTAATTTATTCTGGAGCCACTAGGTGGTGCTTATTTTGTTTGCATGATGAAAACTTTATTTGCATGCCCTCTGACCCTGTTAGGAGGCCATTTTGTTTTTTCCTTGCACTCTTGCAAGAGGAGGCACACTGCAGAACTGTGGAGTCAAAGCATCTGCATTCATCCTCAATTTGGAATCACTTATAGAAGCATTTGTCGTAAGTACAGTTTTCTTTAAGATGCCAGTTTGCATTAATGTGTATATTTTGTGTCCTGCTAATAACTTTCAGCTAGCTATATTGGTAGCCATATAACACATACCAGGTGGGATTCAAAAGGCAAAACATTCATCATACTCACTGTTTTTTATTTTCTTTCCTCATTTTCACTCCACTGTCATGCTGTCAAAACAGTGCTCAATAAAGCCATCAGTCAGTTGTTAAGGGAGTTGTCTGTCCGTCTAATTAAGGAAGGCTCTTTGATGGGGGCAGAACAACAATCTAATAGAGAGCTCAGTTTCGTTATCTTTGGCAGCACCTGTGGTTACAGTGCAAGCAGGAATTGCAGGTGTGTTTTTTCAGATCTTGCTTGTTTTTGAAGTTGAATTGTTTGTAGTGGTTTTTCCTTGTGTGTTCAGTTTTAGTAACTGCTGGTTACAATGGTTACAAAGTGTGCACTGCCTGTGATTTCCCTTGGAAGGTCAACATAGATGCGGAGTAACACTGCAAATGCAAAGGTTTTTAAAGGGACATTGGAGATACTGACCAAACGGACATATTAATGCTAAGCTTCAAGATGATTATTTACTTAAAATGTCCTTACAGCTGCTTTCATTATAGTGCATTGCAAACCGTTTGATAAATGTTTGCTTATAAATGCTCTGTAGAAGGATTTAAAGTCTTTAGATTCTCTCTAATATTAACACTGGATTGTAAATGTTGGGCCAGTCATGCATGATGATCTGATGGTGTGGCAGACAGCAATTCAGTCATTCATATGGTTCAAGTGTTATAATATTAGGTATACGTGTTGTCTGACAGATGTGATATTGGGTCCTACTAATCAAATTCAGAAAATGTGCCTTAAAGAAGTTAAAAGGTATTGGACCAGAGTGCCTTCAGCTCATGATTAACATAACCTTGATGTTTTAAGCCCATTTTGACCATTTGATCATGATGCATTTGATCACTAAATAAATGCAACTAAATGCATTACCACCATTTATGACCAAACAAGGAAGCATGCAATAGCTGCTAAAAGAGTTTTCCTGGTCACTGAGCTTTGTAGCTGAACAAAGAACTTCTGCTTCCTTATTGGTCTGATTGCAGCATGGACACAGTCAGTAGAACTGTAGGTAGTCATTAAAAACAGCAAGCTTAAAGTCAATTCTTTAAAACCTAAAGCTACATATAGCGTTTTATAGACAGATAGATCAGAGCATGAATAAATGCAGCAAAAGAAGGCTGTCAGATATGCTACAGATCAGATGATGTATTGACTTGCTTGTTTTGAGTGTTTTTTTTTAAACCCTTAGAGACCCCATTAGCTTATTGAAGATGTAGCATATCGGTGCATGTTGGCTGGAGCTGCGCAATCAATCGTAATATGATCTCAGTTCACTTTCATGTGACAATGAATTTGCTGTGTTTGCATTCGCAGGGAGATCAAGTGTGCATTACTCCACGTGACAAACACAGGAAGAGTAGAGACTTTGACATTGATCAGTTATTCTATTAACTGTTTCTGTAAAGGGGGAATTAAATATTCACTTCAGGTGACAAAGCATATTTACATCCTCACATTATGTTGAGTTCAATTTGGTAAACCAGCGAAACATAGCCTCACTACAGAAGCTTGTGAGGTTCATCCCACTTGGCTATCATTAGTTTTCTTAGAGAGGAGACATTGATTGCTGTGTTTCTAACTGTCCCATCTCCTTCTCCTCCTCAACAATGGCAGAATCATTCTCAGGGCTTCAGTTTACATTTTCCCCTGGCAAAACCACCAATGGCAACAACTCAGACTACAAATGAGTGTCAATCCTGCCCTGCCCTTTAGTCAGGTGCATGATCCCCATTCCCATGCACAATTTAATCTCATTGAAGTTGTTGCAGACATGTTTTGTTGACAGATTTGGTGATTGATCCGGATTGGACCCGTCCCGACCAGGCCATCTGGAAATCAGTCTGAATGGGAGAGCGGCCAAACTCATCTGCCAAAGCAAATACAAATGAGATTGGATATTTGTCTGGTTTCCAGGCTAGGGACTGATACTAACACATAAATAATATCTGACTCATCAAATCCACTAGAGTCTCAGCTTTTCAGTCAAACCCAATTTATGCATACTGGTACCCCAGTATGCAGAAATATTCAAACACAATTGGCACAAGTAGTACAAATGGTCTGTGATTTTTACCCAAAACTACATGGGTTTGGCATAAAGAGGGCATGTCTGTAAAGAGGACTTTTGGGTACAAATGGACCCATTTTAATTGTGATATTTTCAGGTCAGAGATCAGGTATGCCTTTGACAATGGCCATGTCAGTTTTCTCTCACTCAAATTTGCCTTTGCAGTGCAATTTTACCTTTTCCAACAATATATCATGGCATGGAACCAATTGATTTCTTAGGTTATTATAATATAGTTTGACACCAGTACACTTTCTGTAGTGTTCAGACTAAGCCTGGTACAGCCTCTGAAATATAAAAGACAGCGGGCCTGCTGTTGGTTTGTTCGACTGCTCAGGGGTTAAACTTTACCTGCCCTCAAAATCTCTCGCTTTGACTGAATGATATTTGGACTTTTCTGTCATTTTGATCCAGTTAAATAGTGTAGCCTGGAAGCAGTATTGGAAGAAATATCCTGAAAACACCCACTATCTTTATCTGGGGATTTGATGGATATTTTCTTACCTCTTAATGAAATAAAAAGACAACCAATAGAAGGGAACACCATGTCGGTTAATGAGAAATAAAATAAGAAGAAAGAAAGTCACATTGGGACTTGGGGTCTTGGATATGTCAGGATCAATCCAAGTAATCAGCAGAGACAAACAGTTGCTCTCAGTTGAAGTGTCAGAGGACGAGATGAGAGAGGAGGGTTGGCCAAATGTATGTTGTGCCAGCTGCGTGCGTGTGTGTGTGTAGTCTTTGGCTGGCGAGATGTCACTACGGGTTTACAGCGTTTTGCCAAGGACAAGTGGGGTTTTCTATGATGCCATGTTTGTCTGTTTTTAAGCACACACAGACGGATCAAATGAAAGACAAGTGAGCACACAGAACATCACTTTCAGAATTTCTGGCAGGGACAGCCGGAGAGGGAGCAACACTGATCAAACACACTCATGCACACAGATCACAGAGCATGAGGGGAGAGGGCGGGAGGATGCAGAGGACTCAAACATCACATCAGGCCACAGTGACACCAGGCAAAGGAGGAACTGAAAATTAGATTAGATTTTTGAATAGTGAGTCTTTGTATGTTGAAAACACATAGTATAAACAATACTGATACAGAGGCCTACCAGCCTGACCTCTCTTACCCCGGAGTACAGGGTTTGTGTCCTGTATGAAAACAAAAGTAAACGCAACTTTGGTGGCTCACGGTTTGTGAACCATGTGTTTTTTTTTGTTTTGTTTTTTACGTAACTTCTGTTTGTTATATAACTTCTTTGGGTCATGGTTTGTGAATTTCGTATTTTTACGGAACTTACGTTGTTTACATTGTTTACGTTACTTGCTAACTTCGGTGGCTTGTGGTTTGTGAATCACATTTTTTTTTTACATAACTGTGGCTAACTTCACTCTTGTAACTACTTCACTTCCTGCATTTCATGTATATTTATTTACTTTTTATACAACTTTTTATAACACCATACCAAGAAGTTTTTTTACCCCAAACCTAGGTCAGTGATTTTGTAGCCTAAATTCACAGAAACTGTAGCCATTTTTACAACCGCAAACCATTCATGGTTTTACAGTACAATGATGTGTATGCTATTTTTAGAATGCTTCACTGTTTCAACACGGAATTTGGTGTCAAAACGTTTTTTGTAACCAAACAATGTAATGGTTTCTGTCACTTTTGCTTGCACACTAATGTAGATGTTTTAAGATGCATTATGTGGCACAAGTGAACAGAGGAAAGTATCTTGATATGGATGCAAAGCTGTATGGCACTGAGTCAAATGATGGTTGAGCACCATGTTGCACTGGGAATGCAAATATTAATTAATGACAATTAAAAGCTGGAACAGTGTTTTGCTTTTTGGCCCACAGTCTCCCTGCACTGGTGTGACTTCACAGACATTAACAAAGGACAATTGATTACAGATTGTACTTCTTGGGCAGAGACAGTGAAGATGGAGTACCTCATTTATTGCAAAAAAACAACAACAACAACCCAAAAACTTAGCTCTTACAATAAAGCAAAGGTAAATGATACAATGGACAAATCCCCTAAACACCTGAATGTAAGATACTGACCAACAAGGTTACACACCGACTAAAAAACTTCTATCCTTCATTAAAGTTTAGGGAAGAGGTTTAATTTTCTGCATTTTTGGCAGAATTGTTTCAGAGTCAGTGCTCATGCAAATGTCATCATCAAAAAAACAAATACACATATTAATAACTAAGTGAATTTCACACTTCAGGGACTTAATCTGCTCAAGCAAAAAAGATCCGATATGATGGTGGACTAGTAGGGGTGATAAAGACTATGAGATTGATTCTGCTCCTTTATTTTCATTCTTCCAGATCTTGATGCCTTCTCAGAAGGGGTGGACCTTTCTGCCCCAAGCTTGCAGTGATCTTTTCCTTACACTAAACTTTTCTTGACTACAGAAATGTTTTTCTGATGTTGGATCAATCAGGATGTCTTGTCTCTCAGTGCTTCTTTGTTGCTTCAAGATCACTCCGTCCAAAAATCTATCACCAGATACAGTGCAAAGCTTTTATAATTCTGTTAATATTCATGCATTTCCCTCCCTGTCCATCTGTTTTCCCTGGTGTTCCAACCTTTCCTTGATGTCCACACCCACCCTCACGCCAGCTCCCAATTCCCTTGTCAGCTCTGCAGCACATAAACCTGTCCTTTAGCCATAGTTCTCCACCAGATTGCCTATCATACCATCCACGCTGGGGTGATCCGGCTTTTTTGTCTTATTATACCGCCTGCCTGCCTGTTTTTTTGTTTTTTACCCTTTCCTGCCTTTCTGAGCTTCTGCCTGCCTGTTTCTGCCCCTTTCTGAACCCTACTACAATCAATATACTGGTAAACGTTACCTTGCCCGTTCTATCTGCAGGTTGAGCTTTTCAGTCCTTGTCCTGCTTTACTGAGCCATTAAAGACTCACAGTGTCACACAGTTCATACAAACTGAAATCCAAACTTAATTTAACACCCAGGTCTTTCCTTCACACCATCTCTCAAATATGCAACTGTTTAAAACATTCTTCTACTGCATTTTAACCTATATTTGTGATGCACACTATATGCATATTTACTATTTATATTTAGTATTGTATTTACATAGGAAGTAAAAGTATAAAAGACAGTAAACAGTAAAAAAAAAAAAAAAAAGCATTTGGTTATTTTTGGCTGGCTCCCAAGGTTAGCCCTACACATGGGTATCTATATTAATGAGTGAACAAGTAAGTGAGTGATCACACTTTGTGGGACGGGGCAGCTTTTCCACTGTCCTCTTCTTGTTTGCATCGTTGTCATTTGCCTCATGAGGTCATTTCAAAGGTATTTCATGCCATAAACGGATATCTAGAAGTTTGTTGATATTACAATGGCATTTTTATACATGTTTTATATACATGTTAGAGGAATAGTTAGTAGTTATGTTGACAAATCTCTCCCTTTTAGATCTGCCCAGAGGACGAATCCCCGGCCAGCAGCTTTATGTGCATTAATCCTGCTCAGTGCATCACATACGTCAGTGGCGGAGCCTGTGAGGGGCTCGCGGTCTGCATGAAGCACAGCCTTGATGGCTGCCTTATGGTAGAGGCAAGGATAAAATGTCTTTAGCTCATCAGGGAGGGTGTTTAGGGGCGGTGTTGATGGGTTTGTATTCCAAAAGGACTATTATTTGCTGCCAAACTCATAATTGAACATGGAACCTTTTGAACTTCAGTCTAATGCTGTCCCAACTGAGCTATTTCAGGACTCAAATAGAGTTTGTTGGCTCAGATGTGGAGCAGTTGTGAAACTGTATTTCTTTTGTGAGTGTTTTCAATGTTGGTCTTCTCAGAGTTAATTAATTCATAACCTGTAAGGCCTCAGACTTCTATAAAACCAGGTACCATTCATTATTTTCTGAATTTTTATCAAACACCAGTAGAGAGTGCTTTTCCTATAAAAAAAAAAAAAAAAAAAATTAAAGGTATTATGTATTAGGTCCTTTGTGACTTTTTAATTTTCCAAATACTCTGCTCTATGATTAATAGTAATCCCTAAAATTGCTAAAGCAATTTCATTATATATTTTAATAGTGTGATAATTAGGCTGTTGGGTCCAAGAGAGTAATTTGATGGAATGTATCACATTCTCTAAACATGTTTGGAGCTCACATTTGTGAGGACTTAGGTGTTATCTTATGTATTTGCTAATATATTGTGTATAATTGTGGAGAGTTTATTTCTCACAATTCCTTTTTTCTTATAATAAATCCCGGCATTGTTTTACTAGTTATGCATTTGTATTAACTGATTGCGAAATATGATTGAAACAATTGATTATGGGCATTTTCTTGTGGATTTCCTATGCCCATGGTAAACAGTTATTGTTTAAGGCCTTCATTTCCCTAGTCTGTTAATCTTAGATGTATTGTTGTTTTCTAATCCACAAAGGAGCCAGGGTGACAGTTTGTGACAAGAGTTCCTCTAAACTGCTTGTGTTAATGATGCAGTGATGGCTGTCAGTGGGTTGATGGAGGAAAATGCCTCTGCTGGAAAGATTAGACACGAGCCTCCCCCCTGTTGTATAGCAGAATGGGTTGTTCTCACTGGCTTGTAGATAAAAAGTGGTGCACTGATCTGCTAATATTGCATTGTTCGCTAACAATGTGTGTCAATCAAAATAATATCTCGTAATTGGCTCTAAACAAAGTATTTTTCTGTCCGTGTAAATTGATAAACCACAACATGCAAAGGCCACCGCTGGGTACTGAGAATCAATAGGTGGTGTTGTTTTTTCTTTTTTTCTTAAATGTGGCTCATTAGACAAAGTACAAGAATTAACTTAAACTTGATCCCCCAACATAGTTTCTAAACCAAATATATCAGGAAAGCCTTGTGAATGAAGTAAAGACAAGTTTAATACAACAGATAACATGAGACTCTTTGCAGATGATATGCAATCAATATAACAGATGATATGTGAAGATTAGGTCTTGACCGAAAGTCTTTGGTGCTTAGACTTTACAGGGAGTTTTGAAGTCAAGGGGCGTTCGTCCTCAACCCATCCAAATGGAATCCGGACACTGGTGGTGGTGGCTAAAGATCTTGCAGTTCACTAGGCTAATGGAATGATGAGCAGTAAAAAGAGGATAGGCTAATAATGTGGATGTGTTGTTGTACAATAGAGCCAAAACACCACATGTCATACTCTGGAAACCACACACATGGGTTAGATGGGTGCTACAGTACACAACCATTGACAGAAACACTAAAGAAATATCAGTTCCTAGCTAAAAAATTTTTTTATTTAAGAATATCAAATGATCATTTTACCACTCCATGTTTACCAGAAAGGACAAGTTGCCTGTTAGCAAGCTAATTTTAGCTATATGTTAGCAAGCTAAAGCACCTAATACTGCATATATTTCTGAATTATCCCCATTCTGTTACACAAGTTACATACTGTCAAATGCTTTCGCTTAACCTATAGAAATGTAGTTAGCCTAAAACTGCCTCTGGATAGATGACGTAGTGACAAAATACACTGCATAGGTAAGCTAATGTTAACTGTAGTAAGTTTCAGGATCACAGTTAGCCTTGGGGGAAACTGTGATCCTGAAACTCACTACTGTATCGACTTTTATCCCCTCAAAAGCTAAGTTTTTCTGTTTGTAAGATCTTAAAAACTTTCAAAGGTTATGGGTTCTTTACCCTGTTGGTGGTGCATTTCACCACACGGCAGCTTTTGGACATTTTTCTGTTTGCTAACAAATGGAATTGTCAAGGTAGCTTCTTCATTCAATTCAAAGTCAATGGAGAGCGATGGATTGTTTTCCCCTCCGGTGGGGACAGGGCTTTAGTGCGACCTGCCTCTATTAGGTAAATGTGATCAGCTGATGAAAACAGCTGACAATGACAGCAAGAAATGATGAGTGAGAGTGCATGAGTGGAGTGAATGACTGAATGTAAAAGAGATAAACAGATCCAATGCATGCAAAGAGATGCTGTTCCTGAGCTTTATTTCTGTCATAAAAATATCCATCCAGTTAAACTCCAGTATACAACAGCACATCATGAGTTAACAGAAACCTATTCCCAAAGGGGATATAACATTTTGACAGTTTGATAATTAAAAGTAGCAAGATGAATGGATGATTTGTTAGCGTTAGTGTGAGTGAACCAGATCACAGAGCACACGGAGCCGGAGCTGAGTACTTCGTAAGATTTATGTCTGAACTCAACACGATGTAATGGGTCATTCATTTATCATTATTGTTCATTTCCGTCTGTCCTCATGCTTCTGCATTCACGTCATTTCTCCATCACTTTTATATTTCCTTTCTTTCTTCCTCCCTGTCTGTCCTTTATCAACCCCCTCCTCGTTTCTCCATCTTCCCTTCCTTCTATTTGTTTTATATCAATCTGTTTGTGCTGTGTGAGACGGATGGCCTGCTCAGCACAGCCGGACAACTAATTTCCCTCCATATTTACCAATCACGGACACACACGCATGAAGTACACACACTTAATCAAATGCATTCTGAGCTAATAACAGAACCTGTCAGACACAATTCTACTGACCCCTCACTACCCATTCCCACCACTAACGCACTCAAATAGAAGGCAGCAAGAATAGCTAAGTCATAGTCTTCCCTATAGGGCTTTAAGTCCTCTAACAACGGCACTGCAGACTTTATTAGCTGTCATCACACCATCGACACAATGACAAAAACATTTAAGGTGTCTTTCTAAAAGCATAAAGATTTCCAAGTTGATGCTGTGCTTTGACCCAAAGCACCCACAGAGAGTAAAAGCAGCGGTATAAAACAAACTAAATCAAAGTGCTGGCAGGGGCGATTTGAGTACAAATTCTCATGGAGACTTGAGGTAAGTATGAGGAAGGGAACACATGGACAGGTCACCTGTCTATCAGGGCGTAAAGCCAAACATCACAGAAGTTGTCATTTTCCAGCGCTAATGTTTCCAGCCAACCCTTTACCTTTTAAGACGTTGAAGAGAAATTCTGGATGGACGGATTGACCCAAAACTAGGATTTTCGTAAGTCTTGATGTCTTTTAGCTGAAGTGCTCAATGAAGATCGATCTGGGACAAGTAAGATAATAAACTACTAGTTGTTTGCAAGATGTAGTTGCTGAGTATTAGCACCGGAATCTGAAGACTGTCCCTTCCAGGGAAGTATTAAAACAACACTGGTTGTTCAGGATTAGAAGTACCCATGCATGGACATTCTTTAACTTACCATGTGTATCAGGGCTTGATCAAGTCGAGTCCGGACTTGATCTCGGGCTCGATTTGTGGTCTTGCACTTGTCTTGGTCTCTGCCTTATTGGACTAGGCTCGGTTGTTTGTCAAGTTGTTCCAGGTTATTGATTTGGGATCAGTTGGACAGATCATTGCTACAATGCTTTAGATTAGTTTGATGTTGGAATATATTTTATGCCCGTTATTAAACCTTAATTGCTGTATTAGCATTAGAAAGGCACTATTGACTAGTCTTGGATTGATTTTTTCACTCGTCATCTATGTGGTACCTCACACACATGATATCATGTTTAAGAAATTCCATGTTTTTCCTTTCATTATCCATTTCACTTTAGGCTCCACAAGGTAAACACAGGGTGTACTGTAGATTAAACACAATAGAATAATAATAAAATTTGTATGAATTTCTTACTGATATAAATTATTTATTATTATTTCTAAGAAGCAACCTATTTTAACATGGAATTCTGCACATTCAGGAGTATTTTTTTTCCTCTGTTGAGGCATGTGTGTCTTCACCTCTCCGCACCGTTGCCATGTGCCTTTTGGACTGCCAGTCACCATGACAGCTGCCAATCAAGCAGCAGCTGACACACACTGTACATTTGACAAATGAAATCACCGGCCTGGACAGGAGAAGGCTGCGGAAGCTGGATAAAGCGTGTAGGAATTCTGTTAGGAGAGACACTTCATCTTCTTGTAGACCTCATGGAATGATTACACCTGCAGTAAGAAATGTGTGTTTGAGAGAAATCTGATGGCAGGCTTATAGGGAAGCATAATGCCGCCTGTGTCCCCTAAATGTCCCCTGTTTCATTGACATGTTTAACACGCACACACCACCACAGACACCGAGTGGAGCCATTTATTTAATTCACCTGCCCCCTGTATGTACTCTCATGCTGTAGGTCTCAACACACACAGAGACAAATCAGTCCTGAGGTGATCTATAACTTGATTGTACTTGTGTGTAGGTGTGTTTGTGGTGAGGGGACAGGTAATTGAAGTAAAGGTCCTGTGTCCTTTCTCTTTCCTGAAGCTTCAGTCTCAAGCCTCTCTGGTAACAATTAGGATGTGAGAGAGAAAAGAAATAGCTTTTAGAACAGGTTTTGACAGCTACGAGTCTTTAAACATGGACACCAGGAGGAATACTTGCAGGATAAAGGTGCTGATAGAAAGATAGATGTACAATGTACAATATCTTTAACCCTTTGAACTCTGCAGTACAAACTGTCCACAAGTGCCTACAATAGGTATTCATGCTTATTGTGTTGTCATATCTTGGAGCATCTTCTTATGCCTCATATTCCCCCAAAAACCTGTAAGTTAAAGAGGTTATGTAAGTTAATAAATCCTAATAATTGGGGAAAATATTTAAATTGTGACAATTTTTTCATAACATTTTACAAAATAAAAACATTAAACATATTGATTCAGAATCAATCTAATCTAATCTAAAAAAAGAAAAAAAAGAAACAAGAACAAAATATTTTTTTTACACTACAATTATTTAAAAAAAAAGTGTATATACACTTTTTTTTATATATAGTTTCATTTGCAATAGAAATATTTATTCTTGGCCCTCAAAAAAAGTACACATAGTTGAGGTCCAATAACATTAATGCAGATTGTGCTTTGGTGGGACAGAAATGGTCTCCTACTGTACTCTTATTTCTGATAGGGCTAATAACTGGACCTCAAGATATGAGGCATACCTTTTTCAGGCCAAAAGGTACATATATGTTCCCAAGTTCATGTCAAAGGTATCTTACAGGGAACTGACAGTATAACAGGTTCTAAAAATGCATATTATTTTCTTTATGCTTAGGGGTTATAATTACATATACATAAATATTAAATCACCCAATGAATATTAGGTAAGAAAAAGCTAAATTAGCCCAATTTAATGTCACTTCCAGTATAAACCAGTACCATTTCCGGTTTTCTATCTAAATAAAGACGGATAACTTTGTTGTTGAACAAATCCAGATACAGATAATGAAGTCTTTATGCACCTCTATCAGCTTTTATGCCTGTACTGTCTGCTTCGCCAAGCGAGGGGCGTGCCAACTGCCATCTGTCATTCATAGTATCCATGTATTACACCACTTTCAATAATCCAAACTGTCCCTTGAACAAGTAAAGTTGAGGATGAGTTTAAAGATGCCCCACTTATCCTAAACCTTGATTGACCAGAATGTATAAGATTATAAAAGCTGTAGTATTGTATAAAGAGTATATTTTCCATTTTCTCCTCAGGCAAGCAGTACAAAAATCAGCAAGAAACATGTAGAGCACACATTCACACCCACACAAAAGGGTGACAAAGACGAATTGAGTGAAGCTCGTTCTACCTCAAGGAGGCGATTGTGTCTTCTATAGGACATCAATCCGTGCACAGCGGACCACAGGGAGGACGTATGAGAGAAGTTGTGTGAGGATAGACGCAGAGGCAGCGAGACAAGCTGATCGCCCAGATCCATCAGGTGGAAATCATCAGTGTCTCCTCTGTAAAGCATTTCTCCTCCTCCTCCTCCTCCTTACCTCCCTTCTCTCATCTCATCCATTTTACCTCTAATCCTCCCTTCTCTCCTCTCTCTCGTTTCTCTTTCTTGTCCTGCTCATCACAAATCCTGTCTCCCTCCTCTTTTGCTCTACCACTTAAATTCTTTTCCCGTTCTGGTATTGTCTCTTAGTGAAGTATTTTTGTCTGCAGCCGTGGATGCTTCACTGTGCTCATCTGTCACTTTCTGTCACTTCCTCAAAGTGTGGCTCTTTCTTCCCTGTCTATGACTTTCTTCTCTTTATTGCTTTTCATGCTGATATCTTCCATCCATCCGTACAACCCCTCGTTTTTGTCGCTCACTGTGACCCTTACATTAATTCTCGAGTTCTCTATTCTTTCAGGCTTCTCTTGCTACCGTGTTTCTTTCTGTGACTTCCTCCAAGCCCTTTCTTCTCTCTTTTGTCAGTTGCCATAGTGTTGAAGGAGATTTTCACCCTATACTTTATTCCATTCCATAGAAATGTTAGTGACTTCCACAAGTTGAAAAATCTTGAAACCTTGCCGGGTGAATCCTCAGTAGGAATCCTTGAAAAATGCCATAAAAGAAACCTTTAATAATGTCAAAGTTAATGAGATGTTAACTACAGAATAACCAGTAACTGAACCTTTATCTTTGTTGTGTATGCTGTCAAAGGTGGGCAGAATCTTAAGATTACAGAAGTGCTCTGAAAACCAAAATCCAATCTACAATTTTAGATTAATTCAGCAACTATGGCGCCATGTTTTTTGTCGAAGCTACAATGACAAAGCATTTACGCCTTTGACTGGATTCTTCTCCACTGAAATAGAGGCAGATGCTCATGGATATTGTAGTATTTGATGTGTCTGCCACGCTATGAAAGATAAAAACACAAATAAAGTGGAAAAGATGCAGCGACCTCAAAAGCTAAGAAAATGAAGCCAATGCAGAAGTGCCAAAAACTGCAGTTCCTCAAATGGCCACTTGAGGCTGACAGAGTGAGCCAATCTGCATGGACCCCAATGATAAAACTTTACAGAAGAAATAAACATGTTTACAGCCTGGTGCAAAACCAGTTCTGCTCATGATTTTAACTAACTCTCTTGTTTTAATTATAGTAAGCCTAACAGTAATAATTGTGCAAGAATAATTTAGGCATGGATGCTTTGAGTCACAGGTGGCATTAGATTTGATTTAGCTAAAATGACTCGAGCCTATTCATATATGAACATCACACTACTTCCACCTTTGCTTCTGACAGAGCTTAGGAATTTTGTCCACAAGATTGCTTCTCAGGAAACCATTAACACGGATCGTTCTAAGCATTTGGGGAAATGTCATTATTTCCTGTCATGTTTGACTGTAATGAAGTGAACTTCAGACACTGATATGGGATGCATATGAATGCCAGATGGACGTTGTGGGGCCAGCATTGACTTTATTTGGAACATTCACCTGAGATAAAGTCACTTTGATGTGTGAACAGCAGGCCTCTCACTTGTTCAAGTAGCACCACCTAGCAGCTGCTCTGCCTTGTTTATTTCAAGCACCACTTCTCAAAATTTCTAACCAGTCGACATGAGAATTTATCTCATCAGCCAGAGTAACACTTGATATCATTGCTTCTGTCATAAATCTCAGAGGAAAGCGTACGCTCCTTTCCTTCCTCCCTGGTAATCTCTTTGAAGGTAAAAAACTGAAAACAAAGTCTGTAGTAGGGCTGAAATCTAATACAGCTTTGGGTACTTGCTTCCTCCCTTGGACATTAAGCCACTTTGCATCTAAAAATAGGAATATTTTACTGCTGAGCTTCTCTTCCCCGCCCTCCAGTGGCTGTGTGCGGTCTATCATGGTTAATTCATGGAGTACTGTTAGAAATATCACCCACTTTAATAATTAACTACAACTAAGGAACATTCAGCTGCGTCAGTGTGTGGCTCCCTCCGTTTAGAATAACCCTCCTGCCAGTTTGGGAACTCCAGAACAGACACTATCTTAATATTTAAATCCAAGCTATCATACCTATGAAAGGGTTTTATGAAAGGATTTTAGTTTAACTTTCACATAAAGAACACACAAGCCATGTGACATGTTGTTTTTTTGCCACAATGACCTTCAACAGCACTACTGGACACTTTTTCTGGTTATGACGAGATACCAACAAACCAAATTTAGGACAAAGAGGGTGTTTGTGTGGGGTGATAATCA
This sequence comes from Serranus cabrilla, assembly GCA_903364295.1. Lineage (NCBI taxonomy): Eukaryota > Metazoa > Chordata > Actinopteri > Perciformes > Serranidae > Serranus > Serranus cabrilla. The sequence goes on from CAFUXE010003079.1 coordinate 543,062, forward strand.
ATTTTAATTTAGTTTTTCTTCTTTGAAATCTCTGGGTCTGTAAAAATGAGCAGTGCTACGTTACTAGCAGTAACCTAAGTGAGCTTAGGTCAAAGACTGATTGGAAGTAGGGGGAAGTGTTAGCATAGTTTGGCACAAAGACCGGAAACAGTGAGAACTCTTAGCTTAGTTTAGCACAATGATTAGAAGCTGGGGGACTGTTAGCTTAGCACAAAGATTGGACCTGGGAGTAAACTGTTAGAATAGCTTAGCATAAAAACTGGAAGCAGGGGGAAACAATTAGCATAACTTAGCAGAAATGTAAGAAGTAGGGGGAACGGTAAGCAGAGCTTAGCACAATGATTGGAATAAGAGGGAAATGTCACTGTAGCATTGAACAAAGACTGTAAGTAGAGGAAACTATAAGCGTAGCTTAGCAAAAAGATTGGGAGGAGAGGAAGCTGTTAGCATAGCTTAGCACAAAGACTGGAAGCGGAGGGAACTTTTAGCATAGCTTAGCTACAAGACTTGAAGCAGGGGGACACCCCCACACTTATTTTGGTTGTTATAACCTTATTTGTCTTAGTTCATAACAGTAGGAATACGTCCATATATTGGTACATCATATCAAATAAAAAAATCTAACCCTCCAAAGGATACAGCCATTGTTTCAAAATGTGAAACACCATGTAAAAGACGTGGGACAAGGGATACAAATGGTTTACAGTCCTACATATAGTGTAGACTTAAATAAAATAAAGAAAAAGTATCTCAGCACCATAGTGGAACATACTAATCCCAAAATTCCAATAAGAATCATTAAGTCAGAGCATCCTGCTGGGAACTATCTTTTGGCATCGGAGACAATGTCTTCTTTGGGCCTACAGGGCTGTTCTGTGCTATAATTTGTGTTTTTATTCTCTACGAAGCCCACACAGTTCAATGGAAGTTTAATGCTGTGTGTGTTTATGTGTAGAGATTAGAGGCAGAGATAAAGAAAATTTCTTTTCATGTAGATTTTATTAACTTAAGAGTGAATCATACATGCACGCACATATACACACAAACTTCACAGCTTTGACTCAGAGCTATTAGTTCAGATGGAAGCGAGATAAATGTGCAGTAAACACACTGTTATGTGATTAAAGGCTTAGTGACAACAGAGACTGGCCTCAAGGCAGCTGAAAACCAAGGAAGGCAGAGCTCTAAGTTGAACAAAATAACATTTATAGTAAAATGTTGAAATAAATCGGTAGTGGTTATGACATATTTTCATATTCTGAACTACATTTATGTAAGTGTTTGTAATAAACTGCCATGTTTAGGAATTAGGAATATTTGTATTTCTTAATTTTTGAGGCAGATACATATTCCATATCATGCTGATAACTGACTGGGCCACTGTGCATTTATCAGACTATATAATCCTTGTTTAATATTATCAGTCTTTCACTAATACTGAAGACATTTGAAGGACTGAACCCTGTGATAGGCTTTTCTTGTACAGTAAAAAAGCAGTTTATAATAATAACGGGGACAATTAAGCACCTGAAATCCTTTTCATTCTTGAAAGAAAAAATGTTGTTGTTGTTTGATCAGTCCATTAGTTTATTTTCTAGATTGACCCACTCATCAGCCAAATGAGATATAGTATAGTGCAAAGAAACATGCTTGAGTCACAAGCTTAAAAATAACATTAGAAACTGTTGACTGATCTGTCAACTGAAATCTCCACCTCCATCTCTATCCTGTCTCACTTCACCCCAGATCCCTTCCTCCATGTCACTCGTCCAACTTGTGAGCCATCCATCATTTTCTGTTATTGCAACCTCACTGTAATGCAGGTTTGTTTGAGGACCAGACGCTGATGCTCCATCAATGTCAGTCATCTTATCTTTAGTATACTGCATGTCTTGCATGGCTTGTATGGCTGCTCAATCAAGGTAAACCATTATTGTGCCTTGGGAGAAAAAAGAAAAGAAAATCTAACATTCCAATGAAACAAAGAATTAAGTATTGCAATGATTTTAGATAGCTATATAGTACATGGTATTTCACCAAACACAAGAGAAACGAAGAAAAACAAGAAGCAGGATAAGGCAGAATGGTATTTTACAGGGAGGTGCACCTGAATGCACCATGAAGTCCCTTGTTTACATAACTATCAGGGAAGATAGGTGAAGCATGACGACATTCTACTGTTCTGTTGTTGTTTTTCTATAACTCCAGCAGTGGCCATGATGGTGTTTGGAAAAGTGCAGCTGCAGACTACCAATGAGCTATGCTGCATCTTCTTTGAGGTGTGCTTCTTTGAGTGTGGAGGTAGAAATTGTTAACTCTGCTTTTGATTCAGATAGTTGAAATTGAAAACTAACTTGTAGCCTGACATTGTAGCCTCCAATAAGCTCAAATGCAAACAAACTGAGCCTTTTAATTGGACTCATTGGACAAATTACATAAACTATGGAAAACATGTTAATTAAAAAAACATTTTTGAATGAGGTGTCTTACAAACAAACAGCTGAGTGGAGCTTGCGATATGTTTCTCATTCTCAGTTGACTTTGAAATAATCAGTTTCTCCCTCAGTCTTCATCCCCAGTGGAGTCACAAACACACTCATGCTCGCAGGCATGGTGGCATCCATTTCACTCCAGTCTTGTTTGGTTGTGAGCTGGCGTTAAATCCTCCCATTCTGCACACAAATGAATGTATTATTTGGTGAGGATTAGTGTTAAATGGCTCTTTTCTCTCCCTCTGTAGACTTAATAGAATGAGAGAATTAAACGCCAACTACCATCTAAACAATACTTAACCAGAATGGATGACACCATGTCTTCTTTTGTATGTGCACCCATCTGTTTGTGAATAGAGTGCTTTGGCTGTGTCTGTGCATCTCTGTATTCTCCTGTGTGGATCCAGTTATGTTTGACTATGAATATTTGCTTGCCATTTAAATGAACAGTTAACAGCAATTGTCAGCGCTCCAATGGTGTGATTTCTTCTAAGTATATTTGCTTGTATGTGGCAGTAAGGTACAATTTGACTCTCATTTATAAGCGGCATCCTGCTCAGGAACAAACTAGGCTTGGGTGGTGTCACTGTATTATGGTATACCAGGGTATTTTGAAGTCCTAACAATATTTTCAATACTGTAAAAAATACAGATGCTCATCTTTGATGGTGAGGTGCTGTATTGCGGTGGAAAGCAGAGCTACCTGAGGTCAGTCTGTATTGGTGCAACAGGCAGCTTCTTCTATTGTTATTCCAACCCACGTAAGATCCATGGACACTTTTGTATGGCAAAAGCCTGAACGCTGTGTCAACAGCTGGCTGCGTTGATACTGTTAATTGGCTAGTTAGCTTGCTAGCAATAGTCCGTCACCACCAAGTCTTCAGGAAGAGCGCTTTGAATCCATTTCAGTCAGTTTTTTCCTATAGACTTTCATTGGGAAAGAGATGTCCTTAAATTTGTGGACATCCAATTAACTTTTGTAATGTATAGAAGAGCTGTACTGTGTCTAGTGCTCTTGCTCCACGGGCCCATAGATGCGAAAGAGCCATAAGAGATCCAGGTATATTTCATAGGTCTCTAATAGGATTTAATAGACTACTGCCTCCAATTCTGTATGCAGATATCTTTGGTCTCTGCAGTTGTTGTACAAATGTACTGTGTACTTGCAAACTTACTAATATTGTATGTACAACTTGTTCCACTGCCCCCCAGTGGTAAAAAACATTGCTGCATTGATCTTTTCTCAAGCATTTTACAGTCAGGTGCTGAATGGGCTGAATGACTGGAGTCAGTGTTCAACAGTGATGTCAGATATAATCCCCCCTTTTAAATGGCAAATCTTTTCCCCATGGCAGTCTCCTCTGTCCACATTTGGTTGAAAATATGTGCCTTTCATAATCTATAAAACATGACACGTATACACAAAATGTACTCTGTCCTTTCCTTCTAAAACAGTCTCACTCTGCAGCTGTTCACATCCATAAAGCAGCACAGCAGCTGGCCCTCTGGGAAAGGATGACTGTCAGGTGTATTTTATAACTGTCTGAACGTGGATTATCTTTAAACGGATCAATCTTACATTGGTAATTTATGTCTGCCTATATATCCAGAAAAGCACCCTCCCCATCTCCATCCATCCCTCCATACTGTTTCAATATAACATACAGTCATCTCTCCATCCTTCCAAGAGTAATGAGTAAAGGTTGCAGCTGACAATCATCCCATCACACAGTCACTCCATTAAATAATACAGAACACAGGCCAGAGTAAGACAGACAGTACTGCACGGATTTAGATGATTTTTTGGGGTAACGTGTATTGGGACAAGGAACAAATAATTTGATTTTGGTGGTGATCGGTGATCCGGAACACCATCTGGAATTTATATTGCAAATTTACATTATTACGTCAGTGACCATATTGCGAAAATATAGAATATACTTAAATACTTAAATATTAGTAGGTCCACTGCTGATGGACACTTATTATACTGTAAATGGATTTAAGCACATTGATAGGCTTCAGCTTTAAATTTGGTTTGTCTTTATTTTTTCTTCTCGCATCACAGTAAAACACCTCAATAGCTCCAGATTCTGGTGTGACCTAGATTACTACGGCCACATTAAGTCGAATTTTAACCATTTTACACACCAGCGATCACATCAGTCCAGCTCTGCCAACTCTTCACTAGATATCTCTCTGGTATCGAGTAGTTTCTAAACTCTCTTTCAAAGCATAATTGGCTCTGCTCATGCTATATCACAGATCATTTAACCCTGTCTGAGCCAGTTTACAGCCTCACATTAATCTCAAATCCAGGTTTAAGTGTGTGGGTGATCTTATTGACTTTCTAGAGGAGCAGAATCACTTTTTTGGGGGGATTTCATTCCACTGCCTATCTCATCGTCCTCTTTGTGTCACACATTCAGCTGCAGTCGGATGAGTGTCACCTCTCCTCCTCTCCTTCGCCTCTTTAACCGAGTCCTTTAATCCGCTCTTCTTACTTCTGTATCTGCATCATTAACACATCTCCCTCCTCCTGCTCTCACACTACTTCTTCATCTTTCCTCTTTTTCTTTCTCATCACACAGCTGTCCTCCCTTTTTCTCGAGCTCTTGTCTTTTCTGTGCATCATTTCTGTCCGATCTAATACGGTGCTGTCTATCATGTTCGTATACCGTGCTGTACACCATCTTTTCCTCTTCTCCTCCTCATAAGTGTATCTCCGCATTCATCCCTGCCAAACGATTTTCCATTACAATAATATAGGATGAAAGAACTGCTTGTTACACATATGGTTGTTCATTTACATTTGACACCATGTATTACTACTGCTGTATTAATGCACTATATAATCTTTGCCAATTTATATATATATGCGTGCAAGCAAAATATCATGTTTATTTGTATCCAACGAAGCATGTCAGGATCAACAACAGCAATCAAAGGCAGTGTGGTACTCCAGCAGCACATACTGATTTGTATACAACGCAGCATATGGATAGTAAGCTTTGCAGGCATCATTAATTCGCTGCTGCAGATGGTGCCAGTCTTGGATTTCATAGACATTTTTTTTTTCTTTCAGGTATAGCTGCTGAGAGTAGAAGTGAGAGGATGCAGGAGGCTGATTGTAACAGCAATTTATGTAGAACAATATATAACGGTTCATAGTGGGAATATCAAAAAAGACAATTTGGCGCACCTTTCCTGCTGGGCTGGACACAACACGTTGACTGCACAAGTAATGACTTCATTAGAATTGTCTAGACATGTGACCCAAGTCATTTGATCCTAGTTACAAGCAAGTCCCAAGTCATTATGTCTTGGGCAAGTCAAATCGAGTTTTTCAGATTAGGCAAGTCACAACATAAAACTACATTATTCAATTTATATAAGGGCCATTTAATGTCTTTTTTCCTGCAGGAGTTGGTAGAGACCAAAAACGGAGCTAAAAAGGTTTTAATATTGGACCTAAATTCATCAGGTTTTCATCACGAATCCAAAATAATCTTATTGTTACTCCATGGCTGCTGCGTAAGTAAGCAACTATGGCTGCCATCAACATAAAATGTAATGATGCCAGTGTTGTGTTCACAGAATGTTCCCAGTACTCCCAAATTGCAAATAAGAATCAAGTCCAAATTAAGATATTTTTGCGTCTAGTCAAGTTGCAAACCAAAACAGTGACTTGAGTCAACTCATTCCAAGTCATGATGGTCCACATCTCTGGAATTGTTTGATTATCTACAAATAAGAGAAAAACAGGGTTCTACAGTTTGGGTATTTTACTTGGAAAATTCCAATGAAGTTATAAATCTGTGCCTGGAGGCATAACACAAGGTTCTTTATCCTGCTGGATTGTGTGTCTGTGTGTGTGTGTGTGTGTGAATGCATGTGTGCGAGTGGAATAATTTGAATCCATCCCAGAGAAAAGCCAATAAATCCACTTCAACAAGTTTGGTACACGACAAAATAAAAGACAATTACATATCGGACTCATTTCCACATTGCCCTTCAGTCAACATTTGTTTTCCAAACAACAAGAGGGGAGCAATTTCCAAAGAACTGCATACTTGACCTCAATCTGTTAGTCAGTCACTCAGTCAGCCTGCCAACTCATCCGAGACAAATTCACTGACATCACCAACCTCCTGCGTCTACTGGGGAGTTTGTGCCTCATACTGCAAAAATGATCAGCCATTCTTATCTTTTTCTCGTGCTTTTTTATTGATCATGTGAAGTAAATAAACAGCCCATTCAAAAACCTTGGAGAATGTGTGTTTAAAGCTGATTCAAACAAGTCAAATTCAATTTTATTTCCAGTGTATCAGCATTATAGCTCTGCTGGCACTGTCAGCTTAAGTCGAACAACTAATGTTCAGTCATTACAGGCACATAATGGTGAGCTAATGAATGCAATATACAAGTCAAACAGGAGAGGGGAACTGTTTTTCAAAAGCAGCCAATGCTGATCCTGTAAAGTGAAGACAATGCATTCTTTCAGCAGGGCTGTAAACAGAATTTTGATTGTATAGGAACCTATGAGAAAATGACCCTACTTCTCACTTGATTTGTTACCTCAGTAAACACTTATGGCCCCATTTGGAGTAATACAAAAGAATGAGGCGACTATACGCACCAAAAAGCATGAAAAAAAGCAGATGATGCATCCTGCCCATGTTTTTCAGCCTTGTTATAGTAGTTATACAACTAAAAACTAAAGTTCCAAATTTTTCCAGCATGAGTCGGTAGAGACCAAAACCGGAGCTAAAAAATTATTTATACGTGACTTAAATTCATCAGGTGGGTAGAAAAACAAATCCAAATGAATGGAATAGTTACTATGTGACTGCTAGCAATGTAAATAAGCAACTATTGCCGACACATCAACCTAAAATGTAATGATGCCAATGTTGTGTTCACAGCTTGTTCCCAAGTGGTAAAAAATCAATCATTGGTTTAAACCTAATAGAAATGGTATATATAAGTCAGCGGAAGACAAAGAGAAAGAGGTCAGAAGAAATTCCTCAAAAAAGTTTGCGAAGAACATTGAGATGACAGGAAAAAAAAGATGATGCCGATTGAGTGAGAGGCACTCTGAGGAAAGCCATAACAGCTTGTGTGTGTGCCAGGCAGAGAGTGGCTCCTGTATTATTGATTGGCTATAGTTAGAGAAGGAGATTGAGAGCGACAAGTACAATTTCGACACAGACAGAAGACACGCACAGGTTTCACAATATAATGCACAGCCATGAATTATTGGTGTGCGTGTGAGACTCTGTTCATGGGATACACCCACTCTGACACCTCACATGTCTCCTTTATATTGTTTAAACATGTTCTTGCAGACACCTGAACAAATTACCGCACATGCACACATGCACAAATACACACACATGCAACAAATAATTGATCAGTGTTGACAAAATGGCTTCTAGTTACGTCTAGTTGTCTCCTTTTGTCAAGAGAACATTGTGTACTGTAGCATAACATCTGTGTGTGTAGGTGTGTGTGAATGCACATATCTATGTGTGCATATTTAAATATATTCATCCCTTTGAAATCTCCCTATATGCCAATTTAACCAATTACATTCGCGATTATGATCAACATATCTTTCATTGTGTGTGTACGCACTTTCAAATGTCACATTGTAGTCTCCCTTTGACTTGTGTGTATGATTAATTTCTATATTTCAGCTAATTTCCACTTGATAAGACAAGTACTGATATGCGTGCTGTGTGCAATTTAATGTAAATATAGCATATAGTGCACACAGCATGTAACTTCTGGAAATTATATAGGTGTTGACAGCAGACTTTAGAGTGCATGTATGCGTCATCAGTTGCAAGTGAGAGCTGTATGCGTGCTTTGTACACATGCGACTGTTAAGGGCTTTTAAAAGCATTATGAGATGGGAAACATCTCAGTCAATTTTAATTAAACTCAAAAGAAGTGGGGTTTTATGTAAGAACACGGGACCGCAGAGAGAATAAAAGAAAGTACGAAAAGAGAAAATGGTGAAGTATAATTGAAAAAAGGGTCCCCTGAGTAACTTGTTCTTAAAAAAAAGTGAATGGTTTTGAATAGGCCTGCTTTGTACTGAAGGCAGAGTCCTGTTGTTCGGCTGTTTGTAATTACTTGAAATGAAAAACTCATTACCCTATATAACCCAGTAGAGCTGCACTAAAAAAGAAAATTCAGTAGATCCCTATTTTCCCCTTTTCAGGTTCCAGAAGGAAGACTCACTGGTATTATGCTGCATTTCCCCTGCATGGTATGGCATGGGTCTATACTCACCACAACTTTCCATTAGGACAAGTTGTGGATAGTTCCTGGTACTTTTTTGGTACCACCTTCATCCAGGTTAATGGTTTGAAAACAAAGGCCATCATTGGAAACTGTTTGCAAAAGGGCATGCTCTTTCAAAAGAAATACTCTGCAGGTGTAAGGATGAATGATCTGTCTATCACTGTCACCATCATCAGCTTTTCATGGGACACTCATTGGTCCAATAGTTGTTGAAATAAACATAAATGCTTTTCTTGGAGCCTGACAAAGAGGGTTCTTGTGATCTCATGGTATCATTGTGCTAAAATGTAGCATTCTTGCGAAAAATGGGATTAAAAAGCTTGGTAAATCCCCAAAGAGCAGGCAGGAGGAGCAGTGGATGTATCAAACGGACCCTGGAGACCAGTGCTCTCTACATACATATCCTGTTGGCAGTCATGTCTGGAAGTAGTTTTTATAACCCTAACCCTGTCCTTTTTTTTCTCTTTACCTTAAAGTAGTTTTGGCTGTGTAAATCTGATGAAATTGCTCAGTTTTACATCGCTGACATGTTTAAAACCGCAATCATGAAGCGTTTAAAATAGCCTTCAGTCATATTTCCAGACTTGATGATTTCTAGAACAGTGGAAAGACTAACCAAGTGAGTTTTTGGCAAATTTGATTTAGTTTTGTGTATTTTCAAATCATCTAACAAGTCAATTACCCTAGCTTTGGTGTAAAAGAAACTTATATTTAGAAGTAGTATGGTTGTATTGTTCTGTTTGATAAGAAAATCAAGTGCAAGAATATTTCCTCTCAACATCTTCTTAGTTTATTTAATTATTTATTAGACTAAGGAAAACAGAAGAGTTTGTTGGTGGGAAACTTGACAGCTACCTTCTAAAACCTCTTATCTAAGTACAGAAAGACACTTGGTGCCGTCCAAATTCATTGTAATTACGTCTACATGAGCAATACTTATGCTAAACTACCGGAAACACAGTATTGGATTTCTGTCTGTGAGTGTGGGTGTCTGTAAAGCTAATATTATGACAGAATGAAAAGACCAAATTGGATTTCTTAGCAGCTAGACACATTAATTAGGAGCTTCAATTAACATGAACCTCCATGTTAATTGAAGCTCCGTGGTTTAGTCTCTCAGTATTTCTTCACTCTAGATCATAAATCTCTCATGGAATCCCTCTCTCTTCTCTCTTCTGATCAACCGAGATGAAAAAAATGTAACTATCAAAGCAGGGTTTATTGATTATTTGTCCACTTAGTTTCCTATTTACACATCAAGCAGTGGTGCTAATTCTGTGGGAGTTTTCACTTGTTAGTAATGGAGTTGCAGAGATGTTGGTGCTTTACCAGTGAGAAAAATAACTGTAATGACATGCAGGTTCGGTCAAGCCTGAGGCATATTTAAGGAATATATTTTTATGAAAGGAATGAAGTGCTCTGCTGAAGAAAAAGAAAAAAACGAGGGTACTTTGCTAAAATGAACTAGTTAGCTGTTAGTATTGACCATTCAGTGTCCCAGTCCACTTTATGTTTTTGTATTTCACCACTAATTTGTTACGCTCAAGGGAAAAAAATAGGAATGCGCTATTATAATTGCACCGTCATGTCTCTGCACAAGAGCCCTTGTTAGCAGCCCTTCTCACTGTGTTCTGAGTATGCACCAAATCTTCTGGTTTTAAATGAATTGTGACATCAAGTTATTACATTGTCACAGAAAAGTTTTTGAAAACTTTGACAAAGTGCAAACTGAATCATTAGCGACTCTCCCAGGATTTTCTCTGGAATTTTTTCTGTACTGTCTGAGGCAGTTTGAGGCAGTTATTTTTGTCACACTGGTAGCCAATTAAATTCTACTGTAGGTGTTTAGCATTTTGCTGCAGAGCATCTCAACCTGTCTGAAACAACAGCACAATGTAACCAGCTCTGAAGCTCCATGTGCCACCATAACATTAAAGACATATAGATGTTTTCCCAATTGTGCATTTTACTGATCTGGTACATTTGACTTGCAGTAAAGTCTGATATGTGCTGAGATGTTTCCCACTGAGCTGGGACCTTCCATTGAATCAGCACGTTACAAGAACACAGTGCAGCACATTGAAGCTCTCAAAGGCCTTTAAGAAGTTTCACATCAGTTTTCTGTAGCAGGTTACTCATTCTTAAAAGTTTGGGTATCAAATGAATCCAACTTTCTAGTCTGTTTCTAATAATAGTTGTACTCCTCGACAAAAATACTCCTTTTTTTCACAATGAAATATTTTTCCAAAAGGATTTTTGGATTTTGCTGTTGTGCTAGTCTGGTACTGTCGGAGGCTCCATCATACTCTACTCAGTTTTTTAGCAACTTGAAGAAACACATCGACCTTAAAGAAGGCAAGAGGTGACTGAAAACTATCCTCTAAAATGACAGTATATGTCAGCCACATATAATAACTAGAAAAGCACTCGGAGAGCGGGGCTGCAGTACATGTTATAAACCCCATACCTCCATGTTAGTAGAAAGGCCATGAGCCAAACTCAAATTCGATGTCAAATAAATTTTTCCCAGAGATGTTTTCATCATTTTAAGTAGTTCTTATCACGCTGGTATTTGTTCATTTGCTAATTTTTCTGATCAGATTGGATCCAATTAGTAATTTAATTCTATAAAACGGTGGGTCATGATTGACGGCTGCATTTGACTTGTAACTACTGCACAGACTCTGGCACCGTATGACGTCACCAGCCACCAAGATCTCCAACTAAATGACAGAATATGTTTTTTGAATACCACCCATAAGGACCCATAGGAGCATGGCAGCACAAAAGAAAAAAAGATCTTTTTCGTTTTCCAGTAGCATTAGCAAATGAATGAATGAATGAATGAACACTTGATAGGTCCATGAGACACACACTAAGCATCTTTAATGTGTTGTTGACTACAAACAGTGTTTGTCCACTTATTTTTGCATCTTGCAGACTAATAGCTGCTTCTTGAATTAATTATACATTATTTTTGCTGCTGCAGGTCGATTATTCGCTTGTGCATTGCTCTGCGGTGTGTATGTGCAGTGTGTGGGTGTGTGACTGTAAAGCTAATATTATGACAGAATGACACAGAGGCTCAAATTGGATTATTTAGCAGCAGGACTGATTAATTACTACCCTCAATTAACATGGACCCTCATTAGTGTGTGGGTTAGCTTTATGACTTCCTGTGTGTGGTGTGGGCAACTTTTTATAGCTCACACTTCCCTCTCTCCCTCTCTCTGTCTCCTCTCATTTGTTCTGCTCTCTCTCCCCTAATCCACTGTTTTTCACTCGTTCTTCCCTCCAGTGTGTTTCCTACCAACATCTGTTCACCACCGCAGTCTATAAGTATGAGTGACTGATGTGTTTTTAGGTATTTGTGTATCTGTGTGAGGGCATCACTGTGTGTGTTTACTTGTTTGTGTCCCTATTCTCCATTCTAATTAAGGTGATGGTCTGTGAAATCGCTAATTGCTGCCTCTTTGACCCAGCGAAGGTTTTAAGGGCCTGTGTTTGTGTGTATGTGCACATCTGCTCCAGTCAGAGTCTGGGAAAAGCTTGGTGAATTATTTTAATTAAAAGTAATATTTGTGCTACTGTTGGGAACCTTGTATCGATTGAAACCATGTCAACTTGTGTGGGCAAGTCATGTTGTTCTTTCCTCTGAGGATGGAAACATAGAAATACATTCCCTAATGCTATCCTTCATTAATAGACAAACAAACATAGTGGACATTTAAACCGTAGTGGCCAAAGTTGTTATTGACAGCCAGTCACAATGACAAAAGTCAGTTCCATCAGTCTGTTATCCTGCTCCAATACATGGCTTCCTGCTATGTTCTTTAAAATGGGTAAAATATTTTGTTATGTGCTGGTTGGCGCCTCTTCAGTGTTGCATGGAGGCCTGCGACTGTGCCTGTAGAGTGGCAGACTGGTTTGGTGGTTTCCATTTTTCAAAAAGGGGGACCCGAGGGTGTGTTCCAATTACCAGGGAATCACACTTCTCAGCCTCCCCGGGAAAGTTTACTCCAGGGTGCTGGAAAAGAGGCTCTGACTGATTGTGGAACGTTAGATTCAGGAGGAACAATGCGGCTTCGGTCCTGGCTGTAAAACAGTGGACCAGCTCTTTACCCTCGCAAGACTGCTGGAGGGTTCATGGGAGTTTGCTCATCCAGCCTATATGTGTTTTATGGAACTGGAGAAGCCTTATGACGGTGTTCCTCAGGGAGTCTTGAGGGGGTACTGCAGGAATATGGGGTACCGGGCTCGTTGCTACGAGCTATCCGGTCCCTATATGACCAAAGTGAGACCTGTGTCTGGATACTCGGCACAACATTCATTCGCAGGCCGTAAACAGCTGTTCAGACTAAAATGGCTAGTATCTGCACACCAGATAATAGCTCTCAAAATGTTATTGGACTGAAAGAAAGACCACATTTCATCGTTTCAGCATATGTTCATATACTGCCCATCTCCCCCTTTTTCTTGCTTACTTTCTCCCACTTTATGGTAAATGTAAACTGTATCTGACAGCCATTAGGAGATTCTCTCCCGTCTAGACCAGGAAGCTGGAAGTCACACTTTGACATGTGGCATGTAAATGATAGTCTGCTGCCAGACTATTGATTATATATGGCTTCTTTAGATGCAATGTAATAGTCCAAGGACAATGCAGTATTGCATGATAAAGCCCAGTAGACAGATGTTATATAGCAACTTTTACTTAAGGATTATGTGTGTACATTTATTGCAGGTTTCTCTGCGATCCATGAATCATTGTGGGAAGTTTGACTGTATGTGTAATATCTAGTGAGAAAAGAAAGGGTATTTATCAAAGCAGGACTTAATCAGACATCTGCTCAGAGACGGTGGCTCTGGCAGAGAGGAAGAAGCAATCAGAGGATTCACAGAGAAGAGTGTTTTTCAAACCTGATAAATATTTCTTGACATGCTAGAAGCCAAAAATCTGAATGCATTGGCTCACAAGAAATAACAATTTTAGAGTTTTGGGGGGAAGTATTTACTTATTCACAGTTAGTCTATCCATGGATGAATAACTGGAATGATAAAGGGTGAGGGCCCCACTGGGCCATACCTACACCTAGACCTGTGTCAGGGAAAGAGACACGAAAGTAGTACAAACAAACAACAACTATAAAGAAATAAAGAGATTAAAAAGTGGCCGCAGAGATGCAAAATAATAAAGTGGTACAGAAATAACATGATAAAAAACAACAACAAAACAACTACCAAGAGACATGACGACCAAAATTACACAATATTTATTTTAAGACACACAAAACAACTACAAATAGACACAAAATTACAACAAAGAGAAATGAAACAACCACAAAGAGACACAAACAATGGCAACGATACACAAAATGACAACAAAGTGAAATTAAACAACTACAAGTAGACAAATAAATGAGACCACCGCAAATAGACACAAAGCGGCTACAAAGAGACACAACTAAAATAAGTGAGAAATGAACAAGAAACTGTCACAAAACAGCAACAAAGATACATTAAACAACTACAAATGGACACAAAACGACAGATACAAGAGGACTAAAAGGAGATGCATACAAAGACGAAGATCATAGCCAGAACAACTACAGACTCAAAAGGACTACAAAGAGACACAAACTTTTACATGTCTGTGCCCCGGAGCCCATTGTCTCATAATTTGTCCATGTTCACACCGAGCAGCCAGGCGTCAATGGAACAACCCTTCTCTTGAATTTCTTTGATTTTCCCCATCCTATATTTTGCTTCTGCTACAGTCCAAATTCGCTTCCAGTCAGAAAGTTAGTGTTCTGCCTGTAGATCTGAGCTGAATGTTAAAACTTTCTGTAAAGCTGCATGGAGGCTCAACTCTGCAATAAAAGCAAAAGGACAAATTCTGTGTGTTGGAGGAGATAAAATGTCCTATCTGTCTAGTCTCTAAATGTTTATTGTAGCTTTCCAAGTTGGTTATTACTGTATCTCTTATGCAGTTTTGAAGAATTTTATCTTTTTCTGCTGTCCTTAGAATATTACAGCTCATAAATCTCTATGAGACACACACACAGACGAACACTGCGACGGCAGCATCCTTGAAGAAGCACACACACATTCAAGCACACACACTCGTGTCAATAATAGATAAAGGAAGGCATCAATCAAACTCATGGATTAATGTAAAAACACTCCCTATGAGGCTAGAGATCAATATTACACACACTCACAGACATATCCACACAGTGTCTGCCTTTCCCTACAAGCTTCACACACATTCAGACAATGACGCACACACACACACACACACCATACACAGTCCAGAAGACGATGACAGCACCGCAAAGTGATGCATTCTGGTCCATCATCAGATTATTGTTCGTCAAATAGCAGCTAGAGGGCTGATAGCTCTATTTATTGAACACAGAAAGAAAGGAAGACACAAGGGAGGCGGAGAGAGAGAGAGAGGGGGGTGGGTAGAGAAGAATGGACACAGATAGAAAGGACATTCGACAAAATAGCGTGAATTGCATCAGCTGTGAATCATCCTGTGTCCTGGAAAGAAATGTGCGATAGGCAGCGTGTGAGGGAGAGACAGAGCGATAGCGAGCGAATGAGAGAAGGCAGAGTAGGATGATGAGAGACAGGCGAGGTGACGAAAAGAGAGAGGGAGAGTGTACAGTTGTAGATAAAAGGCAGGCTGTGATTTCTGTGTGTGAAGTGCCTTGTCCTTGTGTCTCCTGGATCTGTCTGCCTCTGTTGCCAGAGTGACTAACTAGTCTATCAGGGTGAACAGGAATGGATCTTCACTTAGATTTGCAGTTACAGTTTCTTGGCCTCTTGTTCGTTTTTTCTGAAATATTAAAGATCAGCAAGCAATCAGAATGCCGTGGTTACATCCATATGCAGCACGCTGTATTCCCTGAATCCTTGTTGAGGCCTCTGCAACAAAAGAACATGGTTTTTCCAGACTGTTCAACATGCTGTATGGGAGATAACTCTGATTTACTACCAGCTGCAACAGCGTGTGGCTAGTATTGTTTTCAGCATTTGGGTTTGTGTGTCTTTTTCTGTCTTTGTGGCAGATTGTAGTCCTGGAGATGCTTAC
This sequence comes from Serranus cabrilla, assembly GCA_903364295.1. Classification (NCBI taxonomy): domain Eukaryota; kingdom Metazoa; phylum Chordata; class Actinopteri; order Perciformes; family Serranidae; genus Serranus; species Serranus cabrilla. The sequence goes on from CAFUXE010003079.1 coordinate 558,965, forward strand.
TGTAGCAGGAACTACCACAAAAAAAGCATTTTGAGTACTTTGCTGGGTGTCTGTCAGGCTACGCCCTTCAGGCTGCATCCTTGGCCCTTCATGCCTTTTCCATCCCAGCTTCCAGCCAAAGATGGGGTTAACTCTAATAAAGAAAAGTGTAAAATAAAGCAAAACCAAAATTTGGCTCCTACAGGACACAAACCCTAGCCTGACGACGTCATACTGAGTCTGAAACTGATCCATTGGGCTGTGATTATGGGGCGTGTTTCAACCGAACCAGAAAAAAAAAATGCCTCTTCGCTCAATTGATAGATCGACAACCAACCAGAGCAGCATAAGATGTGACGCAAATCCTGTTGGAAGGACGGCAAAAACATATTTCCCATTGACAAATGCCTTGATGTTGTTTCTCTGTTCACATTTCAAAAATTAATTCGTTGTTGATATCTTGTAAAACAGAGTCGATGGCCCTCACTTATATCTCTTTATGATGCAGGTTTAAAATGTAGCGCAGAAAATGGTGCATCTCAAATGGATGTTTCTTTATGCATCAGCATCGGTCATCTGGAAAGTTTGAAGACGGGTGTGTTCTGAGAAAGTGCTGGAAATAGGGGGTCAGGAAGTACGGAGAGGGCCATTGCCCTGACCAATTTGGTGCTGCGGCTCCATCACAAGATTGGTGTCTTGTTGCAACTTGGATTTAATTTTTGCAGGTTTGTTCATCACAATGTCATTACTAAAGCTAAAAATAAGTCTGAGAATGAGAAATGTTTAAAATAAGCTTATGGGGATTGTCAGTTTTGGGAAGAAAGATAATTCAGTTCACCATTTAAGTAGAATGTTTGAAAAAATACAACTGTTGGTTAAACTTTCAAAGTAAGAGCCAAGTTAGTATAGACTAATTATCATTTAGATATTTACCTGCAACTTACACATATCCTGGAAACTTTACCTCCTTTTATGCTGGAAGAACAACATCGTCACTCATGTTGGTGCCATAAAGAAATTAAACAAGATAACCATTTGTGTGGAAACTGTGTAAGAGCTCAGTTAAAGTATCTTTAAAATGGTAAAATGAGCCTCTCTCAGCTTATTTTGGCCCAAAGGAAAACCTAGACTTGTTTTGCTTTTGAATTAACAGAGCACACATTTACACCGTGCCAGCCTCCCTCTGTCTCCGCGGCACAACCCCGTTCAGTCTACCTTCCTCTCCAGCCCCTCCCTTATTCTCCGTCTTTTCATTCCAATGTTTTCTCAACTCCTCTCCTCGACACTCGCCCTCCTCTTCCCCCTCTTGTCTTCCCTGTCTCC
>CAFUXE010003079.1:561206-578345 GCA_903364295.1 Serranus cabrilla
AGATGCTTTGGTAGTTGATGTCACACAATCAAATCAAAACACCACCATATTGGCAGGAATTGGGGCAGAAATCACTGCATGCAGATAGTTTCATTGCCAGGAAAGAGTGAGCATGGTAGATGGCTGTAGTGCGGATGTGTGTCCTTAATTTTTCTACTTGGAAGTTGGCAATTCTACATATGACTACTGAAGTTCTACTGTAATGTGTATTCTTTCATACATCAGGATAGCAGATTTGGGCGATATTAACAAGCCCTATTTTTCAAAAATGTCTGCTGGAAGGTCCAATCTTTTGTTTCCAGTATTTCTTTAAAATCTGTGTTCTGCTGTGGAACTATTAAAAATATGAAGCATCTTCATAATGTGACATGAAGGAGTTACAGGTTAAAACACTAAGTGTCTACATGAACTGTAGAACTGTAGACATATTGGTTTTGCTCTGCTTGTATTTGAAGTTTGAAGTGTTTGTTGAGCGGGGCTAAATGTTTATGAAGTGTGGGACCTGGTCACCACTTTCCTTTCCTTGCCTTTTTTGAGGGGGGTTGGCCATCCAGGGAGTCATCCTCATCCGCCCTCTTGCGCTTATTGCTGGGCTTCTGCTCAAACAGCGTCCTGAGGGTGTCCTCCAGGGCTTCACAATTACCTCTCCACTCTTCCTCGCTCTCTTTCCGCTTCTTCACCGTCTCCTTGTACAGCTGTTTCAGTTTGGTGAATTGTCTGTCCTTTTTCTTGATCACCTTGTTCAGCTCCTTCACCTCCTCTTCAGTCTCTTGAAGCTTGGCGTGCAGCTCGCCATCAGTGGGCAGAAGCTCCAGCTGTCCTCTCGATCTTTGATCCTGACGCTGTCTTGCCTCTGTGCTGTTACCCTGAGAAGTTGCAGTCTGTTTTTCTTTCTTCTCCAAATCAGCACGGAGACTGTTGTCAGTCTCGACCTGTTTATGGTAACTGCAAGTTTTTATTCTGCTGCTCAAGCAGACCTTTCAGCCTGGGGTTTTGTGCTTTCAGGTTGGCAAATTCTTGGTCCTCCTTAGTTGGAGCCAGTCGCTGCTCCTGGTCCTCTGAAACCTCATGTGGCCTGGACACGTCATATCTGAACTCTCTGCCTGTATAGTCCATATTGAATGAACACAGATATTTCAGTGAAGATTAGCAGTTGTGTTAAAAGAATGAACTGTATCTGATAACTGTCAGTGTATTTCACTAATGCAAATGCTGGGCCTGGCCTGATGTGGTGCATTCTATTTGGTGGTTTGAATTGTGTGTTTTTTTTATTTATTCAAAACTTAGTCTTATGTCCATTTTTAATGATTGCCTCCCTAAGTTGAATTAACACGCATTTACTGGTGTATTTTAATGATTTCATTTGAGCACAAAAAATCAATAGAAACTAGAAATCTCAGGTTGTGGCCCCATGAGTATGAGGACATTTTAAAATACTTTGTGTTGTCAATTGAGGTAAATGGCTCTATGATGCCCAACTAATCTGACAAAAGAGGCTTATTAATACATCCACAGTGGTAAAGTGGGCAATGTATTAATATATCAACCTGGTATTTATGAAGGCTGTCCAGCCTGGTGTCCACAGAAGGAAGGACGACCTGAATAACAGGCCTCAGACGACATAAAGAAGAATATTTAGCAACTAGGTGACTCAGTTTCTAACATTATTTGGCTTAAAAACATATTTTAGCCACTCAAATAAAGCCTTAACTAAATAAATCCATATCAGTTCGAATGTGCACCATATTTATAATATATCCTTGCTGTCAGACAAACCTTTTTGAGAGGGAGCTAAAGCTGATGTCTATTCTCTTCAAAACTACCAGACTCCATTAACAAAAACATTATTTTTGACAACCAGAACACAGGAGTTGCTCATTATTGCTGCCACGGTCAGTTATTTATGTTTTTTTCATTACTTTAAATCACTAAAGCCATACAATAACAGAAGCAAACTTACTGATCAAGGTAGCAGTAGAGCAGCAATTCCCCAGCATCTTCCTGTCAGGAAGGGGGTGGAATAAAACTCAGGTAGGCAATTTTCAAAGGGGTGCCTCAGTGTTTGAGTTCAAGGTATTGGAATTAAATGGATTATATGGGTACATGTCTACTCCATGCACTTTTATGCAGTAAAATGTGTTATTTTTGCCTTTTCTGTGCATATTTATGCATATTGCGTTCCCTAAACAGTCTTGGAATTGCAAAAATGTGGCGATGAGGTCTAAATCAGATTTGATTCAGAAAAAATCCGAACCATCCGTTTTATATAAAGGTAAAGCAGCATGCAAAATCTGTTGTCATTGTTAAACAATCCATTGACAGCAGCAAGCACAATGTTGGTCATCTGTTTTCCTGCTCCATCTCTCCATCATTGTAACTAATTTCATGTCCCATTATGCGCTCATTATTTTGAAATCCTGCTGTGTTTGGCTCACCGGCTAATACATGCAGATGCAGACAAAACCATCAGAAACCCAGCTTGACTAAACATAGCTAATGATTGAGTTAGCATTGTTGTTATTGTCAAATCAATTTATTCCCTTCTTTCTCTCTCTACACGCCTCCACACAAGCACATACACACTGCTGATATTTAATGACCAGTTAGATAGCATAGCTAAACACTGTGGGAGTTAATGTCTGCGTGTCACCACACCCCTTGACGTGCTGGTGGTGTATGGGTCAGATATAGGACACAGTGTGGAAATTCATTTTAAATATAGAAACTGCTCTGCTTCTAATTCCATGACATGGCAGGGCAGACTGTTTCCACAAAATGAAATGACCTACCACCTGCTCACATTTTGGAAATGACAGGGACGATTAAGAGCCTGGCCTCGCTGAATCTGAGTGTAAAGTCAAAGTAAATTGGCTGGGTATTAGAGTGCAAGTCCGTGTAATGACTTGCTGTACGGATTTTAAGATACGCCGTAAAGCTTGCAGTCAGCCGGTGAAGTGATGCTCCTTCACCTCCCTCACCCTCTGCTCTTTCTGGTGTGAGGGATTCCTGTGGGGATATTCTTTTTACGTTTGCATTTTTCAGTGGTCAGTGTTAATGCAGAAAAATGAAAGTGGTCTTTGGTCTATTAGTGAGAAGGGAAGAAAATGCCACTTATTACATGACCGGACAAGTGAGACAAGAGACAGATTACAGAAGTAACATATCCTGATTTTTTCAATCCTTTATATGGCTCAAGCTTTTGACCCTTATTTTTGCAATGATAGCAGCCTGGCTTTAGACACAACAATATAAATCTCTTGGACCACCATTTTGGTCAAGACTGAAATTTTTCAACAAGACATTATTTCCATTCTATTTTGTACAGTCTTTTATGTTGATGATGAAACCAATCCACGTTGGTGAGTAAAATGTCTTGGCATCGATATGGTGGATTGTAAGCATTGATACAGACATTCATCTTTCCTTCAGGATGACTCCGCTAACTTTCCATCTACCAATATCATTAAAATGGCTAAATATATCCAATATTTGGTTTTTATTAAGACCAAATACCCACCAAGCTAAGGGCATTCCTCAGCTAGACTTCATTTTCAGTAAATGTCAGCATGCTAACATGCTAAACTAAGTAGAGTGATGCAGACATTTCTACCTTCTAATTGCAAGTATGTTGGCATTTAGCTGGTGATGTCCAAATTCAGCTTCATGAAGCATTAGTTATTTTGTTGATGCTCTTGGTTAGAAAAAGTCTTAAGGGAGGGACAGTATGCTTTCAACCTTCAGCCAAGAAATGCCATAGAATGGTTCGGAAAATAAAGAAAATGATTAATGAATTCATGAAGGGAACGAATTCCCTGTGATTTCACCCAATGGGTTATGGACTACAATTTTAAAGCCTTGGGTTTTGCATTTTGGCTGTAGTCATCGTGGTTCAGAGACAGAAGTGACCAGAGGGTGGAGCTGGGGAGGAGGATAATGAGTTAACAGCTAAGTGCTTGCACTAGCCAGTTAGCTTGGTTAGCAAGATGCATTTGTCATTCAAAAAGTGATCGAGACTAAGAATTCATTAGTAAAAATGTTTTCCGAGGTAATAAATCATGTGAGAAGTAAGGTCATTTTCTCATTGACTTCCATTCATTATGACTTCTTTTCTCAACCAGTGGATTCACCGACTGATGGCCATTAGAAAATAATGCAGGTTTAAGGCATGTCTGCATTGGCTTTGCAATAGAGACTTTCAGACATATTCTAGAAGAGTAATACATCATTTAAGTTCTCTGAGTTGTTTCACAATAAGGCATATTTTTTCCATTGTAAGCAGCTCCTATTGTGGGAGAATAGTGTACAATACATCAACAACACACTCAGAAATCTTTTATTATTTAGTATGAATACAGACTGTTTGAGCACAGCTACAGTCGACTCATAGAAAACACTCTACTTGTACTCCTCGTGGCTAGTAAACAGGCCTTTATGTTTCTATAGGTGAGGATGTTTGGGGTTTAAAGATTCACTGCATCAGTAGAATTTGAGTCTCTAAGTGGTCAGCACTGTTGCAATATAATGTGACAGTGATGCACACACTACAAGACAACACATCAGCATCCATATTCAGGTCAGTGGCTGGATCAGTCAGTCAAATGTTGTCAGTGTTATTGCCTCGCTAAGCTATGTTGTACCTCATCTGCAGCTCTGCCAGCACATTTAGTTAATTTACATGTGTCCAACAACAATAACTTTTCATTATGTGTTGATGCTTGCTCATCTGCTGTTACAGTCTCATAACCTGATCGAGCAGGAAAACAGATTTTCGCAACAGATGTGAAATTAACTACTATGATGACACTGAAAGACAGCTCACCTACCGGAGCATATCCGAGCATTAGCATGGATCCCTCTCCCTTGGTAATACATTAGATGACTGATGCGGTTATCCTGATTGTTCCAGGGCTGTCGTAACTTCAGCATGAGAAGCAGCTGATGCTGAACGTGTAGCTGTGAACGTTGGGACTGCAGAGCATCCAAGCTTGTTTGTGTTTTTGGTTCTCACCCTGCTTTGGCTCATGCTCCTCCTTTGCACGTCAAGTCTGTGCTGAACATTTTGCTGGAAATGCACCCAGGGAGACTTCAAATAAAAACTGGAAACAACACACAGAATAAACTAGTTTTTGCTGCGATGCCCTCATTTTGACAGCCATAACACCATGCTGTCAAATTAATTTGAAAATGATCTGTATATTAGCTATTCTACATGTGGGAGCTTTTTTTTGTTGTTCAAAAATAGCGGAATTATTTCACTCCGTCTGTTTATGGACAGGAGTGATGGATGATAGATAGAGACAAGTGAACAGTTCATTTTAAGAGAGATCTGATGGAGAAAGAGACAGAGTGTTCTGGCTATCAGACATCTTCATGACTATTTGTTAGCAGCTTAAGAGAGCTCTGCTCAGAGCTCCTATCCATCGATCATTCCTCATCAATCTATATCGCTTCCTGTCTCCTGTTCTGTTTTTCAATCATCCTATCAACCTGGAGACCCGTCCGTATTGGCTCTATCCATCAGTCACTGCAGCCTTCCCTCAATCTGCGTCCATCAAAGTCCATTCACTGTAGCTTCTCTGCCTCATGTCAGTCAAAGCCTATAGGATGACCAGAGAGGCAGATAGGCAGACAGGTACAGAGGTCCACTTAACTATCATTCAATCTCTGTCCTCCCACAGACTCTCTGCCTTGTCTCTGCCACAGAAAAGAGACACCAGCCAACCAAGGTGTCCAGAAAGTCAAAGATCACAAGGAAGTCACTATTTCCTTAGTGACAAAAACAAAATTCAGTTTCTTATTTTTCTGGCTCAGAGTGTGGCTAACTTTCCTCTCATTCTCTCATTTATGTCGTACTTGTTTGAGCCAAATGAAGTTTGATGGAGCTTCAGGAAACATTTTCTTGACTTTGTTAGCCCACTAGATGGTGCTCTTGATCAACGACGGGTTGAAGGCATGCTGAATTGCCATTCCCTGAGCCTTTTTCTATGAGACAAGAGCACCATCTGGTGGAGTCAACAAATACAACTATAAATAAAGCTTATAAAATAAAGCTTTATAATAAGCTTTATTTGGACATCACTACAGACCAGTTGTTTTATCTATATGCCATTGGACAATAATAGAAAATGTATATATTTTTTTCTAAGAATCGTTATTAATTAGGATTCCCACTGTAACAGAACAGTGAGCCAAACAGGGAAATGAAAGAGCTCAGCCAAATTATAGTCTATACAACTATGGAGCTCCTGCTATTGATGCTACATCTGCTGACTCAGTCTACCATCAGTCTCATAATTGTCGAACATCCATTTTGTTCAAAATGAACACCGCGTGCATTACTAACTGCAATATTGTTGTGTGGGAGGGACAACCCAGAAGAGAGAAGCAGAGGGAGTTCATAAAAAGTAGGTAGGCAGGTACAGTTGTCATCCTGTCTAGTTCTTACCAAAACACTGAATCTCTCTGAGCCTAAGGGGCGTCACTTTCCCATTGTTTTCCCCAAAGTTGTTTTCTGCAAACACAGAAGAAGACGAGAAATGTGACAAAACATCGTGAGTCAAAATTACATCCTCGCAGACAAACTCTCGGATCTCTCAGCTATCATAAAACCTCATAACACCCTGTTACTTTTGTTTGTTATTAAGGCAGAGGTATGTTTGATTGGATTGCACATTGTGTCAAGAGAAACGCTGGCGAAAGTAGTCACAATCAATTTCAGCTGCAGTGGGTGAATTGATGGATTTTTTTCCCCAGCTCTGTGGGACCAATAGGACTGCGGCAGTTAAAGTCTATGTCACTGAAGTCAGACAAAAGTAGACACTGACACTAATTGGATATACTATATAGTCTGTCTCCGTGTGTGGGAGAGATAACAGTGCAAATGTTGGCGTGACACCATTTGGAAAACACTTTGCTTTCTTTTTCAATCATTAACTTTGTTACACCTCTTGTTATATAACATCTCTTCTGTGTGATTGTGACTGTGCATTTAATTTGCGCTGCCAATTCGATGGATAAAACCAATGTTATCGACAGTGTTTGAAAGTAATTTACTAACTACTTACTTGATCTATTTTTTTTCTTATTTAAATGACATATGTAGTCCCAAAGAGGTCACAGTAAATAAAAAATAAAGTCCAAAATCTGAAAACAACTACTGTTGTCTCCAAGTTCCCACCAAGTCTGGTGCACACAGTACACTATAAGTCTTTATTATAGTTTGCACAGACACCCAGCACTCGTATATTGAATACTACCAGGCCCCAGGATTTCTATATATTGCTCTGTTTGTAGTTATGAAATGAAAAAGAGTTTGGGAAAAACCACCGTGTGAGAGGAATATATACAAAAATAATAAAGGTGTTAGAAGTATAATACATTTTCACTCAAGGCCCCATGACAATTTAATAAAGCAGAATACAGTCTATAATGCACTTTAGTGCTGTAATGTATATTTCATAATTTGCAAGTAATAAAATGAACACAAAGGAACTATCAGGGATTTTAGCCATCCAGGCCATCATGACCCTGCACCTATGTTGGGAATCACTAACTTACCTAAGTGTATTGTATGTTGAGCTTTTGCCAGTGGTACTTTTATTGGTAATGGAATATTTTTACCTTCTTGTTGTCTTGCTTTAAGTTTTACTTACTGTGTTCACAGCATACACAAGATATATTTTTCATTCAAATTGAAGAATTTGCAATATTCGGCAGCCTGGCATGGGTGTTCTACTCATTTGCATTGACTTTTAATATGATTGTGCAAAATATTCCTTTTTTATTGCAGAGTGAGCACACTGTTTAAAGGAGCAGTGTATAGGATGTAGTGGCATCTAGTGGTGAGGTTGCAGATTGCAATCAACTAACACCCCTCCTCTTGCCCCTCCCTTTCCAAGCATGTTGGAGAACAAGAGTAGCCTGCTGGTAGTATTAAAACCACAGACTGTATGTAGTCACTGTGGAGTCACCCATTGGTTTGTGGACTTCCCATTTGAAGCATGGAGTTCGGCGTTACGGCTGTTGCCGTCTTGCTTTAAGTGCGTTGCCATATTTGTTTTTTGAAACCGGGAGAGACCATTTTCTGACTGGGAGGCGTGAGGACAGGTGTATCTAAAACAAAATGTACATGACTTACCGGAAAACTAGAACAGTCGACTCCTTGGAGTATCTTTTAGTACAACTGAACGCTGAACAAGACGTTTTTATATGACCAAAATGTTCAAATAAACTTTCATGAACTGAAAACACACAGTGAAAGGGTCAAAGTTCTGGGACGAAAACACGATAGAAAGTTTCACAACTATTTAAATGCACACGGTGCCATGGATACACATTCTTCCCATCCCATGCACTCTTTTCCCATCGGCTTTCACCCTTGATGGTGAGAATATTTTGTTCTTTTTCAAACATCTTGTATGCACTATAATAACTGTAAAGAAATAGATTCCTACATTGCTTTCACAGTAAAAGGTACCACAGAATGTTGAAAATGAGAAAAAAAAACAAGCTGTTACATTGTCAGTATCTGGGACATAGTTTCAGGTCATACAATACGTACAATAGGGAAAGGACACGGGGTCAACAGGAGCTTGGATTCAGACTCGGTCATTGTCTACGAGTGGCCTTCAGTCATTTAGTGATTAATTGTCGCACATCAGTGCGAAAGGTTCTTCTGGCTGAGCATCATTCTTCTTCCTCAAATCACTTTCACAAAGACGATGGCGACCCACACAAACACAGGGAGAGAGAAAGCAGCACAGGAGTCTTATTAGCAGAGAGGATGGGTTATACATATGCTAAGCACACATGACCAGCTTGTCATCAGTTAAAGTTCAAAGCAGTTAATCATCGCTCCCTCCTGCTCCTCTTTTTCATTCCTGCTATGTCTTTTTCCTCCCTCTCTATTCTGAAGGTTATTGAGAGAAAACCACAGACGGTACGCACTCCGTGGCACCAATATCAACGTGATATCTTAGATAAATATGAATCAGTTGGTTTATTATCTGTTTACTTTCATTTGATATTAGAGCACCCTGAGGCTGACATTAATAGTCCCTTGAAGCCGACTTAATTAAATTACATTTTTGATTTAAAGTGTCATTGTCACCAGTGGGGGGGCAATCTAATAGCGCTGTTCTGCCATAAAGTCGGTTTCCATGATGCCTACAATGTCAATTTTCTGACACATCCTAGCTCAACACCGCCTGCTGCTGAGGCTGATTCTGTCAGGAGCTGTGATTATGACTGCTGCCACGGGATGACAGAGCTGTCGCTGTATCCGTCGCTGTGATTGTCACTGCAGCCATGGCTGTGCTTTGGTTCATAAGATTAGAACCAAGCGACAACCTCCGGGCCTGAAAAGTGAAACCAAGTGCAGGAAAAGTGCTTTAAACCTGTTTTTTACCTAATGGCCAACAGGGGGCGACTCCACTGGTTGCAAAAAAAGAAAAGTCAGTTTGTATGTAAGTCAATAGGAAAATGACCCTACTTCTGATTTGATTGACCGCAGTAAACACTTTCCTTTTATGTAGTTTATGTTTTCAATCACTAGTTTCAAGTCTTCTTGCATGGATCATAGATTCAGCGACAAATGCAACCGTCAACTGAGCCATAACTAATCCAAAGACAAAGCTTGAACCAGCAGAGCAGCTGCAGCTGTGCTCACAGCCAGTGGCTGCATACTGCCAGATATATGCCTTTTGAAAGGAGTAATGAGCAGTAAATGAATAATGTAAAGTGTCACATCATCTTTTGCTTCTGTAGTATCTATCGAGAGCTGTACACTTGAGTGTGTTATAACCAAAATATACCAACACACCAAAAGCACTAATAATTCGTCAGTAACTCATGCAATTTTGAGCCAGGAGGCCCAGCTCATTACAACTCCTATTAACGTTTGTCGTTACGTGGCAGCGTTTATTGGACGTAGATGTGGAAGTCAGAATGGCGGATGAGTCAAAGTAGTGATGGCCAAATAAAGCTTCATTTAGCTTCATGAAGCATTTCTTTATTATCTGAGCCCAGCAGATGGTGTTCTCTGTTCAACAAAGTGTTGAACATGCAATGAATTGCCATTCCTTGGGCCTTTTTTTGTTTTAAAAAATAGCACCATCTAGTGGGGTCAACAGATATAACAGATCCTTCATTAAGCTGCATTTGGACATAGATAAAAGATTAAAAAAACACTACTTGTTTGTGTACCCTATGGAACCCATAGTAGACGTTGTTTTAGTTTAGTTCCGAATGTGAATATTTACCTATATCACCTATGTAACTGAGTTAGCATTAGCAATATAAATAGCAACATAACTTCTTCTTTAATTGTGGTGATTTCTATTTTGATGAATATTAATTTAGTCTGGACATATAAAACGTGTAAAACAAAAACTGTGCCAAAGAAATAATTTACTCCTTTACTTTTCCCCTGGACTGAGAAACTCTGCACTTATACTAGTTTCTGTTGTGTCACCAGACTGCTGCACAGTTGTTTATGATGCAGGTAGAAGCCTGTGAAATGTGAAATCATTTAAATAGTTGGATGATTTCAATCTTCGGAGTGATTCTAATGGACCTACTCTCATTTAGACAGGTGGCAGAAATTATGGCTTGGAAAGAGTTACATTCTTCCCAGCACACTGGAATTAATTTCCCCAAAGACATTAAAGTTTTTTCATATTCAGGCACTCATAAACTAATTAGGCACTAAATGCATCACGACCAGTGACTTGCTCACATTCAGGTGCTTTTCATGTTGTATAATTGAGGGTGGATGACTCAGGGAAAGTGTGATTAGAGTTGAATTAAACTCAAATCCATCTGAGCCGATCACTCTTTTGTCATCTGCGTTATACATTTCAGAGATATTTTCAGTTTGTCTGCATCTTGACGGTCCTCCCCCTGATGTATATGTATGGTCATCATGTTTTGGTCTGATGGCTGAATTGACAGAGTGTGGCACACAATCACCTTTAGGTCATGAATATTTACAGAAATAAACCCGCCGGGGCGACAGGACTGCATAGAGAGTCATATACAGAATAGAAAGATCCACAACACTGGAGCTGTTTATTCTAAACTGGTCTATTTAATGTGTTGACTGACATGTTTATCCTTGGCTTGCATCAGCTGATGTATATCAAACTTTTTGTGTATAAGAATAAGTATGGCACGAAGTGCACTGGGATACTGAAGAACTATTTAAGGATTTTTATTCCCTTCCCTTACAAAAAAAACAAGTGAAAAAAACACTACAGCCAACAAGGCTTTCTAACTAAGTCACTTTGTAACCATCAACAGCAAGAAGGAAAAAAACAAGACAAAACTAAGAAACTTACTTTTTGGGAAACAAGCGAAGTCAATAATTAAATAGGGAAGTTTCTGGCTGGAAGTTCCCGCTGGCAGAAGCCTTTCCACTGCTGTGGGCGGAGGAGGAAGAAGGCTTTCTTAATAGCTCCCCATCTGCCTCCCAGCAGCAGGATCAGCACCTTGGAGAGCGCACAGTCCTGACACTTGCACTCGCACTATTTTATACACATGTAGTGGTCTGGCTTGACTCAGTTTAACTCAGCACATCAGCCCAGCAGGGCAGGAATCTTCATTACAAATGGAGCTACCCACTCGAAGGTGTGTCTTAACTGACTAGTGATCAAAGGAGCGGCTGTGAGATGGTGGATTAACAGATCACAATAAAAGTCTCCTGTTTTCTGCAGCTAACATCTTAATGTGCCTATTTCTCCGTGTACTCCCTGCAGTTTTAGTAAATGTTTATTGAAGAATAGCTGGTAACAAATTAAGTTAAATTAATTCTTCCCAATAATTGCCTCTGGTATTTTGTTTATAAAAAGCTTTTATTATAAAGCAGAAAAATCAGTAAATGTTGTGTTTTTATCAAAGCATAAACAGGAAAACAGGGAAGAAACTAAAGATCAAACCAAAGCTGAGTTTCAACAAAACATGCTTGTTTGAGGGGAGAGTTTGGGGGTTGGCCATGGTGGGCGAGTAGTCACAGGAATTACAATTTCCAGATTTTTAAAATAAAATAAATTAACTCCCATAGACTTACATTGCGAAAGAGACAACTGTGAATTAGCAGACACATTTTTTGGAACATCACAACCCAAAATGACCCAAAATGATGAACAACTGAACAACTTTCATAGGAATGAACAGGCCTCCCGTCCCCCTAACATTACACATAATGATCTGATCTTTGGTCGTTATAAAAATATAATTTTGCTACTGCAGATTTCCGAGATTATACTTAGAAAAATACATGCAAAAACGTCTATATATATGAGTTGTAGGTTGTAAAGCACCTAACCTCAACCCCATGCCTTCACATTCAGTTAAAAAATGGACAGACAGAGTCGAAAAAAAAGACATGGGCTTGGATGAACAACAGGTCTGACAAGAGCAGGACATGCAGGTGATCATTAATGTCCATGTTCAGTCCCCTTCCTGACAGAAGGGGAAGTGAAGCTGATTTGTTCTTTCCGTCAGTCACATACACACTCACACAGTCCTCTCTTGGCTGCAGACCCCATGCAGCTATATTCAGAAAAGCTCTGGGAGAAATGAGATGGAGATTATCATTTCCATCCACCAGCAGACCTCATGTGGTCAGATTCAGCACAGAGCAGAAAGTGAGTGAGAGCGGAGATTTACACAAGGCATATGTATGAATATTTCCACCTCTGGACTTATACGTGGACATCTAGAATGCATTAGGACAGCTTGATATACTTGAAGCCAAGAGGAATAATGTATGACTTGGCAGAGCAGGATATCCCCCAAGCATGACTCTCACCTTCTTCCTCTGTCTGATGTTTATTTAAACATGGTTCTCAGGCATATGGAGCCTTACAGCATCTTAAAGTCCAGCTCAGTCACTCTCTTCACCTCACTTTGTCTCTCCTTGTCACTCCCTCCTACATAATTCAGAACACTTGGCTAGTTGAGCAGGAATGAGTGTGTGATTGAAAGGGGTCACCTGCTCCAATCTGCAGCCTAACAAAAAGGAAATCTGTGTTTCCCATGTGAAGGCTGTCAGAGGTTAACAGTTATTGGCAAGAGCTGCATACCACCTGGGGTGCTGCTGGTGTTGATAGCGGAATATCAATCTGATGTTATGTCCAAATTGAAAATGAAGTCCACTCACAGGAATCCTCTTTCCTTTTCCACACCCTGCGAGTCAACTCAAATACCCCTGAATCGATTCCCTATGTGTTCCAAGTGTTACACTATTCCTTATATAGAAGCAGATAATGTTATTTGTTCCCTACAGTTAAACTGTCATTAGCTGTAAATTTAGGTTGGTTTGGTAAAGAAATGGTACTTATACTAATTCACTTTGAGTGAACCTAAATATACATTTACAATTTAACTATGACTTTTAGCCAACTATTGCAACCATTATCCATTACTTTAAGTTAACAATTTAGCTAACAATTTCAACAGTTCATCAATTAAGGTTACATTTAGCTAACTAGTTCAACTGTTGACCTATTACATTAAGCTAAGTAATTCAGCTTTTTATCAATTATTAATCTATCAATTTAGCTAACTATGTTAACAGTTTATCAATTGAAGTTGCATATAGATAACCAGATCAACCGTTTATCCATTATGCCTACTTTCAGCTCCAATAATTTGAGTCATCTAACTAGCTCACTATTTCAACCATTCATCATTTAAGGCTACATTTTGCTAACTAGTTAAATTTTTTAGCCATTATATTAAGCTAAGTAATTCAATTTCTTTTTTTAATTACTAAGCTAACTTTTTAGCTTTTTTTTCAACCATTCATCAATTAATGCTACATATAACTAAATAGTGGGACCATTTTTCTACTCTAAGCTAACTATTTCAACATTTCATCAATTAAAGATAGATTTTGCAAACTAGTTCAACAGGTTAGTGCCTCAAAAATCAGTCAATGTAGTAGGCATCATCATCATAATATTAAGTGATTACGTTTTTATTAAATGATCAATTACTAAGCTAACTCTTTAGCTAACTATTTTAAGCATTAATCAATTAAGTTATACCTTGATGTGTTAACTAACTGTTGCACTGAATGATCATACGGCCGCTTTGCATAGGACTTTCCAAAGGTACTTCTTTAATAGGAGAGTAAATTATTGGGTCACTTACCCAGGACCTGGTCTACCTTTACATTAACCACAAAACAAATTACACCTAAAGTTGCAAACTGTAAGAAGTTTCCAATGATACAAAGAGCACAAATTGCCAAATCTGTTTTCACCACAAGACAAATGGATGCTGAGTATCCACATCCAGTGGGTACTGTACTGTGTGTGTAGCAAAAGTGTTGCCAAAAATCCAGCAGTACCCAGTCCGACTCTCTGGAGAAGTAAATGTATTTTCTGCTTCAGAGTTCCTAAGATTACTGTGAAATAGAGCTTATTTGGATTTACAGCTTCAAACAGACATGCCATGTGTGCACCGCCAGACCTTTATTTACCATCAGTGGTACAGCACACAGAGGGTGTTTTAAGATGATAGAGGATGGAGTTGGTGTGCCTTAATGGTGCTTCTGAACTAGAAGTGGCTAAAGGGGAAAAAACTGCAGTGCATCATACAAATTGGCATTAATTATGTAATTCTGCCGCATATTATTAGACTGTTTTTCGTTATCAGCCTTTTTCAGGTTTGTAATTATATTCATTTTGTTCAGGGGGTCAGTTTGTTTATGGAAATGAGCCCAACTGTCAAATAGTTCTGTTTAAATGAGCACAAGGCAATTTGTGCACAACAGTCTGTTTTTCGTTTTTCTTCTCCTTGCCTGCGTGACAGGTGCCCATTGACATTGACTCATCGAAGGGAAAAATTTACCCACATTTGGCATTTGACAGGCATTCATTTGGATTCCAGCGTGGCTGTTTGAAGACGTCTGTAAAATCTTGAGAGTATAACTCAGGAATGAGTGTGATACGAGCCATCTAATCGCAGCCAGCAGCCTGTCGGATGAGCGCAGCCCACCTGACTGACAAGACGGAGAGCTCACGGCTTCAGGCCAGCAAACACTTGACAGACAAGACTGCAGCTTGTCAGTCAACAAACTCAACAACAGGCAACCAAATATGGAGAGCAAAGTCTGCACCATGAAACAGGTTTCTCTGGCTTACATACAAATACTGTATTATCCCAAAAATTACGGCACCACAATTACCATTAAAATCCCTGTTACTGCAGCTGTCACTACTGGCAATAAACTAAATTGGGCTAATTATAAAAAAAAACCCCACAGCCTTCAAAGAAAGCTGTCCACAAAAGGTTGATTTTGTTTTAATCAGCTGACATATGCCAAGGAAATTCTCTTTTGGGGAAATATTAAGGTGAATCATTTCACAACTTCACTGGAAAAAACACTTTTAAGCACCAACCTATGGGGATAAATAGTGAAGGCAATGCAGAATAACTGCAGTTTCGCAACTGGCCACTTGGGGGTATCTCCAAGAGTGTAAAACCATAAACATGTTTCTCCACAGTAAGCTTATCACCTACCGTAGATGTTGATCTGCACATCCCAATTTCGGAGAAACAAGCAAAAGTACCAATATAGAAGCTAAGCTACTAAGCTGCCGTCCCCAAATGCGTTCAGATACCTACAAAAGAGCCCACATAATAATCAAAATCAGCTTAAGTGTACACTATATTTTGAATATTATCCCTTGCTGTCAGACGGCCCTGTTTAACTAAATGCAGAGGCACTGGAGCCATTCTGTGCTCTTGTTGCTGCTTTCCTACTGCCTTTATCATTTTGTTTGTTTGTGTGAAACTTTTTAGTGAATCTTAACTAACCTTTAAAAACAACACCCTCACACAAAACAAATAAATCTGGTGGCTTTGAAAAGGGCATAATGGCATAATTAACCATCAAGTTGGCCTTTGAAGTGAGGACTGGCCAAAATGTCCTCACATACCGGAAAGGTCCTCACTCTGTTTGTTAAAAAACGTGTTCCGGTCCTCACTAGGTAGGAAGTACAAGTATGCAAACACACTCACTCAGCCAAAATGTAACTAAATATGAAATTCCATCTGAAAAATGTTTTTATTCCACCTCAAGTTTGTTTGGATTTTCTAAAGGGGAATGTTCACGTTAAGACTGAATACAGTGTATAAAATATTAATATCAGCATTAAAAATCCCGTGCTATAATGTTAGCTGGACCCTGTAGGAACCAGGATGGGCTCTGTGGGTCTATTACTGCAGTATTCATTAACTGCATTAGAAGTGCACTACAGAGAGCGAAAGAGGATCAGAGATGGTGAAGAGGAAGGGGGAGAGGAGGAGGATGAATAAAAGACAGAGGATAGAGAGGAAGAGGTGTGGATTAGGAACAGAGGGAAACAGTGGGCAGGAAGCGTGAAGGGCAACGCCAGGCTGCTTCAGGTAAATGTGAATATTGATTTAATTAACACTAAACTATGTTTACTCTCTCTCTCACACACACACATACACACACTCTCCATCCCTCACGCCCTCTCTGTGGTATAAATGTTTCAGCAGTGTCTTGTTTTGGGAAGGTGGTTATTTTGCTCAGAGGAGAAATTACAATGGATTCCTAAATCCATTTTCTCCTATCAATTATTCAGATGTGACCAAGACTCATTATGCATGGAAATGTTCTCAGCTCAGTGAATCGAGCGGAAGCTGTGGAAGTGTTTGTACGTGCGTTTATATCCGTCCGTACAGTTTATTAGTGTCTGATCGACAAAGAACAAGTGAGTGGGTGTATGTATGTGTACATGAAGGTTTCATAGGGCTGAACAATATGGCCTTAAAATAAAATCTCGTGTTTTTACACTGAGTTCAATTGATTTATTTTTTGAAAAAGGACTTTTTTTTTGGTTTTGTTTTTAATTTAACAAAATAATTATTTGAAAAAGTAAACAAACAAAGATGAAGGGGTGTACAAATGTGTGGGACTTTCTCTCAACCCACACAGTGAAAATGCTTCATTTTGAGTCTTTATGCTTGCAGATTTTTCCTTTATAGAAATATTTTTGTCAGGATTTGGTTTTTCCTGCACCCAAAAAAAAGTTATTCCCCCTCAAAATGTTTTCTAATTAACATCGCACACTTGTAACTGTGCTTGTTTTGGTAAAAAAAAAA
>CAFUXE010003080.1:0-34578 GCA_903364295.1 Serranus cabrilla
TTGAGATTACTTTGGCCTTCAGTTACCTGGAGGTTACTGAAACCACCATGAAAAAAAGGGTTTGTAAAAAAAAAACTTATTAAACTACATTAATGTAATTATATACAGACATGGTCTTACTATGTTGTAAATAAATGCATTCATTGACTACCAATTGCCAAAAATCGCAGTTCTTCCGCTCTGCAGAATGTATTCTTATTGCCCACCAAGGACTTCCGGGAACTATCTGAAGTCTACATGGATCACGTGACGAGTAAGCATTTTGAACTTCCGTTGTCACGACTCTCTTTCACGGGCTCTGGACGGGACTAGTTGACGCACACGTCGTCAGACAGCGTCCCTAGCAACCAGACCGACAGAGTGGAGTGAATTTGTAGCAAGGTGTTGTTTTTTGGGGCTTTTCTGCTGTTGAAATCCTAATTTCGCGACGTTTTCTTGCGATATGTATTACTAATAGGTTATAAACCGATAGCCTATAAACGGGTCCATTTCCTGTCTCTTTTCCGGCATTAAATCACTTCCGCTGCCATCGTTGCGGACCCTGTACGTCACCAGCTATGGCTGACAAGGAGAAGCGCCGGTCCGGGGCGACTCCTCCAGGGATGCTCGAGGGAAAAGCCACGAAATCGGACGGCGACAGGGAGTTCCTGTCGCAGGCCGGGGTGGGAGAGCTGCTCCGCGGGGCCATCCTGAAGATGATTGAGGCCAAATCAGACGATCCCATCGGGTTCTTGGCCGACCACTTCTGCAACCTCGCCTCCGTGGCAGAGACCGGCACAGCTGGATGCAGCGACGGGGATCAGATGAACAACGGCCCGCTGAGCTCAGGCGCGCAGGAGCAGCAGCACCTGAACCGCGCGCTGTGGCACCTGCGGCTGGCGCATCATTCCCAGAGGTCAGGGCAAATGTCAGAGATCAGTGCTAAACCGGAGCACTTAGGCATGACTTTTCATAATTAACCGAAATATATTGTCTCACTGTGTTAACCTAGACATTTAAATGAGTCAGCTATTCATTTTATGTGGCACCCCTGGATGTCTAGACTCTTAGACTTTTGACTGAAGCAGTCTGTTTTAAACTCCATTTCCTCTCTTGCTCTGTTGTAGCCTTCCCTTACAATGTGAAAAATATAGTACAGATTTTTTTTTAAAATATATGATAATGACTGTAGGCTTTATAGACTGTAAGCTTATAGGCCTCGTTATTGACTGCATGACTTAATTGTTTGTTGTCGATTTTTTACAATCTGGCAACCCAAAATTGGATGTCATTGGTGAACAGATCTTTAAAGCATATGTAAAAGCAATGGATGAACCATTAGTAAAGCCATTCGATTCACTGTCTGAGTCCTTTATAAAGGACACCATGTTGGAAAGTTACACCATATCTGGTGTCTCAAAACTTAAAAGATCAGTTCACCCTAATTACATGAAATATTTTCTCAATGAAATGCTGTTTGTACATCAGCTTAAAACAACTTATATTTACATTTGGAGTTATTGGCGTCCTCTAGGAGTCGTAGTTATTATGAAGGACGCCAAGGCATCAATGATGTTATGGGTAGCAAAGGGTAAAAATAAAAGGTTGAAGCTATGAAACGTAGTGTAAAGGATAACAAAGTCCATTTCCATCTGGTAATTACAGTCAATTATTTTAATGTTTTTAAGTATCTTTTGTTTTGCCTAACCATGCTTTTTTTGTCCCTAAACTTAAGTCATTTTAGTGCCTAAGCCAAACAAAACTTTGAATATTTCACATAATTATGTGTTTAAAGGCAATGGCCGTTAGTTTAGTTATGATTATATGTTGATCACCTGCCAACAGGAGGGGCGCTAGTTTTGAAAATGATCCTGTGTGTCGTATTTGAGTGTAGAAACAAACAACCTATGTCGTTTTAGATATTTGTGTCTGAGATCAATGGAATTCATTGATAAATGACATAAGGTTTCTTTTAACTGCCACAGAGAAACCACTGATTTACTTTCTTTCATCCCATTCCTTGTTTTGAACCCAGATCTGCCTTCAGCAACAATGTCCGTGTGGCCTATGACCTTTTGAACCTCACTGCGTCCCGTAGACGTCCAGCTGAGGTTCCTGAAGGCCCTGATGGCTCCTGCACCGACAGCCCGACAGAAGCAGAAGGCGGAGGAGTGAGAGGAGGTCTCTACACACAGACTCTGCAGTGCCTGTGCAGCGAGGGTGGGGTCCCTGCCTCCACCTCCGCCCCGCTCCTCCGACGCCTCCATTGCCAAGACCATGAGGCCGTCCCTTACGATGTCTTCCGTCACGGTGTGCTCACTTGTGCAGTTTTCTCAGACTACATCCGGCAGGCTCAGAGGCTTTACGCTGAGGTGTGCTGCCCTGATGAGGGGCCAGCCTCGCGGGCGCTCTGTCTGGGCGTGCTGGGGACCTTAAAGGAAGCCCTGGAGACTTCCCAAGGCTGTGAGGCAAACTGCTGTGTTAATGCCAACACTAAAGCTAACTCCTGTCTGGAGGCTAACGTGAAGGCTATACGCTACCTAGAGGCCAGCGCCAAGATCTCTCCATACAAGTTAGGTCAGGCCATGGCCGGAGCACAGACACGGGGCCCAGGTGGAAACATGGATGCAAAGGAGTTTGAGAATGCAGCGGCTGAGCTCTTTATCACTCGAGTGAAAGTTGTGTCCTAGGTCTGTTTTTCTCACAATTTATGAATGTACAATCTAAAGTATATCTTAGAGTAAATAATTACCTTCTGTGAACCTCATCTAACCCTTTACCTCCACTCCAGAATGACACTAAATCCTGTAATTCCATTGTTTGGAAGATAACACTAATTGTAAAACATATTGTTTGATGTCTTTCATTGAAGTCATTAAAGAAGAGAAATCGACATTTGCTGTGACTCAGCATGCAGCTACTGTGCTGCGACAAAGACAAGGAGTTCCTCTAATAGACTAAATATATTTCATTGACATCAGTATGGATCCTGACACTTTCCATTACTGTTCAGCCTTTGCCATGAAATGCTCCGATTAGAAAACACTCTGTACTGATCAACACCTGAAACAACCCTGTAATGAATCAACCTTTTTTGTTGAGAGGGATGATGATTGGAAACGCTCCTCTTGCAGGCAAGTTTGTGATGCTGTTGTATTGCACTTAAGTGTTTCTATTGTTTTGTCAGCCATTTATTAGAAAAAGCCCAGTTAGACATAACCAATCTCACATTCTGTCCTGATGAGGGCATTGTAGCAGAAAACATGTTGGGGAATAAACACTGAATGTTCACTTACTTCACTTTTTCAGCTTGACTTTCTTTATCTCAAGTCTTTCATTAATGAAAATACAAATAAAGGTGGCAGAACCAAATATGAGAATGAGAAATAATAAATACATGAAAAAGCTTGAATTATCTCCTACCCTGGACTCACTGAGCAATCTCTTGGAAAATGTACAAAGACAAAAAAAGAATAATTTAAGTTATTATATAATTTAAAAAATACATTTAAAATAAGTTTAAAAAATGCAAAAATAAATCTATTAGATAGAAAAATAAAAAGGAAGAAATATAGAAAGGTAAATACATAGAATACTAATTATAGAAATGCAGAAGCAAATTAAAACAAAAATATCAATTTATATCACATTGGTATTGTAAAATCCTTATTTATTTATTTATTTTTATTTTGCCATTTTTCATCCTTCATACAATTAATGTGTCCTATTTATTTGACAAAAATATTAAATAATAGAACCATTACTTAGTTTCAGCCACTGGGTGGCAGCACTACTCTGGTCAACAGTCTGACACAAACAGGATGAAAGCGGAAGTACATCCACTTGCTAGTGAAATGACAACAGCGGCACCGGCAACCGAGCAAGGACTGTAGAAAGAGGAGAAGGCACGGAGTCAAGTGGCTTCATATGCTTAGGGTACGACACATGCGCAGTTTAACCGGAGCTGCTGTGTTGGAGGGTTGCAGCAGATGGCTCCAGAAAATAAAGGGCTGGTTTCCGCCCGTGCTCTGTGGATGTGCTCGGCCTGACAGTAGCAAGGTGTTCGATGATTGTGCGCCACCTGTTGAGCCTATCGGCAGGTGCAGACCAGATTTTACTGCGCATGTAACACATGACGCCATTTGACCCCGTGTCGTCTCCTCCTAATGCACTCCTTGGTTGAAGTTGTGAAAATGGAGGAAGAGGAGCAGCTCCGGTCCTTCACGTTCCTAATGACTTACATGCTGCTGAAGCGGCGGAGAGACTTAAACAACGCAAACATCCAGAGGCGCAATGAGATCCAGAGACGCATCAGACACCGGCAGTACTTCTTCCAGAGACAGAGGAGGATGCTCATGGTCAGTCCCGCCCCAACGTCATATTCTGTATCAATACACTCACTGTTTATGACTTTATGTCATACCAGCTGTAGGCTACGCTATTATACAGGATCTTGGAACACTTTAATATCTCAGCACTATTTTTGGATTGTAGAAACACTATTTTACGTGAGACTTGAAGACCCGCCCCCTCCCAAACTTTATTCAAGAACACAGAAGTGTGCAGTATAATTCTGGGTAAAATCTGGATCTTAATACATGCTGCATATAAAGACTATATTATTCACTAAAGAGATTTCTGCACGATTGTTTCCACAATAATAAATTAAAAGTTTGGTCTTTGAAGTATTGATTTTGCAATCATAAATCAGTGATAAATGCTAAATATGTTTTCAAATAGTTTCAGATAGATTTTGCTGTTGATCGATTTTTAAAAATTTAATTTAAACCAAAATTCATAAAAACTTTTCTTCCAATTGTAAGATAATTATCTTTTTCTAGTTTTCTAGTTTAGTTTCTTTATAGAGCTTATTTAAAAGCATTATACATTGACCAGAGTGCTGTACAATGGTAAATCCAGTAAAGTACACAACAAATAATAAAGCAGATCAAATAGGTTAAACCTGAAAAATAACAGATGGCAAAAATTCAGGTAAATGCGACGAAGGTCACAACATGAAATACCAGAAAAGATGCAGTTATACAAACATCAAACATAAAGTCAATTCAGGGGCTAGACTGCACCTGGAACCATTTGAAAAATATATATGATTGCGATTATTTTTGACTAATATTGCATATGATTCACGATATTGGAAAGAGGGTTTTTTTTCTTAGTTTTTTTTTCTAATTTTCATTGGCAAATATATTAAAAATGATGGTGTGACATCTTGCAGTACCACAATACTTCATTCAGAAGATATTTGAGACCTATTTTGCAATTGTGCTGCCCTAACTGTAAGCAATAACAGTGGTAGGTTTTTATTTCAACAACCAGAGCAGGAGAACATATTTGAGTATTTACATTTTTGGATATCAGTTTGTCTTTGAGTAAAAGGAAATTATCAGGTCTTTATAATATTTCTTGCTGTACTGAAAGAAACCAAGCAAAACATTTTGTCCATTCAAGAGAAAAAGCAAAGTACTGATAGCGAGACAAAATGTATGAATTAATCTAAAGAAAATCTTTATTCTATTAATCTTCTTTCCCCAGATGATGATCGCTGGAGGCATGCGCTCCAACGTCCGCATCCGCACACGTCCCTGGACCACCACTCAGAGCACTGACTGGTGGGAGCGGGTGGTGATGACAGAATTCCAGCCATCTGATTGGCTGGATAAGTTTCGCATGAGCCGGGAGACGTTCTTCTACCTCTGTGACAAGCTGCGGCCCCGTCTGGCTCGCCAGGACACCAGCTTCCGCCTGGCGCTGCCGGTGGAGAAACGTGTAGCGGTGGCTCTGTGGCGCCTGGCGTCCAACATCGAGTACCGCACCATCAGCAGCCTGTTTGGAGTGGGGAAGTCCACAGTGTGCAGGTGCGTCAGGGACATGTGTCACGCCATCGTGGCGCTCCTCAGCTCCATCTACCTGCGGTCCCCCAGTGAGCAGGAGCTGGAGGATTCAGCCCAGCTCTTCCTCTCCAGCTGGGGCTTCCCTCACTGCGTCGCTGCCTTAGCAACCCTCCACACAGCTATCATCACCCCATCAAACAACGCGTCTGATTACGCCAACCCAGCTGGCTGGCTCTCTGTGCTGTCTCAGGTAGAGAGGTCCCCTCTGCTTGCATGCATACATACACGGTCAGTCGTCCTCAGATATTCACATATTTCTGTCTCTTTGGTGTTTGAGGTGGCTGTTAGTGGTCGGGGACACTTCTGGGACGTGTGTGCCAGTTTCCCAGGCGGGACGGACCCGGCTGACATCTTCCAGAACTCATCACTGTGGGCCACAGCTGCAGAGGGTGGACTGTCACCTGCCCCGCCACCTGTCTTCAAGGGAAAACCACTCAGGTAAAGTTAAAGTCAGCAACACCACAGACATCTGAGTGAGGATACAGTTCAGTACTAAGTGGGTCACATTTTTCAGCCATTTAAGGATACTGTGCACACATTTTCACCTTGAGGTAAGAAGGATATTGTAAATATTTTCCCTCTTTTCTCTATAATGGAGTCTTGGGCTATTTTGGCTGTTTTTTTACTTTTCATTCTGTCTCTACGTATATAACATGTAAAAGAAAGAATTACAATGGTATCTTTGGTATGTTTTCAGCACAACCTCACCTCTATGACCTGATATATATATATGTATATATCTTTTATTATTATATATTTTTATTATTTTATATTTTAATTATATTTTCTATTATTTTTTTACTGTCCAAAACACAATCATGGTCAAAGAAGAATTGTGAATGTGGCAAATATAACATATAAGAGGTAAAATGAGGATAACATCTTTTTATGTATTTTTATACTAAATATATTTTGTCTTATCTGTGATTTTACTTGTATCACCAAATAAAAACTGGAGTTTCAAGCCGGTACTTTAGCGGGAAGTTGAAGTTGCTCCGTTTTTACCATGTGCTCCATGTAGCAGCCCTGGTCTGGCTTTATATTTTATATTATAGACACCATCTCACATGTATACACAGACTTCTATTATATCCATTTACTTTGTTACTTTGATATAACAACAGTTGCATGTTGTTTTCCCAGTTTGTCTGATTGCCTAATCTTACCGTTAGTCTTTGCAAAAACAACAAGTTTGAGACAAATTAAATCCTCAGAAGCCAGCAGCTACATTTCAAAGGTTTGGTATGAAATAGTAAAAACTGACAGGTTAATAAGGTCCATTCCTATCTGTCGCCATGTCCTTAATATTACCTACCGTGCTCCACACAGTAATGGGTTAGGGTTGAGGAGCATCCCAAAAATGATCACATTACCTACACCAAAATTATCAACTAAACAAACTAACAACTAAAATTCAATACTTAAACATAATAATATATGCAATAATAATATTTACATTCAATGTTATCTGCCATGATAACATCTCAGAGCAGTTGCCGCAATTCTGCCAAACAAGTAATATTTTTTATTTCTTGAATTCACTCTGACATGTCCAGGTATGTGCTGCTGGGAGAGGCCTGCTACCCTCTCCAGAGCTGGCTGATGAAGACTTACGCTGAGGAGAAAGGCAGGAGGGCCAGCCTCACAGCAGCACTGACCGAGCCGCAGCGGCTCTTCAATCAGCGGCTCACCAGAGCGATGCGTGTGTCTGAGGAGGCGCTGCTG
This sequence comes from Serranus cabrilla, assembly GCA_903364295.1. NCBI lineage: Eukaryota > Metazoa > Chordata > Actinopteri > Perciformes > Serranidae > Serranus > Serranus cabrilla. The sequence goes on from CAFUXE010003080.1 coordinate 7,617, forward strand.
AGGCTCAGGGCTCGCTGGCAGTGTCTGAGCAAGAGGAATGACTGCGGACTGGACGTGGTGCCCACCATGATTCTAGCTTGCTGCATTCTGCATAACGTGTGCGAGTCCCACGGGGACGACTTCAAGGCAGAGTGGCAGGTGGAAGTGACCGAGGCGGAGAGCCCTCAGCCCAGCCACAAGCAGCTCTCCTCGACCAGTATGGACCAAAGCCATGCTGAGGAGGTCCGACAACTCTTCTGTGAATATTTTGAGGAGGAGAACAATTAAAAATCTTCCTTTAACATAAAGACTCATCCTCATAAACATTGGCACTTGCACTTTTACTGTAGATGTTTAGACACACGGTGCAGTGGTTGTTCATATGTTACCAGCATCAAATCATGACCAACAAATGAACCAGAGATGGACAAATTAAAGATAAAACTGACTGAAAATAAGCTAAAACATGGCAATGTAGACCTCAAATCAAGTCAGGAACATGATTTTACTTTGGCCAATGTTCACATGTTACGGTCCATTAGTAATACCGATCTAAGAACAGCAAAGTTGTCTTTTTCCACATTATGTCCATCTATCACACACATGAAGAGGCTGCTATAGACTTTTATACGCCTAGTCGTACCCCACGTGCTCATTCATTTTGTTTTGTACATTTTTATGTAGTGCATAATTGCATAAAGATTCAAGTTTTTTTCAATTAGTTTATTGTTTACAGTGTCATCTTTTTAGACTGCCAAGTATTTTGTTATATGATATGTATCATGACACATGTAAGCAAGGTGATGTATTGTGATTTTTTTAATTCAAACTTAAGTGAAACCACAATGCAAAGAACATATTAATATAGGCATGAAATCTGAGCAAAAAAAGGGAATTTGTATAGGCAATCTGAACAGTGGGATCTACATTTACATTTATCACAGTCCCTCTAATATCTAACATCATATCACTACATTTTGTGCAATCTGACTTCTATAACGCTGCCTTGCTTGTAGTGATTGCAGTTTTTTTTTCAGAATCTATACAATATAAAAAATATAATGTTGCAATACTCAAGTGTATCAAAATATTACACCCCAATTTGTTTGTTGCCAATTTTTTGTCACACAAACATTTGTGGAAAAATGAACAAAATTGTTACTTCTATGGACCAATTGGATGAATATTGTGAACAGGTGTTACATGCAACTCAACTCTAAGACCACAAGATGTCCCTGCTGCCCCAGCACACGGCCACAACAGTCACCACTAATAATTTGCCTTGTCTGATGCTGCTTGCATTATACTGCAGGTTATTGATTAAGTGATGGGGATCATCTACTTATTGAAATGCCTTCTGCCCTCATGATCAGCTACCATGCTGCACCAAATGTCTTTTTTAAGCAGTGTGGGGGATTATGCAGCAGGTGGTGGGCCTCGTTATTTAGCACATGCATTGCCTAAGAAATGTTTTAAAAAAGAAAAAAAAGGAAAGAAAAGAAAAGAAAAAAAATCCTCATTCATACATATTGGGTTTTGCATCTTCTCAACGACCTAACTTCACAGTCGGATCCCACCCCGAGGACCCGCCTCGTCCATTCAATTGGTCTGTCAGAAACCTGTTTCATGCAACCCTCCATCTGTCACTCAACACCACAGTATCTCCTCCTCCCTTGCTTGGCATCAGACTTGTGTGTGTGCCGACCTTGTTCCAGCGACGAGCTTACCCGAAAAGCCAGCTGTTTGCAGCCGAATACATTTCTGGCAAAAGCCAAGCGGTCCGGCACGCATTTTTACCCCCCTCTTCCAGGCTGTATTAGTAGCCGTGTATTTTACCGTCAAAATGAGTCAGGATGTGATGGGGTGCTGCCCTGCTATCGCTAGCTAGGCGGACAAATTCCTTCAACCAGCTCGCTGTTTCAATCACTGCGGGTTGACACAACATTAGCTGAGGCGTTGTTAAGTGAGCTAGCGGGCTAGCGAGGCTGCTCCCGTTGCCGTTACGTGTAATTTTAGCCACCGTTAGCTAAAGTGGTTACTCAGAAAACGGACGCATTGCTGCGACGTAGATAGTGCAATAACGGTTATCACTCTGGTGTTAGCTTACTAACAAGGACTACTACTTCTAGCGTTAAGTGGCGAGCTAACGTTGCACAGAAATCAACTGTTACGGGTTTTGGATGTCGCGACACTGCAGTTTTGATCCACTTTTTGGCGGATTTTGGAGCTAGAATTGGACCACAGTGACAGACGAAAAGACAGAATTGGACCACCAAGTGACAAGAGGGGGTTAATGATATAAATCGGGTATTAAGTGGCTAATCTGCGGCAGTTGCAGTAATTTGTTACATTAGCTATCAAGGCAGAGCATCTGCGGGGAGGCCCTAACGTCTCCTGACTCCCTCCCCCTGACCGAATCTCCCGTGATTTGCCGAGAACACCCGGGTGAAGTCGCAGTTGTTCTCGGCTGGGGGGACAACTTGACAGCGAGGCCCCTAGCTAGTCTCCCCTCCCCCCCAGTCCCGTCCATCCATCCGTCCAGCCCCCGACAGACCACCTCCTTCGCCTGAGATCGAAGCGAGGGGCCGGGGGAATTCGGGATAAGTTGAAAACCGTGTGTCGCGTCCCGTCTTAACCGGGCTGCCAAAACCAGAGGGGATGACTCTGGAGTCCATGATGGCTTGCTGCCTGAGCGAAGAGGCGAAGGAGTCGAAACGAATCAATGCAGAAATTGACAAACAACTCCGCCGAGACAAGCGAGACTCCAGGAGAGAGCTGAAATTACTTCTTCTCGGTATGTGGCATGCTTATTCTCAAAAACAATGTTTATTGTCGTGTCTTGTGTCGTTGTGGGGAAAACTAACGTTCTTGGGCCTTCTTGGCAATGCTAGCAAATATGCTATTCGTAAGGTTGCTAGCAGAAAGCCTGGTTTTAGTCTGAGTAACGTTATGGCATTATTTTCGAATGGTTTTCATTGTAGTCTGCTGGGTAAAAAATAGTTTGCTGGCTTGTTTAGGTGCATATATGCAATAACTGGTTAGCCAGTCGGGCTGTGTCTTTACTCGAGTATTTGCATTGGTGTGCAGACAACAGCTCATTTGGCATCGAAGTTACTAAGATGTCACCATTTACAGGCTACCACATGCTTGTCAGTTGGCCAGTTTGACATTATTGGTAAGCCCTCAAGCTAATACGTCGGTCAGATTCAAAACAGCCCCTGTGGGTTGTTAGCTGATGGTGGTTAAAAAGGTGAAGATGGACACTTGATGATAGAAGAATCAGCAGCTTTGGATGGCTTTACACTGTTGCTGTCACCTGATTGCATAACATTTGTACAACTGGATGAGGCTCCAGGTGCCTCAACTAGACCCTTTCTAGTGCCCATTCATTCATTTATCAATTCTTCTTAATTATTAGTCTGACCCCAGTGTCACGGACCTACCCTTCCAGAGGACAAGGATACTGAGGGATTTGCCCCCTCATCCTGGAGTCTAGCTGAGTAGGTTAGCTATTTTTATAGCTGGTGTGTGGGCAGGTGGGAGCTGCTGTTGAATAAATTGCTCTGTACTGCATTGATTCATAGTTCTGTGGACACAAAAAGGAACATTAGGCTATGCTTTATCACAAATGCACTGGTGTTGTTTTCAAGAAAATGTATTTTAAGTGCATGCATCTTCTAAGGGACTAAACCTTTAACTAAGTGTGCATTATGTGACCCATCAGCAACTTAAAACAACAGATAATAGTGCAAGCTCCTGTGCAAAAAAAAGCAAGTGTCCATTTTTAGGACAATTAGAATTATCTAGGTTGCATCCTTCGTTTCAAAACGTTTGCTCCCATTTTTTGCCCACCAAAAGCAGCCCTGGTTATTTGACATGTGTGTCTCCTTTCATTTCCCTGCTGAATACCTCAGCTTGGATAAGTAGGCCATACTAGAGCCATACCATTGATGGGACATATTCTGTTCTTTGTCATACATTTCAATCTCTGTTGCGCTGCATTCTACCTGGCGGCCAAGGTGAGCAGGTAAAAAGGGGTGTTTCTTCTTGTGTCGCAGTTTTGAAATGGTCTGTTTGTGTGCTGCAATCATATTTCTCTTGCCAGATGATCAATGAAGTGTTGAGCTGACAGCGATTCCCGGATAATAGAAATAAGGTGATCGTTAGATTTTGTATCAAACATAGCTTCCGCATCCGGTGTTTTAGTATTTCCAGTACATCGCTGATTTTGACAGCAGACATTAAAAAACACTTACTAAAGTGTCAGTCTGTGAGAGACAGAAAGCAAGCAAGAACTGCAATCAGTCATGGTGTAAGTGGCCCATCCTGTGTGAGTTAAGGCTGTCAGTGGACGCCTGGATAAGGACGTGTAAGGCAGGATTAGTCTAGGTCTTAATAGGCTTGGTTAAACACATCCGCTGCTGAGACTTTAAGATGTCACTGACTCCTATTATCCCCTGGCATTATTCTCAGGCCTACAGCCCTCAGTGAGCTGCCTGCCTCTCCACACCTCACTGGAGGAAGAAGACAACCTCTGTTTCCGAACATTTAACCACCACCTTTCACCAAGTGTATTTTAACGGAAAGGGAAGGCGATATTTAGCAGCATATTGAGTGCTGGACATTTATCCATCTCAGCTGAATGTGGTGGGAGTTGTTTGGTCATTAGCTACCCTGCATCTTAGTGTATGCACAGGTTATATTTTCTAGCCAGGCTTTATGCAATCTGACCATCAGCTTCTTATGTCCAAGTATTCCCAACTTTAGTACTGAAATGTTTTGTGGAGGCATCATAATTCAGCTCACATCTGATGATATGTGTCTGGATTTATTTTAGAATGGTACATGTAGGGTGGAGCTGAAACGATTATTTGATTAGTTGATAATCTGAAATGACTCAACAACAATTGTGATGATCTAATGCGCAGTTTAAGCTATTAATCAAACAAAAATGACATTAGCATCACAATTTTCGGACATTTTGTAAACAAGCTCCTAATTAACATAATGGTTGGGTGGGATGGGTTTTTAAAACATTACATTACCAGTACCCTTAAAGTAATACAGTACCAGTACTGAATTTAATCTTTTTTGTCCTACTGTATTTGAAATCCATCATGACTGGAAGCATTCAGTTGTGTAGAATGTCACCATTACTACTCTCCATCCAAATGAGTTTACATAAATAGATGCTGAACTGCCAACTCCCTCAAATACACTGTGCTCAACTTCAGCTCAACTCAACACAGACTGTATGCATTTGATGGAAGGACACTTGCAGCAATTGACTGCAAGCAAAACCACACAAATTGTCATTTTTTTCCTAGATGTGGGTAAAAAAACAATCAAATGCAGGTATCATTTGACTGGAGGAGTTTCAATACTACTGGGTGATTTCAAAACATTCAAGGCAGTGAGTACTGAGACCCAGCCCTTATAATTATATTCAGCTAGTTGCATTACATAAGGTACCGGAATAAATAAATGAAAATACCTAAAGCTCAATGTGATGTTTTATAATAGCTTATTTTGCCTCTCCAGAAGTCTTAAATGCAAAGGTGTGTACAGAAATGCAAACATTTCACATTTGAGCAGCTAGAATAAGAGAATGTTTGGTATTTGTGCCTGGAAAATGACTTTAATGATAATCTCTTATCAAAATAGTGGCAGATTGACCGACTAATTGATTAATCTGCTAAATGTTTCAGCTCTAGATTGATAGATTGGAGTGTTCCCCAAACAAGTGTTTTTATTCGCTCTAATTCAGGTCCACCCTCCTTCTGTGTCCCTCTCCCTTCCTGGCAGCGTTTACTCCATGGCCAGGGTGCTTTGCCAGAGCTGCCATGTTTCAACAAAACAGTTATGAGGTTTGGTTCTCTTTTATGCCAGACACAGGCACAAAGTTTCTAGCCTAACAATACAGTAAGGGTGGATGTTAGGGTTAGTTCCGTAGGTAAAAGCTATAACAACATCATGCTTAGCCACTTGGTCAGAAAATAACAACTCTGCCAGGGCTGCAGCAGTGCCCACAGTCTGGCTGCCTGTGACTGAGGCCATATCAGGCCATACTTACAGCTTCCTGCTCCACAGACCAGTGGTTTGCCTCTACTTGGTCAAAACACAGTGGACCAGGAGCTCTGGCCTTTGCTGCATCGGGTAAATGAACTGCTGGAGCGAGCGAACAGTCAGTAAAGTGAGATGGAAGGGCAAACACTTTAGCGTTTCCCAAAGTGCTGACCGAGGCAAAGTGTAAGCTCCCAGTCAATCTCTCAGTGTACCAGTTGGCATTTGCATTTTCTAAAAATGTGGGTTTCACATAAAACCTGCAGAACAGAATGTGGTGATCAGTAAAAAAAAAAATCCCTAAAATGATGTCAGAAAGGCATTTCTGGTCATCAGAGAATTTGTCAAGCAGCACAGTGTTTAAGAAAGGGGTCTGACTGGGGCAACTTGGCTCTACAGCCAAAAGTTGTGTATGGCTTTGAGCATACTATCCCAGGCAGAGGTTTAATGTACAGACATTTGCCAAGTTCTCATTGATTGAGTTGTTCTTGTTGATCCTCCCTGCTTCAGCAGTACGTCTTGTTACCAGGTTAAGACATACTTTAGAAGAACAGTCTGATTGAACCAGGAAGAGGATCAGGGGTTAGGCTCAGATGTTTATTGCTGACCTTCCTTCTCTTGCCAAGCTGTCTTATTTTGATCATATATGGCAATAGGGATCTTCTAGCTCTACTCCTCAGTGCTTGTGTGTGTGCCTGTGTGTGTGTGTGTGTGTGATACGGTACTTTTAATGCCAGTGAATGTGGAGCTATGCGGATGGCCAGTTATTACTGAAATCCCCTTTATCATTGTCAGATCTCACGCTTTTTAATATGGAAATCATTATGAGGTAGGCTTTTGCAATCTTTGAGAGTTAGGAAAATCTGATAACGACATTCTGGCTGATATTGATTTTTTTTTTTTTTTTAAACATGAACATGGAAAAAATATTTTTGCGCAGGATATTTTAACAGTAAAAGTAAACGTCTAGCGGACAAACTATGAATTAGAGGGACTGCTTTTGAGGCAGAGTAATATGAACTTCATACATTGTCCCGAGAATTAGGTTCGGCATGATGTGAAAGTATGTTGTGGTCATGGTTCTGGTTTGTAATTGGGTGTAAATAACTCTTCTTCACCCTCAAAAGTTTTTATTCTTTTGATTTCGTGCCACTTGCATGATATAAACTTCATCAGCATGCCCACTTGCTCGCTGTAAATTCTGCGAACAATGACCTGCTCTATTCACACATGGGCTCATTTGGACATTACACAGACATTGTGTCCATAAATGTTGTCATCAGTCCATGTCCATGAGAGTGTGCATGGACCCCCAAAAAAGGGACTGCATGTACTGAACATATTGCTCAATGCTTCAGTTCACTTTGTGGCATATGCATTTCTTACTGGTTTGCCAAGAAGAAGAAAAAAAAACAAAATAGATGCGTGTTTTGAAGAAAGGCTGCGCGCTATTAATCACATTTATGTATTTCCTCTTTAAAAGAATTTGAAGACAGCTAAATGGGTTGAACTACTGGCACAAATTCACGCAAATGCTTGGGAGAGATGAAAATGTCTGCCGTCAAAAGTGGAATTATTGCCACCAACTGAAATGGAGTGTGGTTTGGGAAATGAGATTGCACTGAGGAAGACCCTCAGTTGTAGTTTGAATGCGATTGTACACGCTCTTGTCTGCAGAAGTCCACTGCTGTCTGCAAATGATTATCTCAGACCTGTCTTTGTTTTTTTTTATGTGCACCAATACTGACATTTCTATAGCAAGCTAATATCAGCTAATATATGATCCCAACCACCAGTAAACTTGGCTGTCTGCTCAGTGTAGTTTTATGAAAAATAGAGCAGAATGTCTAAACAGATCTCAATTGTTGAATCCTTCTGCATTGGTACATGGAAACACTTGGACAGCCATATTGTAGTTTTCTTTGCACATGTGGTTGTGAATGTGGCTGCCGCATTGCTGTTATTAGAACTGTTTTGCACGCTGAGTGAGATGCTTTTATGACTTGAGTTTTCACATATAACATTAATGGGAGTAAAGTTATCTGTTCTTGCTGGTTAAAACATTCTTTGTCTCATGAATGCAGACACAATGATACAATGACTAATACAACTGCTGCAAAAAAAAACAAACAGAAAATGTTACTTCTGGCAACTGGATGGTTCAGCACTACACTGTAGGGGTCTCCTTTTTCAATTTAAATTTTCCCTATTTCAGGGGACACTGCATGCCTTTATAAGGAAGTTCATATCAGCAAGAGGACAACAAATGAGGGAAGCGAGAGATGGTGAATGACATGCAATAAAGTCCCTGGCCAGACTTAAACAGAGGACATTGCAGTTCATGGTCAGCGCTTAGAACAGTCTAAAAACACTCTCAGACATGGCCTTTTATGTAGCTTTGTTTATCAAATTATCTGTTTAGATGTGATGATAGAGATATTTCTTGTCTTGATATCCAAAATAATTGCTATTTACTGTCGTATCCTAATAATAATCAAAATATGCTTAAAATTGCACTAAAACAGATCACACATAGGACACATCTTAAACAAGGTAAAACTAAACAATAAGATCCCCCTTATTAAAAATGCCATGAAAAGCATATTTCATGATTATCTATGATGGAAATTGACCTTGATCAACTTAATGTGATTAGTTGTGTGTGTGTTTTTTTTCTCGGACCAACGATAAAATCATAAAGCCTAAGATCATGTAAATTTTCCTTGCCCTTGTTCTGCTGGCATGAGAAGTGTAGACGAGCTAGCTGCTTTTGGTTTCATGATGACAAGCAGGTTTTAGATTTTTTATTTATTTTTTAATGACACCAAACACTGCAGCTACTTTGTGTGATACTTGTTTTTTTAGAATTGTTTTGTTATGGATATAGTGAGGTGTGATGGAGGCATTGTATGTGGGATCACATATTGGATCAACTCATGAAGCTTGATTGCAGTAGATTTTATGGGTTTTATGTAGCCTGGCTTCACCAGACTATTTCACAAATGCGTGTAAGTCTGAAAGTTAATTTTCAACTTCCAAGAGACGTTATCAACAAGTGCAGACCAAAGTGCCTCTGGATAGAGCAATATATACGTGTTGTAGCACTGATCAACACATGTAAGTTGCGGCGGTGCTTTGACAGCGGGAAAGAAATGCATCTCAAACTTCAGCTTGGCAATGCACCGAAATGCGTTTCTGAAAACATTTGAGGATGGCAATGGGCTATACAGTAAATAATCTTGATCCATTTTTAATCAGTGCTGCCTAGTTTGTTTGGAGTTTCACTGAGACACGTTGGATACCAGTCATCATATTAAACCGCCTCCTATCAGGACAGGCCAATCAAAACGAGTGGAAATTTGTATGAATTAAAGAAAGACCAGACACATCTGCCAGTAAAACATGAGCTTGGCGGATTCATCTGGTTTAATGCAGTATCTATCTCACTCAGTACGATAACCAGTGGCCAGTTAGGATTATTAATCATATTGGTCTATGAAATGTCTTGTTTCATTTCAAGACATTTCAGTTCAAAGGGTCATCCCTCACTTTTTTAATCTTAGAACCACAGTGAACTGAGCACACACAGTATGTTCTCCATCACAGAACATTCCAGTAAATGTTCAGGCAGTCAACCTCACCTCAGCCAGCCTCACACACACTCTTTGTCTCTCTCGAAGACATGGTGTCTATTACACAGTTGCTCATATTGCTCACCAGCGCACAGATGAACACACGCACACACACTTAAATGGGGTCATGGCTGGCTCTCTGGAGATATGGGGGTGAATGAGGCTAGATGGTGACTGTCCCACATACTGCTGCTACCTCGGTCCCCAGACAGGACGGGGACATAGCCTGCCTCTTAGTTCACTGCCAGTATCTTCAGCCCTCTCTGTGCTGACAGGGTGGCATGTTCATTCCTGTTTACTCCCACCAGCTGCTGCGTACAGTAAAGCCCACACGTCTCTGTGATCGTACCGATTCAACTTCTGTCACTTCATCTTTCAATTTTGAGTCGGATTTGGAATCGGAGACCATGCTTACACTTGTCGTTTTTTGGAGGATGGCAGGCTTGCAATGTGGTTGTGATTTTAGTGTTGGATACATCTAAATGAATGCACCGGAGATATGTATTAAACGTGTTATGCCCATGTGTGGACATAAAGTGATGTTATTTCATGGAGTCTCCGTGATGAGATTCTCTAAAATAAGTGCCATGGCTTAAGGAATAATGTCAACATCTAGGATTTGGCTGTTTTTAGTTCGTAGCAGCTGAGAACAGATTGTGTATTGCAGACTAAAATACTGCTGCTTGCTCTAAATCTTTTGTAAAGCCTGTATTTGATTTTTTTTTTTCTTTTTTTTTGCTCACCCACACCCACTCCACCAGAACAGCACTCAGCACATACTCACTGGTGAACAGAAAAAGCCGTCCTAAGGTGGTCAAATGAAGGTGTGTGAGTTTGCGAATGTGTGTGTATAATGTGCACTGCATGCTATAGCATGTATATTCAATTTACAGCTCTGACACCCACGCACATGGAGCACTCAGCAGATGCAGAGACACCAGCACAAAGCAGTAGTGCAAGTTGCGCCTAGATCCTGACTGCAAGAGCACACATGTTGGAAAGCTGCAGTAGAGCTGAGAGAGATACAGTCCTCTTTCTTTTGTCTTTATGCTTGCGTGCGTTTGCTCGAGTCCTGCACTGTGTGTATTGCCCAGGTCATTGCAGGAAAAGGGAAAGAAAATGGGCCATCGCAGTGAAGGTAACATCCATGCCTTGAGGTTGACCACAGGATCCGTGTGTGTCCACAGTTGGTTAGGCAGCTGGTGTGTGTGTTGTGTAGCTCCAGGCTGCCTTGGCTCAATCCCTTTCCTTTGTAAGCCAGAATGAGGCCAGTTTCCAAGATGAATTTAGTGAAAGATTGAGACCCATGCTACATTTGGTTAGCCTTGTGACTGCCTGATTCATACAGTATCTTTCCAGGGCGCCGATAAAAAAGGCTAACATCTGGCTGATGCCAATTTTGAGGTTTTGATTTTGCTTAAACCTCTGCTTTGTTTATGCAAATTTCTTCTCACCACTGAGATTGGATTGTCGAGCGGTGCCTGAAAGGACAGTGCCATATAAGCCAACACTGTTCTTACCAATGGACCAATATATTTTTTTGTGTGTATTTGCATACTGGCTGGGTCATAGCGCTGATAATCCCCATCTCTTACTCGTGGAAAGCTGTGACAGGCATTGCAGGGGGAGGCTGGGGTTGGCAGGGATGGCCCTGCTTGAGCATGAGGCCTTTAGTGGCTTGCACGTGAATGACAAAAAATTATAGGGTATGAGCAGACAGTGTAAACAAAGCAGGAGCTGCACACACAGTTACAGACATAGCCTGATGGACTGACAGCCTGGGCTCAACCTAAGACAGCGGCATGTCAAGTCCATCAGGTGTTGTGTCACAAGCTGACGCGTTATGTAAAAGCTTATGAAAGCCAGCCTGGCAACAGAGGATACAGGTAAAGTGTTAGGCATCTTAACATGATGGATAGCTGCTACTATTTACATTCTGTTGTCATTTCATTAGTCCTTAATTAGGCTTTTCAGAGCAAGTTTTATTTTTATACCCATTGATGTCAAGTTACCCCCTGATTGAGGCTTCTCGCTCTGTTCCAAAAAGCACATCAGCTCCACAAAAGACCAGTGTTGGTGTGTGGGCTGTGTAGTGTACCTTGCACTGTTGCATTGGGGCACAATCAGAGCTCTTTTGTCTTTTTCTCTCTCTTACACTTCTAGCTACCTGGAACAGAAAGCGTTATCAAACCCAAGTAGTGTGTGAGCTATTAAAAGGTGACCTCCTTTTTCTAGGTCATTACCAAAAAAGAATGGACGGATTCTAGTTATGAATATCCAAAATTCTTGACAGAGAGGGATGAGAATGGAGAGGCATATTTCTAGCCTCAGGGAGGTTAGGAGGGGTTGTGAAGAAGGGGAGGGGAGATAGAGAGCGGGTGTATTTGTGGTTGGAGAGCTGGTGAGGGCATGTAAATGGTTGTGGCTGGTGCTGGTTTCAATCTGGGGAGGAAAAAGGGAAGACAGAGGCTCGTAGTGTGTTGTCTGGTGAAAGAGGGACACGACAGTTAAGAGAACAGAGCAGAGGGAGATCTTGTGACGGGGTCACGAGAAATAAATCAGACATCAAGCTGGAGAGTGATCCTCTTGCTCCTTTGCTAAAGCAGTCTGCAGTCACTACCAGGACATAACTGCTGCAGCCCAATACAAAGAATATGCTCTCTGTGCTTGACTCCTTTTGTTAGCTTGACAATCACAGTTTTTATTAGGCTGACTACCTTGTCGGCACCAGTCTGTAGCTCTCACTGCAAAGCATAATTCATCCAAGAGAAAAGATAAAAGATCTTTCCAGTGAATAACAGATTATCTAGTCTCTGTTCTCCAAAATTGGGCATTTTGTTGGAAGGGAAGATGGAGGAGGGTCATGTCCCCTTATGGACACAGTGTTGAAATCCAACTTTTATATCTGAGATTAAGGCATTTCTTCTTGCATCAATGGAGAAGCTGCTATCTCTCCCAACATTTTTACAGTCCTTGGTGCTAGGAACCCCGTGGTACTGACCTCAGACCAGCTTTTTTCCCCCCAAAAGTCAAAAGAGCCGAGGCCCTTCTTCTCTGTGGCACACCAAAAGGATGAAGAGCACAGAGCAAGCCTGAGGGGCTTGCAGTTATATTTACTGTCTGCTACGAAGAGAGGAGAGAGAAGGGGCGGATGGGAGGGGTTTAAAAAAAAAAGAAGGAAAAAAAACAACACAGGAACGAAAAAGAGAGGGAGACAGAGGAGGGGTTGCCATGGTAACGGAAATATGGCTGCTCTTCAAAAACCTTGAATGTAGGTGGTGGTGAGATGAGTGTATGTGTGTGTTTTTTCCTCCTCGTCTTTCCCTTTCAGTTTTGCAGATATTATGGATGTGCTGGATCCCTTTGATTTCACTGAGGACTGAAATGCCATCAGCTTTTCTTTTCTTTTCTCTTTTTTTGGTTGTTGTAATTTCTGTGGCCTGAGGGTGCTGTTTTTGGGCATGTAGAACATAGAGGGCTAGTGTGAAATGTGGGTTAGGCCCAGCAAGTCCCCCCAAGCCAAGTGGGGGTCTATTTGGCAATCACTGTCAGTCGTGCAAAGCTTAAAAACGTGTGCTTTACTCGAAGCACGGATTGTGATTTTTTTCCACTGAATCCAGGCGTGTTTCGGGGGATAGAAGCAGAATAAACGTTTTAAAGTATACACCTATAATCCTGAAGCCTTTTCTTGGGCTCCTTACCATATGTGTAAATCTAGAAACCTGACACCACTTGAAATGATGATCTTACAGCCAGATATGGACTCAGGAGGGCAGAGGAGGATCACTAAAGGAATGCAGCCTTTTTGACAACGACCCCTGCTGTCACCTTTTGGCAGAGGCACTTTAGTGTTAGATCCTGAATATAGGGCAACTTGTCTTAATCATCTTCATAGAATTAGCGTTTATTTTCCCCACACTTGTCTCTCCTCTTCTTCCTGGAAACATTTTCATTCCCCTATCTGTTTGATGACATCATGACGTTGAACAAAGAAGCTTTGACATATTAGCAGTCGTAACAAGTTTAGTTAATAAACTTGGAATTTTTAGTAGAGATATTTCATAACGTGTAAAACTGGCTTAGATGGGCTTCCCACATGAATCAAGTTCTGAAGGAAGTATCTAACCATTACTGGCTTCATTTTTCACGGCTTATGCTGAATTGCCTTGCTTATTAATTAACAGAAATTAATGAACACTAATTAAACATCAGATACACAAACAGGCTGCAGCATGTTCTTGCTTATATCCCTTACACTGGCATCAAAGTTTTTGCAAATTTTTGCCTTTCATGGAGCATCTGTCCCAGGTCACAGATTTGGCTTGTTGTCATCATCTTTGCACAAATGAGAAGCCTGATTTCAAAATGAGTTATCCACTAATTGGAAGGGATATAGTAGTAATAGTAGTGGGCAATATGAATGAAAACCTGATCACAGTAATTTAATATTGAGTATCTGATTATACCAATACCAGATGATACTGTGCACACTACCAAATACATTAAAGTTATTAAATCAGTCCAATGTATATGTTTGACAACTTATTAGCTCTGATTTGCACTGATATAAAAATTGAAAACTAATATTATATATTTTGTCCTATTCCATTCTCTCGCTTTAAAAAATTTTTTTTTTACAACACCTTTTTGGCCTTGTCGCTGTGTCATGGAAATTTCTTCTCCTGCCCTCCATTATTTGTTTCATTACAGTTACCTGGACAAACTTTGTTCAACTGAAGGGTTATTTTCATCCTCTCAACATGTTTTATGTAGATTACAAGTTGGTCTCATTGACTTCTTGCTTGCGGGGCTGTCCTGCTGTCTGTTTCAACTTGAGCCCAAGCAGGGGCTGGGGCACTCCTGTGATAAAACACCATGCACCATAGATGACAGAAAAGGCAACAGACACTGAGCTGAAGTGTATGAGCGCATATACATTAGGTAAATAATGTAAATTACCAGTTTAAGTTCAAGTTGGATATTGCAACATAGTAAGTAAATGGTCTTTCTGTTGTAATAACCATAAAATCGCCTGTTTTGGTGCAATTATCAAATATTTCCATAAAGCAGTCATGGTCATTGGTTAGCTGCATTGTTGACAAATGCTCTGTCATGTCCAGATATTAAGGAAATGGATATGAACAGGTTGTGTAGTGGTTAGCACTCTTGCCTCACAGCAAGAGGGTTGCCGGTTCGATCCCGGCCTGCGGCCCTTCTGTGTGGAGTTTGCATGTTCTCTCTGGGTACTCCGGCTTCCTCCCACAGTCCAAAAACATGCAGCTTAGGTTTAATTGGTGATTCTAAATTGCCCGTAGGTGTGACTGAGTGTGTGAATTGTTGTCTGTCTATATGTGTCAGCCCTGCGGTAGACTGGCGTCCTGTCCAGGGTGTACCCCGCCTCTCGCCCAATGCAGCTGGGATCATCTCCAGCCCCCCGTGACCCGGGTTAACGGATAAGCAGTTACAGAAAATTAATGAATGTTATGAACAGGCAAAATATCGAACAGATGACCAGTTTCTATCACCTCATGGTGTATAACTTAATATTGCCTGACCATAGTCTAACGGAGAGCAATAGGAAATTTGCTGTCCTCATTCCCCTTTTATGACTCTCAGGTGTTATAAATCCTCTACACAATAATGTTAATGATTTAAAGCCATTAATCAATTATCTGCATGAATGTTTTTCCTATGCCAAATATGCACACTGGTTCCAGTGCAAATGTTCTGTGTTTTATTCTAAATCACAGGGCAGCTACACAAATACTTTTCTCTTCAGTTAACATTGTAAAATAGGGCACGGCGTTGGCTGAGATCTGCATTCTCTAAATGGCCTTCTAGTTTTTTTCTAGTTTCTTCTAGTTTAACTTCAATATAACTTCTTGATTTACACTTGATGCATAGATAAATGACCGTAATTGGAAAGTGCCCACGGACTTGATTCTGTAGGTTTACCAAGAAAGGATGTTTTCCATGAACTCTCCCTTATTCTATGAGGCAGAAAGTCTCTAACCACACATTTCTCTTTCTCTCTTCCCATTCTCTTGGTATCCTTGATAAATATGTTTATTGTTGTTGTACTGTGTGCATTGTGTATTATGTTACTAACAAAACACTGTCAGAAACCAGACTGTGCAGGGCTTTGTCATGCCATCTCACTTTGTAACTCTGTGCCTCTCTTGTCCTGTTCAGGTACGGGAGAAAGTGGCAAGAGCACCTTCATCAAGCAGATGAGGATCATTCATGGAGCCGGGTACTCAGACGAAGACAAGAGAGGCTTCATCCGGCTTGTTTACCAAAACATCTTCACCTCCATGCAGGCCATGATCCGCGCCACTGAGACGCTTAAGATCCCCTACAAATTTGAACAGAACCGGGTAAGGACCGACCCAAAGAAATAAGGAAATATTGTTTATGTCCTACCAGTCATTTGATCACGAGTCTCTTTTCATTATTGTAAAGTTGTAACTACTGAATTAACTGTCTTCTTCTTTAATGCCATGTGATTTGGTGAAATCCAATATGCTATATCCTCAATCAGAAATAGGCTAGATACCACAGCCTAACTCTTTTAGTTTTTGAATTATACATAAGCCAACTCTTAATACATTAAAATGCCTTTTATAGTCTATTATTTTATGCCACAGTGGTTCTTAATTCCAGTCCTTAGAGCTCTTCTGTTCTTTTATTGTGAACTTCTAATTGGGGACTGGTTTACACCTGGGATGCAAGGTAAATGTGGTCCACTACTCAGTAGGACAGAAATCCACCAGCACGCTCCTTCACAAGGAGCAGTATTAACAGTATAGTTAGTATTACAACTTAAAACGGCAAACATTTATATGTTATATATAAGATTCTCTCCACTGCTGGCTTCTGCAGATAATTTAGTGACACAAGTATTTAATGTAATGAGACATCACTTTTTACATTTGTAAAAATATGGTGAATTGTTTTATGTAATCCATGACTTCAAAACCTGCTTTAAATTTTTCTGGGGTAGGTGACAAATGTGGCTGTAGTTGAACATCAGTTTTTTTGTCCTACATGTTACTAGGTTACACTAATGCATTAGATGATTGCTTAATTGTACACAAACAATTATTTCTCAACAAATAATTTTAATTATTTCCCACAGTCATTTCCTTTATTATCATTCATCTTCTTGCTCTGTGTAATTGGGCTTTCATTCCTTTTTCGAGGAATGAAAGCCCAATTAAACTAAATCATAATTGTTTTAATGAAAGTGCCCCTTCACTGGCTTCTAAAGCAGAGTTGGACATTAAAATAAACATGTAAATTGTATTTGACAAACTTAATAATTTTTAAAAATAATGTTTGATAAGTATTTAAATTAATAGGGTAACAGTGAAGACAGTGTTAACTGTGAGATTTGCAATTGCCTGTTTTCATAATGGCACTTTATAGATCACTTTTTGTACTGATAAAAAGTGTATATAGTCAGAATAGACACTAGACTTTAGTGCAATCAGAAATGGTACAAAGAAAGGGGAAAGGAGCATTCTGGCAGCTGGAATAAGATGCAACATAATGGCTCCGTATAAGGAGATGACATAATTATCTCTAAGTAAAATACACTGTGTATGTAATACAAGTGTGCATATAGTATGCAAGTGCTACAAAGATCATGCTGAATTTGAAGAGAGAGCAACAAGAAAGACTAACAAGTTTAATTGTCTCCACATATCTATTATTAAGTCACAGCTATGAAAACTTTGAATAGTTGGGTGGGGTATTAACGAGGGGGAAAAGCCTCTTTGGATGGGAAATGTCAAGGTTGTGTCGTACTGAAGGAGTTTCTCATTTTTTCCCTCCATGGCATGTCTCTCTGTCATGCATTTTACATTTACAGTATGGCCTTTTGTTTCATGTCCATCATGTGGGGATTGGGAGTCTTATCTCTTAAAGCTTGAGTGGGCAGCTTTTTGTGTGTTGTTGGGTAAAGATTCCATAAAAACCTTTCAGTATATTAGAAATTAAGTGGATCTAAGAGGAAACTAGACTTCTGTCAACCGCTGAATTTTCTGGTGCAGGAGACTTTAGTCAATTACAGGTCATTTCAGATAGGGCGCGTTCCTACTGGCTGTTCTACAGCAGATACAGCATTGGCAACAACTGCACACACTGCAAAGCAACCTCCCCAAAAAGAAAGCAAGACTCAACAAAGAGTCTAAAGAAAGTCAGACAATGACATAATAAATCATGTCAATATCAATAAAGTGGCTCAAAGATGGATAGTAAATGTCTCTAATTGTTTAGCCTTCTGCTAACTGAGCCAAAGACTCACAGCTGTGTCTAATTCAAGTTAATGTTTATGTAGCTAACCAGAGCCTTATAACACAGTATGTCATCTGAAAGGGCTTAACAGGTGCACACATTTACTTTGAAAACAGTAGAGTAATTCTTGTAGAACTGCCATTATATAGCGGCATCAGGAGCACAGCCACAGTAGGGATGATTTAGATGAATGATTAGCACTCGTACAGGTTACTGTATGAAGCAGGAGGAAATGTCTGTGCTCATCTAGCAGAAAGGGGCTCAGACAAATATGGAGAGCTGGCTTTTTTTCCTCTTTTCCGGAAAAATTTGTTTTCCCCAGCTTTAAGGCCACAAATTCCTTGCAAACAAATTTTGCCCATTTATCATCCTACAACCTCTTCCTCTGTTGTTTTTCCCAGTTAGACTCACTGTCTGTCTTTACTAGGAAATATGTTTATGTGCAGAACAAAGTGATACATTTAGTTTGTCTTGCAGAAACATTTTCTTTCTCATGATCAGAATATGCTGGTGTTTAGGGATCAGCCATATGGTGTAAACAGACAGTGAAGAAAGTTAACTGCAGATATGTTGGATATATTAAGTAACACCTTCATAAATCTGGTTGCTTTTTCTGCACTTTCTATTTCTGTTTGCTCCGTCGTCTCTCTCACAGCTCCTCCCCATTCATCATTAATCTAGATTTATCTCACCTTTTTTTCCCCCTTGCCTGTGTTTTTCCAGTCTAACGCCATGCTGGTGAAGGAGGTGGACATTGAGAAGATCAATGGGTTTGACTATCCCTACATTGCAGCTATCAAAAGCCTGTGGTCTGACCCAGGGATCCAGGAAGCCTATGACCGCCGCAGAGAGTACCAGCTCTCTGACTCCACTAAATAGTACGTCTGTTTGTCTCTCTCTTTGTGTCTCTTTGTGTAGACATCAGGTATGGTGTCTGTCTAGGATTTAAGAATGGTATTTGTTGTGACTGTGACATAATGTGTGAGTGGGTTATGTAATTTATGTGAGTGTATGTTTGTGATGCTGGTTTGGGAACTAGATGAACTATTAATCCTTAGTTATTCTCCTACAGGATCATTTTTGTGTAGCTATTAGCATTTATAGAGAAAACTCAGAATATGCAATGATTTGATTGGAATCTTTATACAAATCCAAAATTATAGCAGTAAATAAAAGTAATTGGTGGCGAGTAATACAAAAAATAATATCTCAATTCCCAGACCTCTGTATTAAAGTCTGTTTCTGATCCTCCGTACACTAATAGATTATGTGGAAAAGCTTAATGAGTGTGTGTTTGTGGTGACCACATGCCGGTATGCATCCAGGATTTGAATGATTTAGGTGTGTCTGAGCTGGAATTAATGCCACAGTCAACGTGGTATTTAAAGGATCAGTTCACCAAAAATCAGGAAAACAAAAATATTTTTGCCCAGTCACTCACATGGGCCTCATGCAAGAACCACTAAACCCACTTGCTGACTCACCAATTTCCTCATCTTTTCAATCTTTTTTAGAACTAATTCACTAATGTTTTATATATTTCATTACTTTGAAATGTTTTTTGAGATTGAAAATCCTGTATACATTACAAACCAAAAGTGAGCGAAAGCTAAGAAAGGAATATTCTTGCATGAGGCTCATTGTTTCTGTACAAATGTTTAGCTGTTGAATTTCTTTTGTGTGTGTATGTGTTTTACTTTTTAAAAATATTGTTTATGATTACTGAAACTACTTGCACAGTTGGAAACCTGAATTTTTAAAAAATTTTAACGCTTTAATTTAATGTGTCTCCAGAGATCAGGACAACAGGCGTCAGTGGAATTGTTTGGATGTTTTGTTGATGACAGGTTGTGTGTGTGTATGTTCTGTGTGCAACTACCTGTGTATAATTACCTTGCGGGTTATGTAATGTATGTTGGGCCGGGCAGCGCTTTAGCCTTCTGTCTACATGCAGCTATTAGCTGAAAAATTTCAATATCTACAAACCTATTTCATATTTTAAAAATCCCATATGGAAAATGCATAAGACACAGGAATACCAACCTCTAATTGACTTTTAATTGGTTATTGTCCGCTATGATTGTTAACGTAGTGTAAATGATTATTGGTAGATACTTGGTTAATGGTACAATGTGTCGTTAAGCTTTTTTATAACCCCGGGCGCTGTGTGGAAAAGCCCTGAGTTTATTCTCAACCAGCTAACAGAGTGTAGAGCAGTACTTGAAGGTTGAGTTTTATGTTTCTGATTGTCAGTAGTGAGATAAACTCCTAACCACAGTTTTTAAAATAGGTTACGATGGTGTACATGGTGCACCTTGCTGATAGCAAAATGTCTCAGCGTCCCCTTCTGTAGTTGTGTGTGTTTGTCATAATTACATTGTAATAACATGCGACCTCAGGCTAAATGGCCAAAGGCACTTGACTCGCTTTCTAGTGCCCCCTGGTTGTGGACTTGCTGCATTACAGATGAATGCTGCTTCAAGTCAGCTTGCATGCAGGTGTGCTTGCTATGTTTGGAACAATGGTTTGTATGCTATGTTAGACATGTAAGCTATTTATTTGTTTCTGCAGTAGTATGAGTGAGCAGATAAAAAAATCATTGAATATGTCTTTATTTCAGTGTTGTCCACACTGTTCATGTATATCTCCAGTTACCTTAGCGATATAGACCGTGTGACTGCGGAGGGATACGTTCCCACCCAGCAGGATGTGCTGAGGGTCCGTGTTCCCACCACGGGTATAATAGAGTACCCGTTTGACCTGGAGAACGTCATCTTCAGGTACCCCCATGGCACCAGGACTGCAGCATCACAAGGCTAGAGCACAGAAACCGCTGATGTCTGTCAGTATATTAACACATTAGTTAACGGGAGCTCATTTTTTGTGAATTGTACTCAATTAAAAATGCCCCAAAAATGAATAAGTGGGTCCCTTATAGTCAACTGTCAGCAAAATTACAAACTTGCAAACGCTCCCACATTACTATGGTGAAGCACATGTTACTTGATAAAAGTCAATTTATCTGGAAAGACCCAGTTTTCTGACAGAGAAAAATAAAGATTACGTTGTGTTTAGATGAAACGAGCTGGAGGGCCACATTAGTCAACGTGATTAGACATCAGTGGTTTGTGTTTAGAATCGTGCTAATGTTCTGGCTCCAGGATCAAAACTAAGGCCAGACATGCTGCACTGTAGCGTGTGGGGAGCAGCCACTAAATACCAGATGAAGAAGGATTAGTGATGTCAAAGATTCTCCAGGAAGTTGTTATAAAATCAGCGAAGCGATTGGGCACAAATTGAAACACAGAAGAACTGAAACTTTCTAAATTTCAAATTGAAATGCCTTACTGACATCCTGTTATCCTTGATATCGTATCAGAACCTTCTTTATTAAGTCCAGGTGCTGCTGTTTCTGCTGCTGAAGTCACTGCTACTGATGTCACTGATGCCACCTCACTGTCCGCAACATAATCCACAAAGTCCTCGACCTCACCACAAGTTGTTGTCAATAGGCCTGTCATGATAACCATATTCTGTTGGAGGATATTATATTGACATAGGACATAATCACTATAAAATATATAATTGTCAATTTAAGGTGATATAATGGCACTAATACAATGATAATATAATAGCATAATAATGCAAATACACCCTTTTAAAAACCTTTAACTGTGTGTGCGTAAAACGGAAGAGAGAACAGAAGCAGCGCGACTACAAATGACAGGATTCGGCTTAAAAAAAAAACACACACACTTAGGCACTACGCCCAAGACTTGCAGTAGCAAGGAAAACCCAGCTGTTGTTATGGCATCATGTGTGACAAAAGTTTTGCTGCGCTCGATAAGTCAATATTGTAATTATTGTGACAGGCCTAGTTGTCAATTAGTGAAGTAAACTCAAAGCTGCAGGTGAAAGCTACCAGCTAATCTCAAGAACGGATGTTGGTTTATGGATAGAGAGTGTTGGTGCAGCAGTGACACTGACTAACACCCTTTTCTTTCTGAGATGTGGTCTTTTCTGTGAAGCTTTCTCAACAGGACTGATCCACACTTCCTGGAATGGCAGGGGGGTTGCGGTAATTGCCTGTCACGCTTTATATAACTGTTTTTCTGTCTTTTTTCTCTCTCTCTCTATCTCCCTTTTTCTCGACTGGCCTGCCTGTAGTTATCTTTCCGATCTGGATCGTATTGCAGATTCCAGCTATCTTCCCACTCAGCAGGATGTGCTAAGGGTGCGCATCCCCACTACAGGAATCATAGAGTACCCATTCGACTTGCAAAGCATCATTTTCAGGTAGAAAGATGCCTGTTGTGGCTCAGATCCTCCTTGTTCATCATTAACCCATACATCATCTGATGCGTTTTTGTCCAAAACGCCACAGATCCCGTGTTTTTCGTCCTCCCTATTAACAGAACTTGACTTTTATTTCATGCTTTTGACTTAAGTGCCTGTATCCCATTTTTACTCCTTAACCCTTCCCTCTAATCATAGAAACTAAAGTAATTGCCATTTAACAGTCTCCTCATAGTCCTACACTTTCTTTTACCTCCTGCCACCAACAGCAATGGTACCACACATAACACAACCCCCTGATGAACACAAAGTCCTACATTCTGGTGCCCGGTCTCTGTAAATGGGTCACCTCCTCTCTTCCTCCTCCTCTCCTCCTTTCCTCTCTGGCTGGCAGAAGAAACGAGGTCGTCCTCTCCGCGGTGGAGGAATGTTATTTTGGGCAGCAGGTCCTGCAGGGCCTATATTGGCCCTGGGTCTCTGTGGACCACAGTGGACTGGGCCACCACCAGGGGGCACCCTTGCATCGTGTATTATATTAGATTTCTGCAGCTCTCTCAGAGACCATGTTGCACCTGGTCTTGAGGCCTGTACCTGTGCATGCAGAGGTGAAACAAAGTACAGGAAGCTGAGCATTAAGATGTTCCAATGCCATTTATATAATGGCTTGACATCAAAGGTTCTTGACCGGAAAGATTTTAAGCAATCGGTTGTCACAAATGAAGGCTTAATGAAACTGGGACCTAAACTCCCTGACGAGTGACGGGTGACCTTGTCAAGGAGAAGCTCAGGGAAGCTGAAACCTTATGAGAATTCACACGTCAGTCACTATTTTAGCCAGGATAGCTGTTCATGAATGGCTTCAGCGAATACCAGCCTGTCTGACTGCAGGCTTATGTGCACAAGTTTCCGTGCCAATTTTTTTTTGCTTAGTTAGTTGTCTTAGTTTGTCTTCTAGGAAATATATATATCATACCTCTAGTGATGCTATTTTCTCAGCTTGTAGCTTCTTCTTCGGTTACATAAGAAGGAGTCCTTCCACCGTGGAAACATCCCATCATCAGAGGTGCCCCCTTTGTCTTTCATAAGCATTTCAACTCTGCCTCCTGTCCTCTGTCTGTCCTCTACCTTTTGTTCTTGTGCCCCTCTCCATCTCATTTTTTGTCCGCCTGTTTCCCCATCTGTGTTCTCCAAGTACGTTTCAGAGTTTCACAAATTGTTTGTGTGTGGTGCTTTATCACACACACAAGGGAAGGTTGAGAAAGCTGCCTGGTAGAGAGATTAGTGCACTTTCACCGTAGCATATAAACAGAAGCCCAGACTGGTCTAGTGTCAGATGTAAGACCACATGAATGCCACTCAATTTAAAAATTGCAGTATTTCTTTCAAGAAAACGTATTTCCTACGAACGCTGGACACAACACATGACAGATGATCTACTACACAGCTATGTGTATTCCAGTGCGGCTCGACAGATTTAATTTTTATTTTATTTTTTTGCAAACCCAAATTTGAGGAACACATGTAACTGAGATGAGGGACTATGACTGTGCTTTGTGCAAACTTGTACAGAAAATACCAATTTAGCCAATAGAACAAACTTTTGTTTGTTTACAAATCAGGCGACATATTCATCAGGATTCCTCGTAAAAAAATATGCTTAGAGTGCCAAAATTCAATTTCCAAGAATATTTCCTTAAAGTTAGATTGTGGTTAGAGATAAAACGAAGATAAAACATGTCTGCAAAGTATCTTAGTTTTTCTCCTTACGTGCTCTCGAGGGCTGTTAGAAGTAGGAAGGAGAATTTTTCAGGAGAGTCTCTTAATTGGAGGAGAAAATGGTAGAAAGACAAATAGGTAGAACAAATATCCCCAAAACACCAAATGACTTAGTTAATCAACGCAACAGATTTGATTATTCAGAGCTAATGTTTGGGAATGATACTAACATGACCAGCATGGTAAATTAATTGAAACAAATAAATGAAACAATTGTCATCATGTGAATATGCTACCGCACAAAAAAGGCTTCTGTTTGCAAACATTTTTTACTTTTAAAGAATGGCTTACAGTGTATTCAGCCGGGATTTTCATGGCAAAAAATTGTTTTCATGTGTAACAGAGACTAAATTCTATGATTAGGCTTAATTGATGACATTATTCCATTTTTTTTCTAAATCAACCATTCATTGGCATTGTGACTGGACTTTTGAAAAACAACGAAAAAAAACAGCACAGTTTCCTTAACTGAGTGGCATTGGTTTCAAATCTGATCCTAGACCTGCCTCAAACGGGAAGCTTTCCTC
Source organism: Serranus cabrilla (assembly GCA_903364295.1). Classification (NCBI taxonomy): domain Eukaryota; kingdom Metazoa; phylum Chordata; class Actinopteri; order Perciformes; family Serranidae; genus Serranus; species Serranus cabrilla. The sequence goes on from CAFUXE010003080.1 coordinate 32,188, forward strand.
TTTGTGGTGGCATGCATGACTCACCTACTTACAAGGACATAAGCATATTCACACTTTATTTGTTTAGTTTTCTTGCCAAATATAGAGATTTGCACACATTTGGCTCAGAGACCCTTTAAAACACACAGACAAGAACTTTAATCCTCGTCTTAAGGTTTTGAATCCATCAGGTGTTTTTTTTTTCATAAACAAGTTTGCCTAAAATGAAGTTAATAGGACAGCAAATAGTCTTACCTTCTTTTTTATAGTAAAAATATGCTTTTGTGGGTCCCAGAGTGAGAGACTATATCTTTATTTGGGTCATGTGCTGAAAATGTTTAAGGAAGACATACACCAGAGAATGTCTTTGGGACATCTGGACCTGAAACAAATCCTCTATTACAGAGCTTTAATTTTGTATTCAGTAGTTGTAATGTAATTAACTTGATGGATTCAAAACCTCCTTCAGAGGAAAAAAACAGAGTATTGCATTTTAAGCCATTGCCAGATTTGACAATACAATAAATCACTGAACTAGGTCACCAAGAGATGTATGCTAATGCATGTTTTTTCCTCTTGATCCTTCACCTATTATCCTCCTCTTCACCTTCATCCTGCTCTGTCAGGATGGTGGACGTAGGAGGTCAGAGGTCAGAGAGGAGGAAGTGGATTCACTGCTTTGAGAATGTCACCTCCATTATGTTTCTTGTGGCGCTGAGTGAGTACGACCAGGTCCTGGTGGAGTCCGACAACGAGGTAGGTGACATAACACTTAAAGTTAAAAGGAATATGCTGTTGTGTCTCCACGCACACATTAAATCAGTATTCCAACATGACTCTTTTCACTGCTCACCTGACCAGAACCGTATGGAGGAGAGTAAAGCTCTGTTCAGGACTATCATTACCTACCCCTGGTTTCAAAACTCCTCCGTCATCCTCTTCCTCAACAAGAAGGACCTGCTAGAGGAGAAGATCTCCTACTCACACTTGGTGGACTATTTCCCAGAGTTTGATGGTGAGGTCACCTATACGTCGGTGTGTGTGTGTGTGTGTTGACTAATCTAGCAATGTACAGCAGGAAGTCGCCCCCTTACATAAATGACTGCAGCTTATGCGGATGTGTTATTTAATGTTAAAGCACCACTTTTACTTTGCAAAAAAAAGTAACCTTGACCATTTCAAGTGATGTCTATCAATTTATTTGTCCATCTATATCACAGGGTGTAAACTGTTGAGTGTGATACAGGTTTTTTAAGGAGCAGGTCAACATTAACAAAGTACATGTGTGTTTGCTTTTATTGAGAGGTGGAATATAAGATTTAAGCCAATTTTTAAAAATGATGCTTTATCAGCTGGTAGTTAACACAGCCTCACATAATATCAGGAGAGAGAAACGACTAGTCTGGCTCTATCCAAAGTTATAATCTCAACCTACCAGCACGCATTCATCTTAGTAATTAACATGTTTGTTTATGAACATCATTTTATTTATCCACACAGTACTTTTAAGAAGCATAGAAACAAGCTATAGTGCAGTTTTATTATACATGTGGAGCTGCTAGATTGTTGATGCTTGAGCATATATCCTAATCAAGATCATTCTGGCCAACATTGAGATCAAAATTATTTCGACAATAGACAATTACTGATCGGTCTTGGAGAAATAATGCATTTATTGAACTTTTTGAAACAAAAACAGTGGATTTTCATGAACTCGTTAGATCATTGCACTGGAAAACAATTAAAAAATGCATGTAAAAGGAGGTAAATAAATATGCTTACTTAATATACTAAAAATTTAATAAATAAAAAATTAGAGCAAAATAAATGATTGTTTTGTAGAACTATCACAACCTCCTGAAAACTACAAAACCTATTTACATTTTTTATAGAATAAATAAATTAATAGAAACTGGACCAACATAAGTTTAATGAAATTTGATGTAGGACATTGTGACAACTTACTGAATACTCTTAGACATTGTCGTTGGAAGCCAAAATCATAATTGGAAATTACAATTTGTTTAACACCCAGCCCTATATGTAGGTTTATACAAAAGCAAAATTAAAACAAATAGTTATGTAGCTCTGCCAAAAAAACATACATTTTTACATATCTGTTTATGTGCAAATGAAGCATATGTGATGCACATAGTTTGAATGTGTCTGTCTGTCTCTGTGTCTCAGGTCCCCAGAGAGATGCACAGGCTGCGCGGGAGTTCATCCTCAAGATGTTTGTGGACTTAAACCCAGACAGCGACAAGATCATCTACTCTCACTTCACTTGTGCCACGGACACTGAGAACATCCGCTTTGTGTTTGCAGCTGTCAAAGACACCATCCTACAGCTCAATCTCAAAGAGTACAATCTGGTGTGAGGGCCCACGTACGACGCACATCTCCTCCCTCCCC
>CAFUXE010003080.1:34718-58761 GCA_903364295.1 Serranus cabrilla
ACACACACACCAACAGAACCCTTCCTTTTTATTTTCCCAGTACATTCAGAAATCCTCCCACCTGCAAACGCCGCCCCTCCTCTTTCACCAAAGCTCGCCCTCTTCCTCCGTCGCTTGGCAGCTTGTTGTGTCAGAGTCCTCGCTCCTCCCCGAGCTGCTCCATGTGTCAGATTTGGCCCCGGCTGCTGGCTCTGGCACATTTCATCTGGCACACAAACCTTTCACACGGACTGTACAGTGACTGAAGGGGACTTTGGTGTTTTTGTGTGTGTGTTGTGCGTGTGTGTGTATTTGGGGCAGCATTGACTAGCGAGGAGCTGTGTTTGGTGAATAGCAGCATCAAACCCCTTGGCCCTCCGGAGTAAACCCTAAGTGGTGTGAGATCAGATCCTCCGTCGTGTCTTTCTGAGCCCCCATCGGTGCGGAAAGAAGCAAATTTACCTCCTGAAACCAACTGAGAACCTGCGGACGGCATCGTGCTTCTGGGGACAGAGCGACTCGGACAGGAAGTGAGGTCGCACACCGGACACAAGGGCACGGAGCTGAGGATTCTATCTCCATCTCGCAACTATGAATGTACCCACCAGTGTGAGCATCGCAATCGCAAAAAAAAAATAGAAATATATATTATGAAGTAAATGCATATGTAAACACACTTAAGACAAAAAGCACGAGAGGGCAAACCCATAGCTAATCAAAATCTGTTCATTGCTGAGGTTTTTTAAATGTTTTTAATGATAGAAATTTGTTGCTACGTCTACTTCTATTTAACAAATAATGGCTAAAAGGAATGGTGATAAGAAGTGGTAAGAAAATCTATAAAAACTTTTAAACTTTGCAAAACAGAGACATCTTAAAAAGAAGCAACCAGAAATTTACTTGACATAAGTATCCTTTAAAGATTTCTGTGGGATTCGTTTTCTTTTTTTTTAACATTTAAGTTAATCACATCGCTTCCCTCCTCCAGATGTTTTCTGTATGGATTCACAGGGACAATCTTCCATGTGACCTTCACAGCATCTGGCTCCACTGATTCACCCCCCACATCTTTATTACAAAACACTAGTAGCGGGTGAGAGGACCCTGCTTTTGACACAGGCTCTGATTGGTGGAAGGGGATGTGGAGGGGAGTGTGATGTCATCAGTGTTTATCAGCCCACAGAGCACATCTGCAGCTCGGGCTGCAAGTAGCTTATTCAACGAAATAAAAGCTGTAAATTAAACACGCCCACACCCCGGGGTGTGAGTGGAATCCATGCGTTAACATCTCTGACGACGTCACATCTGCGTCACTCAGCCGTCCAATCAGACACACTTCCTGACGGTGACATCACATCAGGATGTGCTTCTGTTTACTTTTTTTTTTTTTTTACTGTATAGTCACTTTGTTTATATAAAGATTGCTTGCTGTTGAGTGGTGAGAGGAAGGGAGGGCGGGGCTATGAACCTTTCACAGAAAAACGCACTCTGAAGTCTGCAAACGTTGTTTGTGTATATTCGTTTGTAAATACATATACACAAAAAACACTCCTGTACAAAAAACGCTCTGTGGTACACCATCTTTGGCAAAAAACAAACAAAAAGCAGCAAAAAAAGTATCAACTTCTTTCATTAGCATACAGTTTTTTCCTATGAATTTATGGTAGTAGTGATACTGTGATTATGGATTTTGTTCACTTGATTAATAGGACTACACGGAGCTGAGTGGTGTTGAGGAAACGACCGGTAGGGAGCTATAGTCCGAGCAAAGAGGTTCCTCCAAACCGACCTCGTGACTCCACACTACTGCTACAGCTCTGGCTCCAGAGTATACTAACTAGGGCTGGTAAAAAATCTTCACAGTACGGTGACAAGATGATTTTAAGAGTAATTAAAGATTTTTTTATTTATCTAATTTATGGACCAGGTTTGAAGGTGTTGATAATTTGACTGCTTTTGATTCTGTCATGTTGAAGTGCTCCTTTTCTCATGGCGGAGCCTACTTGAGTCTGAACTGCTGTATAAAAAAATAACGAATGTCTGGTATAGTAAGGACTTTATCTCTGCTTTCTATTTCTTATTGAGACATTTCCAGTTGTACTTTGCCATCACATCTCCATCCATGATAATACTGTTTGGTTTTCTTTAGGAGCCCTCACATTTGTTTTGTTTGATTTAACAAAAAAAAAAAAAAGAGAAAAAAAGAAAAAGAAACTTGTATTTCCTCTCGGTTTATAGACGCAGCGCTGTAATGCATACCTAGAAAAATGTACAGTACGAACGTAGGTGGACTTTTTTATCAGTGATTGAAGACCCACGCGGTCCATGCTTGCTATTTGTAATTTAACACAAAAATTCTGTTGTCGGTTTTTTGCATTGTTAATTTCCAGTTTTTTGAGGCTTGCTTTGATAGTGCCAGTGAAGTGCAGATATACTTTTTTGGTCTTTGACCTTTTCTACAGGTGACTTATCCTTCATCCTCATTAAGGGCTATCACAGTGCATCAGGCATCAGACAGTGGGGAGTGGAGTACAGGACCACAGTGAACCAAGTCATCCACTACTAATCCTTGTTTATAAATGGAGATTACTTGCAGTATGTGCTATAAGAAGTATAGGCAGGGTGTTATTGCAAACATAAGGTGTGTGTGTAGAGAGAGTTTACCGACACTAAACCATTTTCTTTATGTATTCGGCCCTTTGGTGAATTACGTGGACCCAGTATCTGGCTCTCCGACCTTCACTACTACTTTTTTGTTTGCATTGGTATCACAGTGTTACCTGTAATACCTCATGCAGTGTAGAAACACTTAAGACACTACTACCAGGACAAGTATTGCATGTTTTTCCCAAGTATTTGACTTAATGACCATGCTTGTGGCTTTGCATGTTTTAACCCATTAACTACAAACTGTATTGTTGACCATTTGACCAGTTTGTGAACTGATTTCCTTCTTCTCATGCAGCTGTTGGCTTCCGTTCATGCTGTTTGAGTTTGAAAAGTAAACTTGATTCTCAGAGAATCCATACCGCAGTTGATATAAATCAAGCTTGGATTATTGTGCAATAGTTAAAGTGGTTATTGGGGAGCAGTGGCTGCTTCAAAACCCTGTTGTTGCAATCAAAGCAGCTCTGGTTAACTACGTAAGGATACACAAATCCAGATTTTCTTTAGTGATTCAGAGTACTGATCCAATAAAAGTTTATTCAAATTTAAAGGCATACTATGCAGGAATTGTCACTTATTGTTCGTGAACATGACATTTAAACGTAATGAAAATGATTCACTCTTGTTTTTGAAGGAGCTTTGTCCACTTGGCATTTCGCCTCACTATATTTGCCTTTTTTTTTATGCGCTGTCTATTTTTGTAGTTTTGTGCCCTAAAGTTTGATGCCCACAAATGTTCTAATCACAGAAAATGAAAAGAAAAGAGAAAATACAGTCATACAGCAAGGTCTCTGCAGAAACAGTGGGCCATACGTGATGATTGAGAGGGATTATTATTATATAGGAAAATCCTGCATACTATACCTTTAAAATGTGTATATTACACTGCTTTGAATTTATCGAAATAATTAGTTTTTTGTTGAAACTGAGTCAGAGGTACTTTGGAAATTAATGAATGTAACTGATAAAGGAAACACTAAATTTTTTGACACCAGTCCATATTTACTACAGTTTCTTTGGCCAATATGTTAAATACGGTTGCATATCAGTACAGATAAATGATCCTACATATTGGAACAAGTGGTCATTCTCAATTGCATTACTATGTAACTTAAACACAAAGTGGACTACATGTTAACTGTTGGCCACCTCAGACGACTTTTGTTGATTTTTGTAGCTGAACAGAAACCAAAGGCTGCAGAAAAGGTAGAAAATTAAAAACATTGACTCAAAGCTGAAGTTAATGGGGCTAAAATATATATATTTTTTTTTCCAAAACGCCAGTGTGGTCCTTAACTGCCATTTTGTCTGCTGAAAATGACACTAACCTTGAGCGTAGGGAAGCAGACAGCCAACCGTTAGCTAGACTGCTGTCATAAAGAGGATGCCAGTATTTAAGTAGAACGATATACCAGTATGGATACCCAAGTATTTATCAGTAGTTGTGTTACTGTGTGTTGAGTGCAGCTCACTTTAATGGTGATGAACCATGTTGTATTTTTAAACTTGACACTACAACTCTGGCACATGGTGAAGGGCTGACTGGCTGTTAGTGTGGGTTTGGTAGTGTGCGAGCAGCCGAGTGTTGCACAGTGTGTTTTTGACACATTTTATCTCAACATATACAAGCTGGAGAGAGGGAAGGCAAGTGTGTATGAAACTTAAATCTCATCCTTTCATTCTTGTACGTTTTTGAGCAATGAACAGTGGAAAGACTGGATTGGTTTTTCACTACAACACACTCTTATTTATTGCCTTTCATTGCCTTGAATAATGAAAGATGGTGTTGCCGGCCCCCTTTGCGGTTTCGGAGCATGCTCTGACCTTTTCGGGTGGCCGTGGTTGTGTGATTTCCTTCCTGTGGGCTTGTTGTTAGAGTAAGTGGAATCAAACTTATCTTTTTGGACATCAGTGTGGAGTCAGTGCATATTTAAAACTTAAATCTTGTTCCCTTTATTTGTGTTATTCATTTCCTGTATGATAAAGAAACATTACCAGAACTCTATTATTTAGGACCACTTGATTTATTTTTCCTCACTCCAATGAAACCTGAAGGTCAATTGTGTAGTGGTGTATAAAAATGCTGTTTTTTTTCTCTTTATTTTGTATGTAAACCAAATGTAAATTATGTATTATACTGAGTGTGCCAACCCCACTCTCTCTAGAGCCAGGCTCTCTCTAAGTGCCAACGCTGTGGTCACCATCAAAGGACCACCACCTGAGAAACGCTCCCCCTTTTTAAATAAAACACACCAGAGACTAAAAGGATAGATGATTAAGTACACACAAAGACTTTATTCTGTATTTAAGATTGAAGATTTAAAAGATAATCTGCTGTTTTTTAAGAAACTGTAATTATAATTGCATGTGCTGTTTATTTTGTGTTGGAAGTGAGGGCTTTGATGTTTTCATTGAAGCAGAGCCCTAGACGAAGGGGGTTCAATCAGTTGGTTATTATCGATTATTGATTTACATAACTCTTGCCATATTTTTTTATGTGTTTCATGTATTTGTTTCAACCACTGTTGCCTGATCCTCATTCAAACATGAACATGACTTATGATCATTGCCGCCTTCTAAGAGAGAAACATAATGACAAGGTATCTGTTTTAAATTGAAATAAATTTGTTCCTATACTTGCTCATGGTGCGTGTGTTGAGTGGGTTTCATGATTTTTGTTGCGTTGTAGGTTGCTAAAGTCTGAGGTAATCTTGAAATATGCTTTCCCTTATCCCGGTATCAAGTTAATAATTTTACCAAAAAATTATATTTCCAAAAGAAGCATGTTTTTTTTCAAGAAAAATCTCGCTCCTATGGATGTGGTCGTCCTGCTGCAGCTGCATTTTTAAGGCTATAGATAGCAGTGTGTTCAGATTGGGTGTATATTAGAGGTAAGATCAACCTTTTTGGGGTGCGCAAATGTGCATTTTTATCCTGTACCCTCTAAGATTCAAATCAGTATAGCTAACAGCAGATTACACTGGGCAAAGTCACTCCCAGGAGTCTTATGCAAGAATAATACGTAAGGATTTCTGTGCATCAGTTGGTTGTGAGAACTGGAATAAACGCAACTTTGCATAGATTCCTCAGTAAAGTAGTTCATCATATTAATATTCAAGGTTAAGTCATGTATTATTTTGGAACTTTTATGAAAAAGGCCCGACTGTAAGACATGGTCACATCTGTAGACAGTTTACTCATGTACATTTTTAAAGGTAGGGAAATATACTTTTTACTTCACCACATGCATCTGACAGCTGGAGTTACAAAGCACAATAAAAAATATGATAAAGTGCTATAGATCAAACTATCCAACAGTTTATAAAGAAGTTCAAATGTGCTCGACCAGCTGTAACATTAAAATGCTAAAAAAAAAAAAAAGCGTCTAATAATATTCCAGCAGTATGATAAATGTGATAGAACAGAAAATAACTATTCTCTTCAGCAAGTACTTTTACTTTAATACTTAAGTTGGGATAGGCTCCAGCTCCCTGTTACCCTGAACAGGATCAGCAGTTATATATTTTACTGTATTACACAATTTCTATTTAATATTGAATTACGCAAAGTATGCATTATCATATTAAATGTGTGTTCATTTGCAAATATTCCCAGAACACAATTCTGAACATAGGATAAAGAGCTTAGAAATGATTGCTTCATTTCATTGATATTAGTTAAAGGTTTTTACTGAGGGCATTTTTTTCAGTGTTTTTTATTCATAAAATGTTCCTAAAATCAAACCCTTCTGTAAAGGAGAGAGATTTCTGGCTCAGTATGAGGGGAAAGAAATCAAGAAATAAGACCTTTGAAGATATGTATTTAAAAATTCCAATCAGCTGCAAGCTACTACAGGTAAATAGGATGTTTTTTAATTAACGTATTGATATCACAATGAAACTTCCTCAGTTGACAACTGTCTTACAACTTTCCTGAAATTTTGTTAACATATATGAATGAGTCATTATCTAATGCCAACCTTTGATTCAATCAGGAAGTGTAGTAACATGTATTTTTTTTATGTCTCTTTCCACTACTTCTGCTTTTGGTATTTTACTTTTTCTGTACTATAACTTAAGTAAAATCTATATGTAATGTAGGACTTAAAACAGTATTTTTACTGAGTGGCACTGCTACTTTTAATTAAGGAAAGGATATTCTTCTAGCACTGATTGCATCTTCCTCTTATTTGATACAGACCTTTTGTGAAGTAAATTCCGTAACAGGACATGATAAGATAAGATAAACCTTTATTAGTCCCACGATGGGAAGATTGCGCAGTTACAGCAGCAAGTGAATAGCAGAAAGAAGGATCAGTATAAACACAGAGTGTTTTTAGTGTAAAAAAAAAAAAGCATACATATAAAATAAACAAAGGGGAGAATATAAAGGTATCACAACATAAACATACATTTAATGTATATGCACACATGATGTCATGCCATTATTGCACAAGTTTGAAATGTACATATTGCATAATAGCATGAGATAATAGTGCACCAGAGTGAAGAAATATTGCACAAGATTTACACAGTGGTTACATTAATATATGACATGATATGCAAAAGTGGATGATCCTGCCCTGTGCAGCAGACTGAGCTCCGGGGCCCCAGCAGCCGTCGCTCCGGCCCTGCAGGCTGCCGTGGTGAGCGGGTTCAGTTCAGCTCTGTGTCACACGGGGCGCCCGCTCCTCCGCTGCTCGGTTTGTTCTCCGGGTGATGCTGCTCTTCTCTTCAAAGCAGAGGAAAGTCGGGGGCTCATGTGTCAACATCCAGGGTTTCCCCGGGGAGGTGTAACGTTAACGTTATTCCAAAAAAAGAGAGACCCTGATGTTCCTTTGAAGACGCTTTTATTTTTTTGTTAGCATAATTCATCCTAAGAAGCGGCGTTTTTTCCTGACTGCAAAGAACAGAGGACGATCTTCGGCTCCTGCTGCTTTGACGTTAGCTAACGTTATTTTAAACGATGACAGAGTACAAAGTGCGAATAGCGTCTCCAATCATTTAATAATATCTGGGGACCTGTTAGCTTAGCCAGCTAGCCCGGTAACTCGATTAGACCAAGGGGAACACGTCGAAACACACTGCTGACATGATGTTTCCTCAATCAAGGCACTCGGTAAGTTGGCTTGTTCAACTTGTCCCGGTAGGAAACTAAGCAACGAAGCAAGCCGAGCTAACGGCTAGCTAGCAGCCGACAGCTGATACTAGCTCTGCTGGCTGCAGGTAGCTGTCAGCTCACAATGCCAGACCTCTTTACATCTCCTCACGACGTTTGTGCCCTTATAGTAGAGGACAGATGGCAACTTTCCACTTTAAATGACCCTAGATGCTGGCTACAACACTTTATTTCCTGTATTTGGCTGCAAACACAGGGAGCCGTTAGCTAGCTGTTAGTCAAAACAGCTAATTTAAGTTCATGGTTTAGCTAGTCCGTGTGAGTAAGTTGATATTCTGCCTTTGTTAGTTTAATTTAGTGTTTTAACTTCCAATAAATGCACTTAGCTTGGGTATATGGGTGCTGCAAATGTACTTATATGCAACTTTGACCAAACCTTTAAACACCTGGTGGAAAATCATGTATTCTCTGAAATTATTAAATTAAAATGACAAATGCGGCTGCAGATGTTAAGTTGCGATTAACATTTGTTGGTTGTAAAGCTCCGTTTAACAAAATTGCAACTAATTAATTTAAAGGGGACCTATTATACTAATTTCCTCATGCTTTGGGGGTTTCTAATAGTACATCTTTACATGCATTAACGTTCAAAAAACACTGAAGGGAATACAGCATTGTAGGCTGGGCCACACTTATGAAAGTTGCTCAGTAGCACATGAAGCCAAGTTTCAAGTATGAAATTACCAGAATCTTCTGCAGCTATGGCTATAGTGTGTTGTACAGTGACTTATGTTGCTCCCACAGTGGCTAAGCCGCTGACCAGTAATGTTCTCTGAAACAATGCTTTTGAATAAATGTAAATTCAGATACCTAGCTATTGTTAGCCTAGCCCCTGTAGCCAATCGGACTAATCAGTAACAGATATAAAAGCCACCTAACCAGGTAATATTTGTATAATTTTGGCATGTTTAATAGAACGAGCTGACACTACATTTTACTAAACCACAGAACAAGAAAGTGATATAATAATTATTTTCTCTATATAAAACTTTATGTTGCATAACATAACCAGATATACTTATGGCCTTTTAAGAATCATAAATACTTTGAATGAGAAAGCAGTTGCTGGTTATCATTAGCCTAGCCACCGTAGCCAGTCTCACTAATAAATAACAGAAATGAAGAGCCATCTAGCCAGATAATTGTTGTATTAATGTGGAATTTGACAGAATGCGATCACAACATCATATAAAGCAGAAGGCCTTCACCAAAGCTGCACCGGAAACACAACAATAGCTGATATTTTATAGCAGTGTGCATCCTAGTCAGTATCAACATTTTCTAATAAATTGCATATTATTACTATTTAGTATCTAAAATGTAATAGTCATATTCTTGTCACTGTATTTTTGTACTCCTAAAACTCAGTACAGTAGTTCACTGTGTATTTTGGCTTTAGAGTTTTGACCGCAGTGTAACCGGGTGACTCCATTCTCTCTGTGCCGTCCCATAATCCCACTGGAAACCTCTTGCCCTTGTGCCACTTATTTAGAGAGTAATGAGGTTTAGGGAACTGGATAAACCCTGGATTACAGCTTTGGATTGATGGTTTAAGTGTACTCTATGCATAACCAGACTTCTAATGCAGCCTCTAAATACGTCTCACATATGGTCAGCATGGGCACGCTTTAATCTTGCCTTCTTTAAACACATTTCCTCAATCGCCACACAGTCGGCCCGGTGGTTTTTTCTAAAGACAGATGTTGCGTGTTAATTTGTCAGCAAAGTAAACGCAGTGTCTCCTTCATTATCTCAGTGTGTAAAGTAAACTCACACTCAGACATGAAACCCACTTTAGTCCAACCTTCATTTTAACTATCCTCTCAAGGGGTTAATCTGAGAGGTCAAACTACTGTCTAAAAACAAACACAGCACACATAAACCACTAGACTTTTCTAATTCCTTTATAGCTGGAGTGGTGAGGGAATGTTACAGCATTCAAAGTATGGTTTCACACTGCAGGCCTGGACCCTGATGATGGATTTTTGTGAACACAATTGATAAAAACTGTAATGTTTTCAGGCGTCCTCTCAGTCCAGTCAACCTCTCAAGTTCACCACTTCTGACTCCTGTGACCGCATCAAGGATGAGTTCCAGTTCCTCCAAGCACAGTACCACAGGTACGTGGTTAACACAACATCTCAGTCTGAAACATCTTCCCATAGTTTATTTATATGGCAAATGCAATGAACTTTGGTGGAATAGCTCTTTTCATTTTCCTCTTGCTTCATTTGCAACACAGATGTAAGGCAAACACTCTTCATCTGCATACACTACACAGGTCGGTAGGGTTAAATCTTTTATCCTGATAAAGGTCATTCCATGTCTATATATCGTAATACAGCATTTATTTTTAGTTTAATGAATAAATATTCTTTGTGAAATGGTAAAGCCTTTTTTGTATACTACCGTGGGACAAATAAAAATGTTAAAGTTTAAAGTTCTCATTTTTTAAGGATTTAGTGCACAATGAACATACGTTTCAAGGGAAATTGTTAAGAAAAAGTAAATGTATATCTTTTTTTTAAAAGGTTTATACAAAGGGGGGCAGCAGATGTAATATGAATTTTACATAAATAACTTCTGCATTTTGTATTACATTAAGGCCGATAAATTATACATACACATCTTAGTTTCAATCAACTACATGTAAGGTTTATATAGCCTACAACCTCACTGATTAATATGTCATTGGATATAATAACCAAGGTTAGTGTAGAGGGTAGGGTGTTCTACTGGTTTGTGACCTGCTTTGTTTACATTCACTGTCATCGCAATGTAAATAATGGTCATGTAGTGTGATGGTGTCAAATATTCAATCCAATCTAAAGTGGGCCACTTTACATTTACATTATTACCTGTGTTATTTGGGGTTGTGCATGACTCTTTCATAGATTTTTTATATATATTCCATGGACTATGTGTAGCAAAACCCCTTGCCAAACAAAATAAGTAGCCATCATTTAGATACCAGCTCTTGTTTTGTGTGGGCTGAGTCTGAGACTGCATCTACTGCCTTCTCCATGTTAGCAAAACAGCACCTCTATGGTTTGCTCCAGCTTCACTTCCACATGCATGATCAGAATTTAAAGCATCCAAATAATGTAACAGTTGCAGTAATGCAGTCCGGCTGCTATTTTTTTGACATCACAATAAAAGCAAAATAGAAAATATATAGGAGAATTGTGACGATATGTATCATCCAATCGCTCTACCCTAATCCACAATCAAATGACATGAAGCTGGTTGAAAATTAAAGTTCCCCTTTAAAGCTGAGTATTGTGTTTTTGTTGTCTGATATATGTAGGAAAATGTTGCCTTTTGGAAATGGTGTAACCTTAACCTAAACACGTGTATTTTGATAAAAGTTTGCTGGTATTAATGAGGATCAGCATAGTGTAAGGACATTGAAACAAATAGTTTGACAAGGGGGGAAAGTCATTCACCATTGTATGAGAGGATGGATATCGCTCTCATTTGTATATTCTCAACATGATGGTTTTCCTCTTAGGTAAGTATAAAGACAAGTTGTGAAATGATACTGAAAATGTTGAACTCTTCCTCAACAGAACATGTATATATATGTTAGCCTTCAAACTGACTTTTTTTTTCTTTTTTTACATTTATATCCCTTCTTCCCAGTTTGAAGTTGGAGTGTGATAAACTGGCTTCTGAAAAGTCAGAGATGCAGCGTCACTATATCATGGTAAGTGCTGCCTTAACTGTTTATCTCTATTTGGCCTCCTTTAGTATACCAACCAAAGTCGAAGAATAAGCAGAGAAACTTCAGCGCTCCACAGGAATGTCTAGATCATCTCCGGTCATTAGTTTATTAACACATAATCACAAATTGCGTTTCAGCTTGTGGCTTCCTCTGGTTCATTCATCACATGGTCACTAACGTATATAGGCCTTTAACGCTGTCTGGTACCCAATGATCAATTACAGATCATATGACAAAAACATCTACATTTCTAAATAAGTTATTCACATAAAGTATGTTCTGATCTGCAAGTACATATGTGTGGTTTTCTCTGACAGTTCTTTGTGTGTGTAGGTGTAAAGAAAGTATAAAGTGGTTTATAATTATTTGTGTCATTTTTTTCCCTCTTTGTGTTTACAGTACTATGAAATGTCCTACGGGCTGAACATTGAAATGCACAAACAGGTAATCACAGTCCCCTGTAATGAATCGTTGTTTTAGTGGCCTGTTAGCTTGCTGGTCTCACTTTTCCCCCTTTTTCCTTTTGTTTCAGGCTGAAATAGTGAAGAGACTGAATGGCATCTGTGCTCAGGTGCTGCCTTACCTGTCACAAGAGGTAATTAGTTGAGGGGCTAACCGCAAATTCACTTTAAAAGAATAAATAGTAAAATATTAAGCTTGTTAATCAGATTTTTTGCCATGTTATTATAATTAGATATTTGATGGAGGGATTCATGTTTGTTGTCTATGTTTCAGCATCAACAGCAAGTCATGGGCGCCATCGAGAGAGCCAAGCAAGTCACGCCCCCTGAGATGAACTCCATCATACGGGTGAGCTCTACAAATTAGTCAAATTTACAAACAGCATCAACTTATCAGATTATAAGGAGAAACATTTCTTGTATTAATGAGAAGTTAATTCAGTGCAATCAGAATGTGTATATAACAAGATAAAGTAATATGATTTTGTTTTTAATTCAGTAATTTGTTATTTAGTAATGTATCAAGCTTTAACATGAAAGGTTCTTGTTAAAACTACAAAATTCACAAACACCCCTGGTTCAGCTAGCTAGGATAGCTATGCTGACGTAGAATCTCTTGCTTGTCTGTGGCTGAACAGCATTTTAATGGGTTCTAGTAAAACTTGAATGTTTTAAGGAATAAACAAAGTATGATTCATCCCTTTTAGTTTTGTCAAATTACTATTTGATATTCCATGCTACGTCAACATCATGTTACATGTGTTTGTATGTATATCAGTTAAAGCCTGTATTAATAATTGTTTTTTTTAACAAGGAGGGTGTATGTTGATTTGTTTGAAATTGAGTTAGCCATAAAGACAGGTGTTCAAAAGTGTAATGATAAAAGAATACTGATGTTAGTGAAAAAATAATTTTACTGCATGTCATGTTTTAACTAAAACATTACAGTACAACAGACACGCCTAATATAAGATACAAAGCCGTGACGGGTAGTATTACAATCAGTGTAAGACCATTATGCTGCATTATTAGGCACTTACTGAAGCATGCAAAGTGGAAGTTCTAACTTCTCTTTGTATCCTACAAACAGAAGTTAGAGATAAAAGTGTTGATAATGTGTAAAAAATAACTTGTCTCCTGACTTTTGTTGAAGTTTACTGCAGTCATTCTGCTCTTCTTTGCTGGTATCCAGCAAAGTGGTGTCAGTTATCCCTGTGGTATCAAAATTGTTTTTCAAGGTCTTGTATGCGAGTTACAAATTCCAGAATCATGATAACGCAAGCTTTTGACCAGGTCATTTATAATGGCACATTTAGTTTCTGTAAAACATCTTTGGAGTGACGTAACAGCAGTCAACTGCTTCTAGTTTGATAAATTAAACATGACAATTCATTTTAGTCTTGTTATGTGATGGCTAATAATAATAAATAAGACATTTTGTTTACAGATGCAAGTAAAAAATAGATTTCTATAGTGAAAAGAACTATTAATGTTGAACCCCTGGTATTGTGTGTGTTTTCAGCAACAGCTCCAGGTGCAACACCTGTCCCAGCTCCAGGGCCTGGCCCTGCCTGTGACCCCGCTGCCCCTGGGCCTCACCCCTCCCACCCTGCCAGCCGTCTCCTCCAGCTCCGGCCTGCTCTCCCTCTCCTCCATTCTGGCAAACTACTCCCACGGCCAGGCCCAGGCGGTGAAGGAGGACAAGGCCCGGGAATCGGCAGAGAGAGCGCCCCGAGGAGAGGACGGGGACAAGTCAGACTAGTGCAGACACAGCGAGGAGGTTTGGAGGGGGTTGTTGTAAGGGGAGGGGGGGGTCTAAAAAAGGAAAGTGTAACTATAAATGGAGATTGATGTAAGTCTGGCTGCCTGTCTGCTGAGTGTTGGTGAAGTAGAGTAACTGCAGGGATGATGACGAGCAGAGAGGAGAGATTTTTGGATGTGCAGAGAACGAAACTGCTGAATGGCTGAGAGTGAGAGTTAAATGTTCTTATTATTTAGTGGTAATAGACTCAGTTCAGGCTTCTAGACTTTAAATAGATGCTTTTTTTTTTTAGTGTAAGCCACTGTTGTTAGGCTTAACCAAGATAAATGTTTTCCCATTTGGAGTGAGAGCTGAGGATGAAAGCTAACAGCAGTGTCCCTTACACAGATCTGCCTCTCACTGGTTTATATTTCTTAATTCTAGTGTTTTGTTTCGATTTGTTCATGTCCTTTTCAGTCTCTCTGATTGTTTCTTACTGGCCCGTCTGGCAGTCACAGTAAGCGGTTTAACAACATCTCAGTCCCCTATAACTCCTGTCCCTCCACTCATAACGTACAAAAGCTCCGTTATTTTTCTTTTTTGCGAAAAATGAAAAATGATGACTGGACCTGTTTGGAAAGTTCATTTATGTACTTGAAGCAAGAATAAATCCGAGTCCGATGTTCAATGGGATGTTTTTAAAGGGACATTTCACTTGTCAGGTGCATTCAATTCATAACATAAATAATACCACCCAACATTTCATTATTTTCATACGACCAACCACTGGATGCATTACCTTAGCTGTGTACCTCAATCCCCAATAACTGGGACTTTATTCCATTAAGAACCTTTAGTTTGTACAAATGGTAGTATACCCCTCTTGGGGGTTAACTTGTGTTTCATAGGCCTAGCTGCTGCTGCTGCTGCTGCTGCTAGCTGCTGCTGCGCGCTACATGGCATGGACCATGACTCGTCTTTCAATGAAAAGAATTGAAGTTCTGAAAACAAAATTTTACCTTATTTTGACATGTTTTCGTGAAGTTAAAGACAGGCTAATTAGACATTCAAAATGTGCGTGTGTGTGCTCGAGTGAATGTGATCAGAAAGAAGAAAACACTTGTTTAATTTAACTCTTTCATTCTTTCTGTCTTTTCCTTTTTTGAAGCACCTTTTGTATTTTCCTCACCCCCCCCTTGTTCCGGCCCCTCTCTCGTTCTGGTCCACTCTTTAATTGACTAAGATAAACTTGAACAGGATCTAAACTTCAGAACTAGACGGTTGTAAAAGACTCATGAGTACTGTAATTCTGTAAGTCAGAAGAGCACTTCAGTTTAAACTGAGACTGTATCAAGCACCTGTCTTTTCCTGTCTCGTTTAACTTGTGTGTGATTTTCAGGCGAACATCTTCCCTTTTTACTTTTAATTTCATATTGTTTTAATGAAGAATGAGTCCAGGTGAGTTGCTAAAGCTCTGGAAGCGTTGTCAAACAAGTCTTTCCTCAGAAATCAGCATAATTACAGCAGATTCTCAGTCATAATTTGTCCTTGTGACCAAATTATTGTCGTGTGCAACAAAAACTCAAACTGATTTTACATTTAGAGCATTTTCCCAATTCCATATTACATGCTAATTCTAGTCAAAGACAGCAGGAACTTCTCTCACTAGTTCTCTCTCTCTCTTTTTTTTCAAAAATTTTTGTGAGTTGGAAAGTTGTTCTTCCTACTTCAGTGTCTACATAAGCTGATTATGCGGGAACAAATGCTTTCCAAGTATGTTGTTTTGATTGTTATATTAGTGATTTTGTCCCAGACCTGTTGCTGCACCACTGCATTACTTATCTAAAACCACTAAAACTTCTCATCAGGGTTAATGCTAATATGTAGCTTTTCTAACTCACAGCAATTAACTATTACATTTTTCCAATTAGACACCATATGTTTGCAGGGTAACTGTCACTTTTGCTTGAGGCCAATTAAGAGAAATAATAAGTAAGTAGCACTGTGACCCCCAGTTTTAAACAGTTGTCACAGTAGCTAAATGGCTACACACACTTTTGTGTGGGATGACAATGTAAGAGTATTAAAACAAAGTATGCTTAAAAACAGTCAGTGTGCAGATAAAACATTTGATTTTTGAGAGTGCTGTTGATGGACTCTATTATCATAAACTATTGAAATGAAATGAAAAAGTGAAAGTCAATTTATAATTGTCTTTAGCTTTCTTAAGTTGCAGTTTAATTGACCGCCAATCAAGTGAGTGTTGCATAATTTCCTGAGAGTATAAAAGTGAAGTATATAGAATTTTTTTAAATATTAACTGCATACAGCATGTTGTCATGTAATGTGGAATCGGGACAGCTGAGGTGTTGAGGATGTTCATATTTGAGGCAGCAGAGGGCGGCAGTGCTCTCTCATCGACCATTAGTGTGAAGCTTCATTCACAAGACTGATGTCTCTTTAGCGTAGAGACGTCCAGGTCAGTCTGCAGGTTGTCTACGCTGTTTTCATCTCGTCTTTATTTTCTGGGCGTCTGCACACTGCAGGTGTTGGCTGTTTTCCCTGTAATGTGAGTGCTTTCCAGAGCTTTGACAACACACCTTTTAGCATCTGAGCATGTCCGAGACCGGAGCTTAAACTTTTCTGTACTTCTTCTGTATTTTATTTTGAAAGGCACTTAATTTGTGGCGCAGTGCTCTTTATTTTGTTTTTCTTCTTCCTGTCTGTGCTAGTGTTGGGGAGCTGATGATTTTCCCTCCCTGGAGATTTGACCTTAGTGTATCGAGTGCGAGAACAGATCAGTTAGTCCTTGGCACTCTTTATGCTGACGTCAGTCTCTGTAGAAAACCTCCTTTGGCAAAACTCAGACATATGAATGGTATGTGTGTTTGTTTTTGCTGTGAAGGGCCAATTTGTATACATATGAATATATCAATATACATATTTTTTAAAGCATTTTTGTATGTTTCAAAGCTGCTTTTTAACGTGTGTGTATCATGGAAGACTTTGGTGTTGTATGTGTGCATTACAAGCCTACAGTTAAAGAGAGGCACAATGTTGTATACCATGTCGTTTTTCCTGTTTTTTCTCTCCCATTCGCTCAGTAGGCAGTAACACTTAACATTGTTTTCTAGGTTTGTAAATGTTTTATCTTTTTTGTGCAAACAAAAACCAGTTTAATGTGTTAATGAACACAGTCTCATTTTAAAATACCTGGGGCAAAAAAAAAAATACAAAGATGTAAACAAGCAACTGTGTACTCTAATGAGAATGAATCAACCTTTTAGCAGTAAGGAAGCTTCTCTGGTGCCTTACAAATAAAAGATGTGATTGAGAGTGGACACTTGTCTTCGGCTGGTTACTTTCTGTGGGTAGAAAACACTGAAGCAGTGTGAAGGACAAAAAGGCAACATTAAAAGGGCTTTAAATATCGCTTCTGACTCGCTGAAGCCCATAAAATGTAGCTTTTGGGTGCCTGATAAAGTTTAGTTTGACAGTTTACTCCTCTGCAGCTTGATGAAATATGTGGTATAATCTTTGGTTGACTCACAAACAAGTTTACATGCACAGTCACACTGTGATTAAAAAGCAAAGCATCGCTAAATTCCCTACAGATTAGTAACATCTCACTGGATGAGTCGGCACCCAACCATCTTGTCTGATTTAATGGTGAAGGGAACTTTTATTGTGTTGATTTTGGCGCCCCCTGTGGAAAAAAGCTGTTATTTCAATGTGCACTGCCTCATTCTGTAAACTACCTGTTTAAAGAATTGGCTCATCCAAACTGTCAAAAAAGGGCCTCAAATTACTAAAACATTTAATCGTGAAAATGGATCAGCTCTCCCTTTTGACCAGTGCCAATTAAAAAAGGATCAGCTTATATTCACTTTTTAAACAACATGACAAATATTGATGGCGTTCCCTAAAACTGTAACCAGTGTACTAAGCAGGGAATATTAAGCTGACAAACTTGATAGTTATCTCTTTTAAGAGAATCTTGAACAGGAAAATGTTTTGCCATTTGGAATATTATTGTTCTGCTGCTTGCAGCTTTCTCAACAACTGATCATCTTAGTTCTGACAGTAAATAAATAGAAACTGCTTTAGTATCAGTGTAGGAAAAAAACAAACCTCTACATAACTTGTTAGTTGGGATACATGGGCATTGTTTTGTGAACTGACCCTTTAAAGCAGATCTGTGGTTCTGTGTTAAAAAACCCAATAGTGGAGATCATATCTATGAAAAGACAAAATATTTACAGCACCCCGATCGAGCAAGTGTAATAAGAAAACCAATTAGAAAAAGAAAACTCTGCCGTGGCCTACAGCAGCCCCATTCCTTTGGCTCGGAGGAATCCCACAGCCGTCAGCAGCAGGTCCAGACATGAGCTCTGCGTCAGTGTGTTGTGCACTTTTTAACAAGAACACAGAACGCAGCACTCAGTGGAAAACAATCAAAAAAATGTCAAGTATTCCCTTAGCATTTCTTTTTCCTTGCTGTAAAAGTAAGCACTCATAGACAACATGCTGGCTAATATTTATAGAGAAACTACACAAAACAGACAGGCTGAAGGACAGAAATGATTACATTACGTGCAGCTTCACAAAAGAACATGTTATAAAGGAAGGAAGGAAGGAAGGAAGGTGTCCAATCTGGGTCAAACTTTAAGAAAAAATGTGGTTCTGTAAACACTTGTGGTCTAAGAAAACCTAAAAAAAAAAGACGGTTTATGGGATAAATATGCCCTCATTTGTCTTTGTCCATCCTTTTCCATTATATTATTTAAAAGAAGTCTGTTGTCTTTATAAAAATGAAGAAAAACATCCAGAACAATGTTGCCAGCTCAAAACTTCACAGCAGAGTAGTGGTAATGCTTTCTTAAAAAGCTACACAATTTATTAGATACAGTAGTAATAAACACAATAAAAATGTTAGCACTATACAAAATCATGTATATAGTGAAAGCAGTCCATTACACGTGCATATCCTCTGGAGACATTATAATACAGACGTCTGCAGAGGACACAGTGCAGGGACAGGTAGATATAATCCAGCTCCAGTGTTGGTAAAATAAAAGTCTAAGTTATACAGTTAAAAAGCATTCAGCCTCCAAGGTTTTGTCGATCCATTTAAGGCTAAGAAAAGAAATCTTTGGCTGGTGTTTTTGAAATATACAGATCTCTCTGGCAGTCTTTGCTCGCTTTTCGGTGTCACTCACAGCATAAAATCTCCCCCACAAATCTGAAACGCTTCAGTAAAACAGAAAAAAACTAAGATCGTAAAAATATATATCACTGCATATATATCATTGCGCCCTTTCAAACATCAACACGTACACAAAAACACAATCACACATACTTTGGCAGCACACACACCCCGACTAAAAGGCACGCAGACGGTGGAGCTTCTGTTCCAACAGGTTTAGGGAATCTCTGAGTTTTTATAGCAGTAAAGTTGTTTCTGAGCGGAGCAGGTCTAGTCTGGATTTCTAGGTAGTGGTTACTGCACTGTGTTTTCTTTTCTGTACAGTCCCTTTGGTAACGGAGCTGCTGTTAGAGAGCGTGGAGGCCCGGGTTAGTAAGAGTAGCGGCTGTGAAAAGCTCATACAGGTCCGGAGTAGTTGTAGTGGTTCCCGTGCTGTGAGTCTGGAGGCTGCGGGCTCGGTTTGCGCTCGAGGTGTTCGATCTCTGCCGGCTCCTTGTGTGTGCAGAGAGGGGGGCGCTGCTTGAAGAAGTCAGACAAATATCGGACCTTAATGAAGAGAAGAAACGGACATGTCAGTGATCAGAGTATTTAAAGGCATACTATGCAGGAATAGTCACCTTAGTGTTTGTCAACACAACGTTAAAGCGGCCATTTTGCCTGGCTCGACTTTTTAGCAAAATGAGGATACAAGAAAATTAATAACATTTTAATGAACATATAAAGCAGAAAATTATGCTTAAATAGTTTCATATAGCATTAGTTTTATTTTAATTAATTCTTTATTTAAATGGACTAATATGCATGTACATTTAGCTATTAATTTTGAGTTAGTTTGTTTTTGACCGTGTTTATTCATAAAAACTATTCAACAAAAACATGATTAAACATTATTTCTAGAATTAGTTGACAATGTTAAAGAAAGCAGCCTTGTGCGACTCTTTATATAGTCATATCCGTAGAATTCACATAGAAAATGTGCTTAAAAATTCACGATATCAGCTGCCAATTACTAAATTTTTCTCTTCAAAAATCAATTTTGGACACAGAAAACCTCAATTTCCTTCAGGCTCTGTTACAAAATAATGTTGTGATGGCTTTTCCGAAACCTAAACGTAATACCTAAACAAATAGTTCAATTTCACTGCATCATAATGATTAGACCATAGGGAAAATGAGCAAAATTGTGAATAATGTTAATTAGCAAAAACTAAAAAGTTTGTCTGTGTAAATAGTAGACAGTAACACACTGCTGTACTCACAGTGAGCACGGCGATGAGCGCTCCCTGCAGCAGCCCCACCAGCACGTCACTCCAGTGATGTTTGTAGTCAGACACGCGTGTGTATCCCACATACAGAGCAAACGCCACCAGGAAGAACTGGATGGTGGGTCGGACCAGTCGTGTCCACTTCCCCTGCATCCGGGCCTGCACGTACAGCTGCATGCACAGAAACAGACAATCTCTGAATTTTAATGTTATGGATATTTTGAATAACAGTCTTCTTCTTGGAAATTCCCTTTAACTGTACAAAAAGAAACACCAAGTTTATTCCTCTCAAAAAGTATGAATAGACATTTTTGTTGATTTTTCTTTAGATTATAGCAGAAATTAATTCTGACTTTCAGACTTTTTTTATGACAATTTTTATTCTATAACATTTTTATGAGTTCTGAAAATGTTTTATGAGTTTTGTCATCAAAAATGTGAAATAATTTTTTTGCGAAATTTTTCTGACATATTTTTCTCTGATTTTTTTATAAATTTTTTATACTATACCATGACTTTTTAATGGTATAATGACATTTTTTTAGCATCACTTTTTAAATAAATTTTGATGACGAACTTTACATTAACATATTATACTGTGACATTTTAATGACATTTCTTAACCAATCTTTATGACATACTTTACTGTGACATTTTTTACATCACATTATACAATTCGCTCTTTTTTTATATTTTTGTGTCATACCATGCTATGAATTTTTTTTATGTTTTTTTACATGCTTTTTGACATTCAATGCATTTTTTTTTCTTTTTGGCCCACCCAGGGTACCTCAGAAAGGTCAGAGGTCGAGCTGAGCTACAGCACAGTGCTCTGTCTAAACCTGCTGCCCTAAAGTCTTTGTAATGGCTTTCAGCACCTCACTCTTTACCACTTACAGGGATTAATCTGTCATCTTCCGGCCATTGTGCGGTGTTTGGTCATACAACAATGATGTTTCAAAACAGCAGCCATGCATCTGTGCTGCCCACCCCCTCCTGTTTCGAGTCACTTTTGGGTGTCTTCAGTAAACAGACATTTCACAGCTACAAGTGTCACGCAAACAATGGGGACGATGCACTTACCGACAGAAAGAGCATGCAGTACATCCCGAAGGACGAGTGGCCGGAGTAGAACGACAACCTGAGGAGCAACAAGACACAAGTCATGTATGAAATTCACTTCTTTTTCACATTATTTTTCATTGAATATGATAAAGTGACAAAGAAATTCATGATTACTTGTGTGTTAACTATCAAAATGATAACTGTCCTCTGTTCCAGTCAGATTGAGTTCTAATGGTCTAAATTCAGCTATATCATGTTTCATCCTGTGCAACCTGCTGCCTGTTACATGTGAAGATTTTGGATACTGACTGTGAAAGACGACAAGTAACTACGAGACATAACTTTGGGTGAGTTGTGATTGACTTAGTCATCATTTTTTTGACACTTCAACAACATCTGAAAACAATAGTTTCCAAGTGTGGTTATCATATTCAAGCTGCTCTGTGTTCACTTTTGCTTTTTCTCTTCCAGAATGATCAGATTAAACTTGTAACATTCATCCAGAAAATAATCACATGACGATTGTTATGCCATAAAATAGCAAAACAATCATCATATGGGTTGAAAATATTAATTTGAATGATTAAAAAGGTTATCACAGCTACATAGATGAAAAGATAACGTCCTTCACTGTATAAAACTTCACTTGTATAAGGACAGTAAGAGGAGCAGAGGGCTCACCTGGATTCAGTCACATTGCGATGGATACCGGTGCAGTTGATCTGCACCATGTATCCACTGCAGCTGACCGGACTGCACACGGACAAGAAGTTTGGCCGAGGACGACCTATAGTGAACTTGGCCAGGTCGGTAAGTGATTGGCTGACGGCTGCTCCAAACAAGTAGGTGCCCACCACCTTATAAAGAGCTGACAGGTACTGGTTGAACTGGGAGTTTGAGTGCAGACGCTTTGCGTGCACAAGGTAGGCTTCTCCTGTGGTGATCTGTGTGGTGGAGGGAAGAGTTTTCAGGGAATGCGAGGCAGATGCGTTTGGCTAGAGGTCTGTGCTGAAACATGAGAGGACAGAGAGAATGTTGGGACTCACAATAACAATGGAGCAGGTGATGGTGACAGCAGCCATGGCTCCGTGGGAGATGGTGTCTCTCCTGTAGGGATAGCTGATGCTCTTATCATCACAGTAGATTCCTCTTTGGTACGGAGTGAACTTCAATGTGAGGATGGCTGAGGGCAGAGCAGCTGCAGGAGGAAGAGACAACTGTCGTCAACAATATGACAAGAAATGTCATTTAGTAGTATCATTGAGAATTTTCTAAGAAATATACATTTTAATATGACAATGTGACATAGTAAAGTATGTCATCAAGATTTTATCAAAAAAGTAAAAAAAAAAAAAATTGCAGTTTGTCCAAAAATGCCCCAAAATGCTGTAGAATAGTACGTAAATAATGGCAATAGTGTAGTATGTCATTAAAAAAAGCATAGTACCTGTAGTATGGTGTCAGATTTCATGAACAAATGTCAGTAAAGTATGTTGTGAACATTTTTATAAATATGTCATAGTATAGTATGTCAAGAAAAGTCAAAAAATGGTCACTGCAGTTTGGTCCGAACATACCACAAACACTGTAGAAGCGTGTTGATCATAGTTATAGTATAGTTCTTCCAAATCTTTAAAAAAAAAAAAAATGGGCCAGTTTAGATTGATTTTATTCATGAAATTTGACAACATGTTATAATAATAATAACCATACTATACATTTTTAATTTTTAACAAAAAGTCATAGTAAAGAAGAAGTCACAGGATGGTATGTCGTTCCCTCAAAATGGTACAGTATGCCAAAAAAATGAATAGTAAAAAGTCAACCTGTTTGAGATGTAAAAAGTTGAGTGTGGCCTAATAAGATAGGAAACAGCTGGTATAGTTTCTACTGTCACTGTTAAGTTAGCACGGCCACTGAAAGTAATACTGTGAGCCATGCTGTATGAAGTTAGGAGCTGCAGGTCAATCCTGAGAGCAGCTTCAACACTTCAGCTGACAAGAGAACTGCAACACAATGAGGAGGAAACAGCTAAGAACACACTGATGGCCTAATCTTTGGCTTTGGACTGACTCTGCCAAGTAAATTAATGTGTCATCGGTAGAGCTCAGAGGCAACAACTTCACCTCTATGGGCTGCAGTGTCACCGTGGAAACAAGCAGGACAGGACAGCCGTGACCTTTGACACTGGGGCACCGTTTAAACATAGAAGGGCATGGGAGCTGAGGGCAGAACATGGACACACACTCACATCCATACAAAGATGTGCACCACATGCTCACATACTTCCAACAGATAAAAAGGAGAAGAAAAACATTTCTTAAGTCTGTAAACAAAAACACTTTGTGTGTGTCCTTGTTAAATGTGTTTTTACAGTTTCTATGCCAGTGCAAACAAAAGACTCGGAGTTAAGAGTGGCACAGCAGCAGCAGAAGCACATAAAGCTGTCTCTTAAATCTGAGCAGGGACAATAGTCTGATCTACAGGGCTGATGTCAGGAACCTTCCGGGCGACAACTATTAAATACTTTTCCTGTTTTCAAGAGTTCCTTGCTAAACTCCTGAAGCCACTGAGAGCGAGGAATTTTTGTTTTCACAAGTCGGAGCTGTGCTGAATATTTACTGAGCAATGCGATCAGCTTAAAATATCCCAATTATAGTCTGTTGATACATATTAGAGCATAATATGACCAGAAATGTCAGAAATGTTGGAAAGCTCATAATTTGAGTTTTTCTGTTGTTATTGGAAAAACTATAC
>CAFUXE010003081.1:0-22918 GCA_903364295.1 Serranus cabrilla
CCAATTAAAGTCTATAGCATGTCGTTTGTTTGTTTTTTTGCCATGTTTTGGCATATTTGGAAAAACTATATTCAGCGTAAGCCAGTTCACTTCATTTTTATTCACATTGCCCAGAATCACAAATTTGACAGATAGACATGCAATTGATGTCGTTTGTACACAGCAGATCAACATAGCAAATTACAATAGATAGAATGTGAGAGGGGAAGAGGGAGGGAGGATAGAGGGGTAGGGTTGAGATGTGGAAACATACAGAGATGAGCAATCACAGCAATAATAGCACTGACCCTATAATGATGTCTGTGACTAATGATAGTAGTTGTGATGCTGGTAAATAAAATCAAATAACAGCAGTAGAAACAGTAATAGTAGCAGTAATAATAGAAAGAATACGACTTATGGTAATTGTTATTGTAGCAGTGAATATTGAATGACAGCAAATGTATCTGTAGCACGAGAATGATGATCAGCAATTTGACTAATACTGATGAGATAATAGTATTGGGTGTCTGGCAGGACTACAGCAGGCAAAGCAACAATCGGAACCCAACCCTGTCCCATGTTGAGGATTATACTAGCAGTGATAAGACAGAGTCCAACACAGCCACAGCAGCAGGCACAGAAACTTTCCTCGCCCAAATGTGATCCATGGCGATGATGGCAGCAGAAGACACGGCCACAGTTTGTGCTTAAACCATGGTCTATGCTGATGGTGATAGTAGTAGTGGGTTTCTAGCAGGAGCACGACATCATAGCCTTTGTCCACAATGGCCCAGTGGTGATGCAGTTGCCGTGAGCAGGATCACAACAAGAGAAGCAGTTCCCATCTGAGGCCAACCAAGTTCCATGGTGGTGACGACACTAGGAGTGTATGACCAGAGCTTGACACCCAACGATTTGTGCAAACCTGTAAATCGAGAAAGCACAGGAAAGCATATGTAATGATGAGTAGAGAGAGATGGGTATCAATAAAATGGGTTCAAGCACTGAACCTTGTGGGACACCATGACTAACATTAGCATGCATGGAAGATTAATTGTTCATATGCAAAAAATGGGATCGATCTGATAAACAGGATTCAAACCATTAGTGTTGTTCCTTAAATGACAAATACATGTTCCAGTCTCTGTTATGGGATGTGATATCAGTAGTTCAGAGACATGTCCTTTGTCCAAAGCAATCAAAAGGCCATTTGTCATTTTTTACCAGTGCTATATCTGTGCTTTTATGCATTCAATATACTGGCGGAAAATCCTCATATAAACATATGTACTACACACACTATATACAAACATAATACACATACTTTACATACTGCACACACAAATTACACATACTGTATTATTGGTATAATTCACCTTTTCACTGACATTATTACTAATTAGACCCATTCCCATGTTTCTAACTATTCCTTTTACTTCACCTTCAGAATTGCAGTTTATTATCAGCTTCTTATTCAGCATTAACATGCTTTTTTTTGTTGCAGGAAATCCCTCTTTTTCCCGAGAGACGATCCCTCACTCTCCCCCTCTTATGACACCCCCCCAAACCCGTTCTTTGTCTACTATTGCATCCTCTCCATCTCTCCTGCCATAATCCCTCTCTTTCACTTTAGCTTGGCACAGCTAATTGGTCACGTCTGTACTGTGACATGGGGACCTGACATAATTGCTGGACAAATAGCGAGGCATTTAGCTTCGGACCTGTCTCAGCTAAGCTGTACACAGACACCAGCCGACTGGAAAGCCTAATTACCACTCCAACCCTGCAACTTGCTAATTGGCAAATACTTCCAACAAAGAAGTCTGTGTGTGCCTGTGTGTATGTGTGTTTGCCTGCACTTATGTGTCTTCTTTTAGTTAAGGGTCCTGTGAAACAAACAACAACAATAACAAAATATGACAACAATATGCACGATATGAGTCATCAGAGAGATTTGCCTCCAAGAGTTAAGAAAATGTGTCATTAATTTCCTGAAATTGCATTTCTAATGGTCATCTGTAAAGTGTCACTTTCACTGTGTCATACATCACATTTCTTGTTGTTGTATTATTTCGCTGTTTGTCATGACAATGCTAATTAAATGTCCCGTTTGATTAGCTTAGCTCATTCCAGACTTTCTCCACACACACAAATGCTTTCCTTTTTTTCTCTTCTTTTTTCTTTCACCACTCTTGAACACCCCCACACCATCTTTCCAACACATGCACTCTCTTGCAGACCTGATTGAAATGATTATCACTTCCCAGGGTTTTCTGGCATTTGATTAATTCCTGTTACTTTAACAATACATCCATTATGTTGCACCAATTCCGGCATGTTTCTCCTTTTATTTGTCTTGGCCTTTTAGCCAGTCATGACTATAAATAAATGAATAAATAGTGGCTCTTGGTTAGTGTTCTCAGTACATACTGTAACTAATATAAGGAATCTTTAGAAATAGTCAATAATATTATTTCTATAGTGTAGAAAGAGATTTTCACTTTGTCTGAAGCTCCTGATGATCCCTTCAAAGGAACATCACAATGGATTATCCTATTGCAAACCCCTGAAATATTTTACCACCCGCTCACATCACCCCCTTCCCCAAAAAGGGGACCCGACCTTTTCTGGCCCAGAACAAGCATCCTATTGTTGGGTGTTTGGGTGCAGCTGCATGGTCTTTCTGTCTGATGGGTTTGAGTATGTCTGCCAGGGAAACAATATTCGACAGGACTGCGCCCAGGGACAGCGGGGTGACCTGGAGTTCACGGTCAAAGCTGGACAGTTGGTGGGAATCTGTCACATGTGAGAGGTATAGCAGCCTTCAGGTACGGCGAGGCCATTGAACAAGCACATCAAAATGCCGCTGTGGGAAGATAAGATGTCCTCATGGGCTGCAGTTATCAAGATAGAGCCTTAATTTACTGTAAACAGAGCATAATACCAGCACCATGATGCGTAAATCACATGGCCTAGCATGAAACCGCACTGACGTGGGCCTGCTACTCCGGGGAATAGAGCTCACACATACAGCAATGCATACATGATGCTCGGTGAGATAATGATTCTACTTTCATCCAGCCTCCTGCTGAGCTTGTGTCCTCATCACAGTTCAGCAGACGTCTAGCAGGCTTGTGTGTGTGTGTGTTTTAGGAATTTTGTGCACGGCAGTGTTTGCGAAAAGCTTCAGGCATGTTGATTTTGCAGAAAAAACAGAGCAGAGTCATTATGCTAACAGAAAACATAAATGATGTCAATATGGAAATGTTAATCTGTACGTACTTGATATTATTGACAGGTTTTAGACTCTAAGCTCAAGGATGGGCGTCGACTTGTATAAGCAGCACAGTCAATAGGAGACAAACATATGAGATAATCTTTTAATCAGCTAATTGACCTGCCTGCAGGAGCCTTTTGTTGACTACGTGTCTGTCTGAACCTGTTACCAGAAAAAAAAAAAACTGTACTGAATGAGAATTTGCAATAATCATTCTCACTTTAGCTGATGTAATTATAAAGAATAATATCCCAGAAGCATCTGCTGGCCACTATTTCTTTGATGTGAATAACCCAGCTGCACCATCGATAATCTTGCTCACCAACTAAAGATAATTAATAGCTTGTGCTTTGCACACATGAAAGACGGTCATGACATTGCCAAGTCGAGGTCATTTTTCCTCTCCATTGGTGTCATCGGTAGGCATGAAGGGAAAGGCCTTGTTCCTGCCTGACATCTCATTAACTGCTTGTCGATATTTATCAGTCTTAATCAGAGCTGTGGCAGGTCTGGTGTGATTACTTCCTGGGTGTGAAAGCAATCACACCTCGTCCTCCCCACTGTCCTTGATTTACGGAGTCTGGCATGTTTGAGGAAGTTTGAGAGCGCCGCGGAAAAAAAAGAAGATGGAATTGAAAAGAGCACATTCCAAGCTTCTGCCTTATCTCTCCTTATTGCAAACACTGCACACGATAAAATATATCAGCAGCCAGGCCAAGCAAGAATGACAGACTATTTGTTTTGTCTCTTGAAAATTCACTAAGGGTTCGTATTATTGTGTGGCCACAACAAACGAGAGGGTTTAGAAATCCATCGAGATTTTACATCTCACAAAGGCAACACATTACCGGCCACAGGAATGTTTCAATTACATTCGGAATGGAAAGAATTATTGCCATGAACATTTTCACCTATCAACACACAACAATAAAACATTTTGTCTGGGAAATCAACATATTTTCTAACTTGAAATTTATTTCCCGAATTATCATGTGTAAGTATTAGTATAAGGTAATCATTATCAAATAAAAAAAAAAATCTGAGATTACTGATAGTTACTAGTTATTATTTTTGACACATTGGGTTACAAAATAAGTGCAAATAAATGCAAAAAAGCTATTTTAGATTTTCAAACATAAAAAAATGTTTTATTTGTGAATTACAAATGCAAGGAAAAATGTGCCCCTGACAATTACAATACTTCACATTTAATTTAATTTTAGTACTAGTGCGGCAGGCCACCCAAGGAGATAGGAGATAAACAGGCAGACAAAAATAAACTGTTTTGATCACGGAACACCCAAATACGTAATCCAAAGCAGTAGAAAATAATGTCATCACACAATCAATGGTCAGGAAAAATAATAACCCAATACAAACCATAGCATCAATTAAAGAAAAAGGCAAAAATAGATGGAAAGAGATAAAAGGAAACCATTACTTTTAATACATGTGCTTCTTTTTAACGAGGTAGTACAAATTTTGATTTCTGGGTTAAAAAATAAAACAAAACACTACAATAGTTCGACACATGTTGAATTAAAATGACCCTATAAAAATCAGATCAAGGAGGCAAATTCATTTTTTGTTCACACACAAACTATAGGCGTTTACGTCTACCATCAGGTGTCCAGTTTTACCCCTTGACCTCACTAAGGACCTCTAACAAGGCCAAAGTGAAGCAGCCTAATGTTGGGTGGCAGGCAGACAAAGGTGAGGCGATGGGGGGTGTTGGATAATGTGCTAACATTCTTGCGGGCTGTGCAGCTGTGTGGGTTGGAAGGCCAGTGAGGTGTTTTAATGTGGAACCAAGTGTCAACTCATTACGAACTCGGCTTCACCTCTCTGCACTGCCACTGACCTGTAAACAGTGCGAGTCGCCTGGAGTTGCCACGAAACAAAGGCGGAGGGTGAAAAAAGTGCAGCTTGAATGTAAGCGAAACGCAGCGGGAAAGCCGAAGCGCTTTCCATCCAATAAAAAAGGATGAATCATGAAAAGTGGGACATTGTCCGATTTCACAGATTAAGCGACCTGCCATGTTATGTCTGACTCTTTTTTTCCCCTTTTGCCGTTATGTTTGATGCGCTCGCCTTGCGACGCTACACCGACCGCGTCACCCAACTCAGCACCAATCACAGCCAGTCAGCCCCAGCGGAGGATTCCGATTGGACGAAAGTGACCGACATATGACCCCGCCCGCGGTCAGACACTCGCATCATGGCGGACAGGGTCAAACAAAGGCCAGATCCTGATGCATCTTGGGTAAAATGTGTCCTCTTTTTTCCGAGAAGGAGGAGGGCAGTTGTGAAAGCATAAATGTAGGACAGCTGGTAAACAGAGAAGCCATCATTCTGTTAAACTAGACACTGATTTAAATAAACTAATCAGACATTCACGCTTTAAGGATAGTTGTTGCCCTCATGCTACACCACTGAGCGTTGTGTTTAATAGCTGTATTGAGACAAGCCTAAACACACAGTGCTCACATATCGCTCATTAACAAAGATTTGCATCAAGCCTAATTTAGCAGAGTGTGCTATCAGGGTGTAAATGGTGTCCAATGAAGAACAATAAAGGCTTTCGATAGAGGCATAGTTAGCGCAGGCAATTGCCTCTCATTACATTCTACATCGTTAGAGCCGTCATATTAAACACATGGAAAATGTGAAATAAAAGCTATGCTCCACACATCAAAGGCTGCCCATAAACTCTGCTTCTATAATAAGATTAGAATGTGCTAATTTGCGAGGCAGCATTATCTAGTACTATGTAGCAAGTATTAATAGCAGAGGAAGAGAATGTCAGACTTTAAAGGAAATTGGTTGTAAGAGCATTTTAACACCAGTGATGTCCTGTTTGTTCTGCTGTTCTCGTCCACCCTTAATCCTTCTCCCCTTAATCCTTAATGGTGAATGTATATTGTAATTACAGTTTTAGGTTTTAAAGGGGGACTGCATCAATTTTCAAAAATTACAAATGTTATTCCTATGGAGTAAGGCAATCTAAGAATATTTGTAATCATGTATAAAGTCTGGAATTGCTCCACAGACGAAGAATTGGAAAGTTGTTACTGATGACCCTGAGAGCATCCAGGGGAATGTTCAGAGCATTTAAATACATTATCGGTTTCAGATGAGAACAATAGCATAAAGTTCATTTAGGTATAAAAAATAAAACAAACATTCTCTTGGTCCACAGAATGTGTCTCCTACTCATTGTCTATAAAGCAGCTCAAGACTTTATATCTCTTGACATAACAAGTTGGAAAGTTTCTTCTCTAGTTTCTGTCTTTGAGAGAGAGCAGCTCATGTTCACAAATATTGATTGAATTTTCCTTGAGAAATAACACATTCTCTTTTATTGCAGAGCCAAGTGTTAAGCTACACTGCAGTTTTCACAACAATCTCTGAGGTATTATCGTCAAAATGAGTTCTGTAACTAAATTCACATCTTAGTTATTTCAGTTATTTATTAAACTGTCCTCTTGCAAAAAAATGATCAAATGTGTCAGTTTTACAAAAGCTAAAAAACAGTATTTATGTTTGTAGTTAGCAGCACCCTATAGTGGCTGTAGTAATTACAGAGAACCTTGAGGTGAAAGTGACGCTACAGAGTGTAAAAGCAAAGGCAGAGGAATATAATATTTATAGTTAATTATCTTTAAATAACTGCTCTCTGTCACGCTTTACGTCACCAACATAACTACTTTATTTACGATAGTTACATCAGCTCTATCACTACCTCACTTTTTCTGTTTATTTTACTTTTTAACCATCTTTTGTAATGCCTAACCATGTCGGTTTCATCCTAACCATAACGTTTAATGCTGATCTCTTGCCACAGGTAAGGTAGATATTTTTGAAAAAGCTACCGCAGGTCAGATTTGATGGTGGGAACAAACCACCTATGTGTTTGTATGGTTTGGAGGACTTGTTTTTATTCAGAATTTTGACATTATCTGCTCTCAGCTCCCTGCAACCTTTTTGCACCTGCACCACACAGGTAACCACTGTGTGTGTGTTTGTGTGTGTGTGGATGTGACTGTGTGTGGTCATACCTCTGGCTGTTCATGTTTACTTTCATGTCTTCATACCCAGCTGGAAACGTGTGCGTGTCTTCAGAGGAGAAGGTTTTGCTGTGTTGACATATGAAGAGCATCCCTCCCTGACGGGAGCAGAAAAAAGGATTAGCGGCAGGTTTAAAAAGAAAAAAAATCTAGACATGCTTGACAACAACAATACAAGCACACCTCCTACCACATATGCTCCAGTGGTCCTGTGTGATGTGATAAAAACCATCACATAGGCTGAGAGGCATGGCAGACAGTTGGAAGACATGCACAGACACAGCTCAATCCAAAAGCTATCACTTCTCCTGGCACACTGTGTATTACTGGGTTGAAAAGAAGCAGCACCTGCACCTTACAAAATGACTTCAATAGCACAAATGTAAATTTAATATGGTGCATTATTCAATTCAATTTATTACTATAGACAGCAAGTGGGAATGTGTAATATTTTATATTTTACTTTGATATGATTTTCTACAGTGCTCAAACACCTGACTATGAATATGTTACATTTTTGGAATTGCCTTTGCAGTAGCTGAATGGCAATTAAAGGAAACATCCACCTTTGGGATTTCTTACAATGTGTTTACAA
This sequence comes from Serranus cabrilla, assembly GCA_903364295.1. Classification (NCBI taxonomy): domain Eukaryota; kingdom Metazoa; phylum Chordata; class Actinopteri; order Perciformes; family Serranidae; genus Serranus; species Serranus cabrilla. Next base: position 7,922 of record CAFUXE010003081.1, read on the forward strand.
TTCGTGCTTTATTTAGATACATTTTATTTCATTTGTGCAGACAAAATGCATCCCCCTCACAGTTTTCAATATGTGACACTCAGAGGACGTGATTGCAAAGTCAGGTGATGTAGTATAAAGAGTGAGATAAAGCTTGTTTGATGGATGAAACAAATACCTGAAATACCTGACTTTACCCAGGAGACCCTGTGTCAGTGTGACACTGAGTTACTTACTTTGTCTTGAGCATTTTTCCTGACCCAAAAACATGTTACTTACACATTACCATGTAGTTGTGTTTGAATTTAAAGGTAACCATGTGTTTCACCCCACTTTAAACAGTGACTTTTGAAGCATTGGGCAACCAGGTGCATTAAAAACTAAAAGTCAAGGGGTTCGACCTGTTAATGACAACAGGTTGAAGAACACCCCCAAAATAACAAAGTACAAAAATGACAGAATTGCAAACATTTGTTTGTGATTGGATGGTTTATCCCTATTTGTATTAAATCTCACATACACATATTTCCTAACAGCTGACCCATGTGCATCATTTTTGTGCCACTGGCTGCTAAATCGCTCCACTTATAGCACTTAGAGGGTCACGTCTCCTCGCTCAAGGGCAGAAAAATAGTAATGACAGGGTGAGTTTGAGAAGCAAACAGACATCTCGTACACCTTCCTGTTTAGACATTCCAAATTGGTTTGAACTGCCGCCCCTCTGGTCAAAAGCACCGTTCTCTCACTGTTAACTTGCTGCTGTGTGTAGTCGAGATAATGTGACTGTGGTTACTGGCTGAGATGATTTTTTCCTCAGGACACACTCCCTCTCACTGGACTGGTGATTATTGCCAGACTTTATTGCCGCTTCCAGGGAACATTCTCTACACGCTCACACAAACAGCGCCCACAAAGGTGCAACCTTCACACATTGTATGCACGCACAAAAAACATGCATTCCTGCACACAAGAGCGCACATGGTTCACCTTGAACACAAAGATACTGATGTTTCTCCCAGAGGACTTTGAGAACAGGGAAGGAGAATTGAATCGATTTGATGATAGTGGGGAAGCGGTGATTATGGTAATATGTCTTTGTTATGGCGTATAGCGAAGAGGAAAAAAAACACAGCTAAGCTCTTAAAGGGGCGCTAATTTCTCACTACTCTCCTCTTTTGTTGCCTCCACTTTGATCCTCCATGCCTTTCACCCCCCCTCCCTCGCCCGTTGCCTTTGTTTTAATCCTCATCACCATCTGCCCCCTGCTCCGAGGGTCAAAGAGCGGTCATGTTTACTAAAATGGACTTCAGCTCCGGTGAAAAATTATGACGTACTGTAGGTTTATTACAAAGCTGTCCCTTTCCTCCATCATGTTATTCTTCCTCCGATGATTCTCTCCTCCACTGTCCTCCCTGCAGACACAAACTCAGGACTGGGGAAGTAATGTGTGCGTGCTATCAATGTAGCCTATAGGGAACACATTGCATGCAGTGTACTGGGTATCTCTTATGATGCATATCTCTTCCCACCCACCATTTCCATTCAGTGTGACAGCTTCCTCACCTGAATGCTTCCTACATTTTCTGTCAGAATTTTCATTATTTACACATGTATATAAATACATACAGTAATGACTGCAAGTTATGATGAGTGATCAAATAGAGAGATGTAAAAAAAATATTTCCAACGTCACCACTGACACATTCACAATAACGTAATGTAGTTGAAATTTATTCCCGGAGTGTTTACCGCATGAAAGCTAAAAGGTCTTAAACTAGCCTTGAGCTGTAAATACAGCCATTGACCATTATGCTCTGTTCCGAAAAGTAAGAAGCTTTTTTAGCAGAGGACCGAGACATGGCACACGTACACGCACGGCACACAAGTGAGGAGGCTGCCAGCTGTGATGAATAGCTTTCAATCAGGCCACAAAATGGGTTCACACACCTCTTGGAAGGGGTTTAGTCATATAATTGCTGTTGAGAAGAAAGGCTATTCGGATTACTTTGTAGGAAATTCATTACAATGTGATGGGGTTCATCAGTGGTAAGCATAAAAAAACATTTAACCTTGTAAGAGATGGAATGTCTTTTTAAACACATTTAAAGATAATTTGTATTCGCCTAAGATCAGTGAAAGTTAAAGTTTGAGGTTTGAAAGTTGTGGAGGTTAGGGACGAGGTACTTTGCTGACTGAGGATCCTGCAACGAGAACACGTGTCATCAATCTGCAGAATTTAATCAAGCTGAAGTGAAGTTATAGTTTAATTAATTTTATTACACCATTGTGTGGAGTTGTGTTATCCTTTAGTAATGATTACTATCATTTTAACCTGCTAACTGTAGATTAAAGAAATCAGACCAATGAGCAGCAAATTGTGAGAAATTTGGCAAATATGCACATCAATATGGTGTCCATTAGCTTTCTTAATGATGGTAAGTAGTAAAACGTACATTTTCTCAAATACTGTATTTAACTGCAATTTTGACACACTTGTACTTTACTTGAGCAATTAAATGTTATGCTACTTTATACTTCTACTCCACTACATCTCAGAGGCAAATTTTACTGCACTATATGTATTTACTAATTACTTTTTACACCAAACACACATGATATACTTATTGTATGGTGCAGTACTATACTTTTCTACCCAGTAGTGTCTCTGTATCTTAAAATGGCTTCAAACACTCTGTTAAAATGTTAAAACATATATACTGTAAATGTAATACGATGATAATATAACACCATTCTGCATTATGAGAACTTTGAGTATATTCACTGATAATACCTATTTTTATGTAAGTAGCATTTTGAATTCAGTACTTTTTCCACCACTGGATCATCAATATTGCCTGCAGGTGGTATTGAGCATGACATAAATTGGATATGCAAGAATGCTTTGTTTTTCCCTGGTCTTGGTTTGCTTTTGTCATGTGTATTGCATTGATTTGATTACATCAAATTGTCAATAAACATGTGTGGGAAATACCCATGCTACTTATATTGGAACCAGGCTGTCTGGCAACGACATAAACCAAAAACTAAACAAAAAAGAGAAACTGCACTCCAGAAGCAACTGTCTTTCTAGCCTTTGCTCTTTCTCTCCCCTGTGTGACAGTGAGTGAGCACAATTTAACCTGTCCCAAGCCAGTTAACCTGATAAGGACAGGTACGCCAGCTGGCATGACGGGAGGGAAAGCAATCCCGCTCCATCTCCAGTTAGCGCTTAAAGCTTGCCCAGCCATGCCACACAGTGTGAGCATGCAGGCATGCTTGGCCCTGTCCCGAGGCAATCAACCTGCTTTGGAACAGGAGGATGGAGCTACATCCTCTCTGTGCCTCCGGCCAGTAATCAAAATACACCCAAGCTCACCGCTAAGCTATTAAATATGAGTTTTACAAGCCTCATGTAATAATTCTGCTGAAATTAAAGATTAAAGGCACCGCAAGGATATCAAAAAGGATGTGCTGCAACATTAATTTAGTGGTTTTCAGTTTGTGGAGAACTTGGCATCTAAGAAAACTTGTTTATCAGCACAGAGGAAGGGTTAATATATGTAACATTTCACACTGGCTTTGCACTCTGACAGACTCTAAAGAGCTATGGGTCAAAATTCATCGACAAAGGAAAATATACAAGTTGAAAATACAAGTGGAAAAGAGACATCATGTAATATGAATGACTCTTTGAATGACTGGTGCTTTAGGCATAACAGTCATCTGCTGATTTCAGCAACAGACGGGCAAAGGGAGCTGCAGACAGTGTGCCATGATCGAGAAAACCAGAGGTTCAGATAAAAATAAGGGAGCGATGGTGGGTGCCATTAATATGCAGTGGAACATACCTCAGCTTATCATATTAGATACCTATTTAACACAGGATGGCCTGTGGAGGTCATAATAAAGCTGGCATTATGTCAGCTAAACACTTAAAAGTGTTCTGAATCTATTTAGTTCTGGTAATTCAAACTGTCCAACACTTTGGTAAGTCCCAGAAACTTGCAACACCTGTGCAATAAGAGGTTCAGGGACAGCAGCCAGTCAGAATAGCAGATTGCCTGGCTGCAACAAAGGAGGCTGATGTCATCTTCCAGGCCACTGGAGAGGGCAGTAAACCAGAACTGAAGCAGCAGAGCCAGAAGTGGGAGCTGCCACTGTACTAACCCATGCCCTCTAAGAGTGGGTTCCACACTGCCACACTGGATAAACAGCAGTACTAGCAATTCGAAAATAAATCCCATACAACAGGCCATATCAGGTTGTTGTAGTTCTAGTTTAACCATGATTGTGATGGTCTTTGCATTATATAGTTTAAAGCCTGAGGCTAAGTTAGCATAGTGAACATATAGAGTTTGCTAACATGCTAACTGGTTATTTCAGTATGCATTCTGACAAAACTTACATTTTCAATCAAGAAAAATATACATTTATTTGCCATACACACACATTTAATTCAACCATGTTCAATCCAAATTAATGTCTACATTGTATTCAATCTCCGTCACCTAAATGTTTGCTAGCATGAGCACATTACCTGTGGGTGATGGTCCAAACTGGCAAACAGGAAGTGAGAGCATCCATTGGTCTATATAGTAGGGGGAACCCGGACTGCACCATGTTGGTAGGGAGGTTTTCCATTGTTTTAGGGAATAGTCTTTAATGTTAAGTATCTTAACAACTTAGATTGTTAATATTTCTATGTTAAAATAATTAGATAATACTACACACTGTTTTTAATTATATGTTCATATCATTATATATATAATATTATTTTCTATTCCAAATGCATGCAAGAAGAAACCCACAATTTCATTGTAGTTGAGTATAATGACAATAAAGATCTTTCTGATTCTGATTAATGGTAAAATGTAACAATTACATAATTTTACACCAATATTATACATTTAAATAGAAGTATTAAGTGGTTGTGAAGTGTTTCCCCTGGTAGGAAAGGCCAAGCAAGGGCAGAAAGAGATGATAATGATCATGTGCTATGGTCAGGGACAGAGCAAACTTTTTGTGCATGGTGAGCAGCTTTTGTGGGAATGAAGGGGCCACCATATTTAGAGTCCTCATCCAGTGTGTCTATCGATGTTGAAACTCGAGCGGGGTAAGGTGGAGACAGGACAGACACAAGCTGACATTGTTGGCCTGTCTCAACCAGTGGGGGGGACATCACGAGGTCATAGCCAAACTGGGAGCATGGCGCCAGAGGTCAGCATGCCGTACAGCTCCCATGGGGGTACAGGACATGTTATGACCTTGCACCCCAGGGTGCTCTGTTCTAAGGACGTGCAATCAACTAGACTGTCACCTTTGAACTTAAGCCCTCTCCGGCCCAGACACATATGATAGTAGTTTACTCACATGGCCTCTGGAAAGTGACACAAGAACAAAGCCAACAAGAAAAGAAATACCAGTGCATTGTGGTTTCTGCATTGTACTTTGTTAGTTCTGGTTTTGCACAAAAGTTTAGATTGGGATGTCCGCCCAGCTACACAGGAAACCAGCTCAGTTTCGATTCAGTTGGAGATGGACCATTCACGATCAGCCTGGCTGTAATAGTCCTCTGTCACTGTGCATAAGATGCAATATTACATTTTTGGTAACAATGTCAACGTACGAAAACTGAAAGCACACAAGCTTCAACATACAGTATATATCCCTTGTCATCATAAGTGCACATATCAATTTATCTTTTTTTTTGCCTAATGTCTCTTCTTTGATAACAAGGGATGCCAAGGTGTGTGTGTGTGAGAGAGTTTGTATGTGTTCTTTTGTCTTTTTTTTGTCTTTGTGGCTTTAATTTAACGCAATAAATCAATACAGTATTAGATTAATTCCAAAAGATAAATCAATGATTTTATAATGACAGCATAACAGTATATGATCTACAACTATTCCTCCTTTGAAACTCAATAGTCTATACAACTCAATATTGTTTCATTTGCTTCCCTCAAAGACTGGTACATTATCCAAAGCCATTACCTACCTCTTTCCAATTCAAGCTTACTTTGCCCCAAAGTGGAATAAAACACGATTAATGATTTCAATTACTCTGACCCTGCTTGCCGTTTACAGTGCCTGAAGTCTGGGCGAGGGAGCTGTGCTGCATAAAAGCCGATGGTGAAGGACATTTACTAGGGGAATGATTCAGTGAGGGGACTGGCAGTTTGTGCTGGCTCATCAGTGGGGGAACAGAGCTTCTCTTTGTGCTGGAGCCTTACTATTGCTCAGCTTGGAAACCACATTGTAGATTCATGCTGCTGATGCTGCTGGCCTGCCTTTTCTCTTTTACAGGTCTCAGGATGGGATACCTGTGTAATTGGTCTCGTGAAATTTCAGAATGAGCAGAATGTCTTAAAATGTAAATAATGTGCTGTGGGCTTAAAAAAATTATTAAAATACATTTTACATCTCCATAAAAACTACTGTAGGAGGCAAGGCAACATGAGCGTATATGATACTGAAGTATCATAAGGATGACGAATAGCTATGTACCTTTATCCTCAACTTTGACTTACAAGAATCTAAGCTGATAGAAAGTATAATTACCATTATAAAGCAATACACCACAATTAATATTTAATCTTCAAACTGTGACTCCAAGTCAATCCTCCAACTAAATGGGGAAGATAAAAACAGAATTAGTTTTATCCACTGGCACCCATTGTGCCTCCATACCCTGCATGCCTGCGTATAGCAGTGCTCCTCTTCTCATAAAATATATTACAATCATTTTACACCACATATGTAAAAATGCATGATAGGGAAATATGAAAATGTTACGCAGAGTCAGCATTGTACAGTATCGTAATGGAATCTCATTGAGCCAGCACAGTTGATTTTTTTTTTGTTCTGCAACAATGGAGTGTTATCAGAGCAACAAGAGAAAGAAAAACATGTTTTCTGATTAAATGCAGGTTTCGCAATGCATCACAATACAAAAGAATATTAGTTCAAGTTAAGATACTTCACAGTCTAATGTTGCCAAATTTGAATAATTACTCAGCATTAAACCTGCATTAAACAAAGTATTTTGTTTTACATTCAAACAGATGACTCACCCAAGTTCATTATTTCTGTTTTAGAGACATATTAACTGTAAGGTTAAGTCTCAGCAGAAGAATGATTGGACTTTAGGTGTTCCTGATGCCAACTGAATGCTAATGTTTTGCCCCTGCTGTATTTGAAAACAGAAAAGTGTTTGCGAGAAATGACAAATTTATACATATATATTCTAAACACAATGTACTGATATAAGGTTAACATAACCCTGACACCAACCGTATCCAAAGCTCATTTGGTAGACTAAAGCACAGGTCTGTCCGATTTCGGGTTGCAAGATTAAGGCAAAAAAAAAGATAGAGTTGGAAAGATGAGAAGAGGTTTTACTCCTGTGGGGTTTAAATTTGAACAAGTGCCACCCATACTAAATATGTATGCACTCTTAGTACTGTAAGGTCTTTGGATAAAAGCATACACCATATGAAAAGAAGATGAGGCGAGGTGATAGAATGTGAGAATGCTCTGGGCTAGGCTTCAGGTCAGAAAATAAGACCTTTTTTGTGTCCTCCCCAAAGTCAAGTCCTTCCCTGTCATCTTTAGATAGAAAAGTCTTCAACAACAAGGTTGCCTCGGGCCATCTTGAATATTCAAGAGTGAAACAGAATACTTGCACAGACAGCAGCTACGTAGAGATAGTGGGTTTTCTTAATTACCTGAACTGCTTCTCAGAGGGCTTTTAAAGGGAAAATGAAGGCTCTTGATAGCATAAGTTGGTTGATGACACTGCATTAGCGCATTAAACAACTGAAACAATGAGGTGCCAGTGAATCAAATCAATTTAAATATTAGATCACAGTTTGCAAAGCATATTTGATGAGTTACATTGGCCAGTGCTTAGAGAGGTTTAAAGTCGCCTCGTATCATTTAGCGTTCTTGGTGCTCTTCCCTCTGCCGCGTCATTGGATATGAGGATTTTCTGACCCAGACCGATTGTCATGTTCACAGAATCCAAGCCTGTCATTCGGCAGGGTGTTAAGTATCAGTGTGCTGAACAATTATTACAACAAGGAAAAAAACAGGTGTCACTCTTCAAGCTACACTTCAAAGCACTCTGGTGGCCTTTGAAGTCATAGCGTGCCAATACCTGGGCGCAACAGATAGACAGCAATCCCATTTGCGTATAATTCCTTCTTTTCCTAAGTCCACCGCTGAACAAATAGGAGGAGAAAAGAAGATAGAAATACAAAACAAAACGTGTTAAGTGGATTCTTTCGTCGCCTGTAATCTCCCCGCGCTGCTGAAACGCCTCTGGAACTCTGCGGTGAGGTCGGACAGTAACAATGTCCTTTTCAGCGGGCGATGAAAGAGTTTCAAGTCATTCCCTATTCTGTGTGGGCCTTTGTGCCCCCTTATCCACTTATTCAAATCAGTATAAATGGCAATGTGTCATATTAGCAGGCTAAGCAAAGGAACTGAAAAATGCTTTGATATGTATGGAAACAAAAGTGAAAAGACTAGCAGAGAGGGCAACGTGAACACACAGGCCCAATCCACTGATCCTCTCTAGGCTGCTTTGTGACATTCCCGCTTTGGTAGAGGTTACAGACAGCCAATGTGTGTGTGGGTGAGCACATGTGTGTGTGTGTATTTTATGCATATGTACGCTAAGGAGCAATGTGATTTAAAACTGAGGCCTTTTCATATGCTACATACAATGCCGTCCTCACACACAGACACCTCCCTCCAGATAGAAGGAAAGGAATTCTGGGAATATCAGTCAGCCAGACTGGGGCCTCAGATTGACACAGCAGACTTAAACTGACAGACTATGAGAGAAAAGAGAGAGGGAGGCTCCGGGAGCAGCATCAGGGGGCTGAAGATGTCAGCACCATATCCGTCATCTCGGCATATTAGTGAATGCAAGAACTATGAAGCATAATCGTTAATTAGCTGGGGCATGAACTCGCCTTGAAAGAAACCCTGAACATTCCAAGGTCTTCCCACCCTCCCTCATGCTTTCATTCTCCTGCCCCCTTCCCTAGTGGCCCTATCTCTCCTTTTTTACACAAGTGAGGATAACCGTGGCCCTTCTTCACCCAGGCGCCCCTTTTTATCATTTGAAAAAACAAAAGGAGAGGGGAGAGAGAAAGGAGAGGGGAGAGCGTTGGGGGGAAAGGCCATTCAGAGTTCTGAGAATGTTGCTAAACAGGATTAGAATTGGTTAGAATAGGGGTAAACAGTAGCATGCTGCATGGGGGGCCAATGGGATGGAGGTTTGCTCCAAGGGGCTGGGTGGGGAAGACAATGGTTAGATTAGCCATCTGTGGGGCTTCTGGTGCCCGGCGTCATTAACCGGCTTAGGGCCCCACAGTAACACCAGACACCCTTTTTCCCCCATGCGTTAAGTATCAAGCTTGTGAGACTTGTGTGTGTGTGTGTGTGTGTCAGTGTGTTTGGAGGGATGGTTAGGTGACAGAGTGAGATAGCTGTGACAAGGCAATGCCCGATGACGCCGATAATTGCATATACAACGCACATACGCACATGCATAAGTAACTAACGTGTGTTTGCACACATCTGCTTGCACACTTAAGCCCTTGCCAGCACNCAGACACACACAAATTTAGCATAACCTCCCCATGATACCAACATGCCCCCACCCCTGCAACCCCCCCAGTCTCAGTCCCAGTTCAGGGGAACACAGTTTGACATTTGCTTTGTCTCCTTTTTTGTCTCCTGAGTAGATTGGTGCCATTTTGCACATCACTATGCATTGGTTGGAAAGAGACACATGACGAAGACTGGGACATCATTCAAGTATTTGCCACAGAGCAGAGAGGAGGGATAGTGAAGCGGAAAGTCTGTTCACAATGGGCATTCAGGCTGTTTTAATTCCCAAATGGGGAAATTTGTTGAGTATCCATTGCCTGCCATGTCCACTTTATCCACACTGTGTGTATTTTCTCTTTAGTGTCATGATTATTCTATATTGGTTGACACTGATATTTTACTCACTTATCTAGCATTTTGAATATATATTAACTTGTTGACTGTGAATATGAAATTTGGAACATGCACTATAAGAAAAAGACTATATTACAAACTAACAAAAATGATGAACTGAGATGAACCGTTGGGTGACTTGGGTAATATTTCAACTTAACTGGCTCATTCTTCGGCATGACTATAAATCATTCACGACTGCACAGTTAACAGCTCTCCATGTTGACTCATTAAGGCTGACCCCCTGTCAAGTGTTTATATTATAGCCCTGACATAAATGTATGGTTCACCGTATGAGGTGGAAATGCATGCAGTGCACAATGACTGTGCGATTACAGTGATAACCTGACACTGTCAACCTCATTTGTAAAGCTTGATGGCTGTTTGTGTCATTCTGTGTATCAGCTTCTCTCGGTTTTAATTACTCTTCTTTGACTGACACTGCCTTATTGATGTCATCTTCATTTCAAACCATGTCATAGTTTATTCCACTAACATCTGAACCTGAATGAAGCATCACATTGCAAAGGTCTACTACTGATAAAATCACCAATGGAGCATATTGATTGCCTGCAAATGGCTCTCAACATGGTGTTGGCTGAGCTTATGCTGCTAATGCCATGATGAATAGTTCTATTAATGGCAACAGTAGAGACAAACTAACAGTAGGTGCATCTCAAAGTCAAGGAAGGATCCCCAAACAGGCAAATTTGAAGGTTACTATGTCCTCGACATCCGCAGAAGGACTGTTCCGATGTAAAGGATCCTCAGAATTCAACCAAGGACAGAATCATTGTTTCAGTCAATTTCCAAGGATGCCCGTGTGTATCCTCAGCATGCCTTGTGCTGTCATAATGCTTCGCACACAATGGTCTGCCAGGAGTTTTAAAAACGACATTACAGAACACATATCCATGGTAACTTATGTGCCGCTGAAACCACAACCACATCCATGTCGTGCACTGGCTTTAAATTTGTAGTGCCTTGCCTTGCCTCTGTAGGACCCGGCTCAGAGGAAGCATCCTTGACTTTGAGACGCACACATGTTAAGTAAGGGTGAGTGGGACACACACAGGGAATCACCTGCACTCATGTGTATGCAGTCAGAACAGCTACCACAGCAATTTGTTGTTGTTGTAAACAAAGAACAGATAAATCTGGATTAAAAAGCACACATATTGTTTTCTGAATGTTGTGTAAATGAGTTCCAAGAAAGTGCTGTCATGGAAATGAGCCATGAGACCGATAATGTGTTGCCATAGTAAAATCATCCTTTGAGTGAACCCTGGGTTAATCATTCGAATATAATACTCATTTATATGTACATTCTGCAACAGATGGAACTTCCCACGATGACACATTTATTTTTATTATATGCAATTGATGTTATTAATATGATCAAGATGTAATTTCCACCATTGGATTTGCCATAGAGTTAAGAGTTTCCACCACTTATATTTCTTACACAACATTAGTTCCACCAGTCCTCTTTTTACCACCTGGCTCTTGATTAGCGGTTAACTTCTAAGGTCAAGGCTGGCCAGCATGTCTATGCACTCTCCCTTTATGTTTAGCAACAAGACACCTAGGTGTGTGTCTCCTGCTTTGTATGTGGCATTGTCAGCTCACCATGTAATCCTCCCTGACATCTCAATACTCAACACTGGTTAAAAGGTGGCCTACATAGCAGGCAGATAATAGACATTGTTTGGTTTCTAATTGTCAATGAAGAGGATAGGAGAGAGGAAAAGGGAATACTTGCCCTTAGGAACTGGTAGATTGTGTAAGGCAGGAAGAAATGAATGTGCTGCATTGGTTTTCATATGACAGATGGGGACAAGAGGGGTCATATGCATGTACAGTTTGAAAGTGTATTGTGTGTACAAATCTTTGGTAAGAGCTAGTTTTTTTAGTAAGGTAAAGACCAAAAATAATCTTAAAAGTACCCATTTTCCCCTTTTGGGACTTCATTGCATAATTCTCCCTCAGGGGGTTTGAATGTCATCCCTGAGAAAGACCACACCGATGATCACAATGCCATTATGCAACTTTGTTCAGCAATTATAGTAGAATCATCTAAAATACCTGCTCCAGTTATACATAATTCCCTATCTTTCATAAATTATCAGCGTTTGTCCTGTAGCCTATGAGACCATTTTACACTTTTAGTCCCTTTGTGGATGTTAAGCATTACACATAAGGCCATTTTTATGACACTGATGCACAATGATACATTTAAACTAGGCACCCCAATAGGCCATTACCTTCCTGATTGGCTGTGAGTGACTGGAGGAGAGCTGTTTGCTTTGGACTGATTAATACCATTGTCTCCATTAACCCTTCTGATGGAGCCACATAAACTCAAGTGCCACTTTGCGATGACGGCTATGTACAAATGAGATCCCGATTAATGGATCATAGAATTGTTCATTAGCACTCCACCTGCCAGAGCGGTGCTTGAAAAATGCAAATTGGTTGTTGTTTTTTCTCCCCTCTCCCAATCACCTTTCAAGTGATATTTGAAGAGCAGCTGCACTATTAGTAACATTCGGGTCTGAGTAACTGGATTAGGGTGGAGGTTCAGCTCAGACCCACTTTCACAGGAAAGTGCTTGTTCCAGTAACAACCATGGCTCTCCTCTTCTTGTTCCTGGTTATTTCAACAGAATGCTCAAACCAGATGAATGTGTTTAAATGTCCTTCAGTGGCAGCCAATTGAATTATTAAACGTCCGTCCTTGCAGACCATATCTGATTCTAAGTGTTGGAGGCGTGACTGTACAAGGATCAGATTCAGAGGAATTTATTATTTATTGTCTCTAACACCACCTCTTACCCGTTCTCCAACCCAGAGCCTCATTGAAATACATGGATATGAGTCAAGGACATCATTTCCATCTTTGTGGGAGACAATGGAACCAGCTCAAGCCTCTACAATTAAAGTTTTCAGCAATAACAGCAGTGTGTTCTTAATGGGATACTATTCATCTGCATTATACCCAGAATATATAATACAGTACATTGCCCACTGGCACTTGATATAACACCCTGACCTGAAAAGTTGTCAACAGCATTGTTACATTACTTCCATTCAAATGGAAATAATGCCATCGATTTATTCAACTGAGTAAAATCCATAAATAAATGAATAGATACAACGTATTTACAAAGATACCAATGTGAATGTTAATATAGTCCAGTTCCCAAGGAAGCTGCCTGAGAATAAAAGAGTTCCTTGTTTATTGATGCATAAAAAATATATGTTTTTGTGCAAAAAATAGAAAAGCAGGATACGATCCCATCCACTGCAAAACCTCATTTTACATTAAATCAATTATTACAGCCTTTTCTACAGTGGCTGCATTAATCACCATGCCTGAAATATGGAGTTTAGATAGGAACATTCAAACAGTCTCCTAGATCTAGTGTTTTTCTGACTCATCCACTCCAACCTCCTCCCCTAACAGACTTGATCACTCTTTATAATGCATCGCCTGAGTTCCTACTTTGCTCCCGTTGCTAGAGAGTGCAGCCTAACAAGAAACGTCAATATGGGTGGTAATGAACTGCGCTTCCTCGCTCACGATTATGTGGGTTTTAAACAAATTATAATGGATAACTTTTTGTAGGTGTAAGTACAGATGGTGAATGACAACAGTTTAAACATCTTATATAAGTATACTCGTGATAAGTTATCATTTACAGTATAAGCATGAAAACAAACTGTGTTCATCAGAAACTGGCTTTCAAAGTGAATACAGAGCACTAAAAATAGAAATAGTGGATATGAAATGCATGATGTGCTTTATCTTTACACATCAATGTGATTAAGATGAAAATGTTAATTTGTTTCAACAGAGAAAAGATTATTGAGTCTTTTCATGAAACGAGAAAAGATCTTCCTTTGCAGCCAAATGCACAGACCTTCAGCATTTCTGATTAATGTTGCTCATGTAATCCAAACAATGCACACTGACAGTAGTTCTTAATTAAGCTTCAGATCTGGCCTTTGTGGCCTGTTGTGGTCTAGACTATTTTCATGAACTCTGCAGTGATACTGTCAGTGACGTTCCTTCCGGAACCATTCCTATCCATCTGGGAGTGATGGAGAAGGCTCAGCAGGGGATTGTGGAGATTAGGTGTCTTCCTAGATTAGGGCTGACAGGGCGCCACGGCTCATCCCCTCTCTCCCCTGGGTATTTACACAGCACTTGGCTTGCCCACAGGTGGCTAATATGCCGTTAGCTGGGCCTCCTTCACCCCCTATATGGCTTGTGTACATATTATGTGTATGTGTGTAAAGAGAAAAGAGAGTGATAGATAGGAAAGTATAAAGGTGCTGAGAGGCTGCTGGATAATCAATCAAACAAACAGATAAAGAAGTGTGCACACACAGATGTGTTCACACTGTGATATCACACAGTGGAATGTACATACATAAAGACACTGACTATACACTGTCACATAAGCAGCCAGCGCTTCTACCACCGTGACTAAAGACTTCATGTGTTTCTGTTTTCTGAATGGTTGCAGGTGGTGTGAAAGGCAACCCAGTCCAACAGCTGCTTATTAAAGTCTTCAGATACGTTTTGGCCAGTGCAGGTAATGCCTGTCAAATTGTTTTGAAAAGCCAGCACTACTAACAAGGAATCACTTATCATTTGATCACAGATAAATTACTGTAGCAAACAGAAGAAGGAAATCTACTTCGAGGAAATAATTGATCGCTTCTGGTCTTTAGTTCTTGGGAAATTCCAAGATGCTAAAAGACTTTCATTCACAGAAAACCTCTATGAGAAAAATGCAAGATTCTTATTTACACTGTGTCACTGTGTGATCAGTGACTGAGGCCATGAATGACAGATCGCTGCTTGCTTTTAGATTCTACTGCCCAAAAAGGTGGAAATGCTATTATTGTTTTTAAAACAGAGCTTTCAGAGGCCTGGTGGGAGAATATGATGGATAGATATGACAGTGTAAAGTGAGAGTTAGTTCACAGAGGAGGC
>CAFUXE010003081.1:25137-78464 GCA_903364295.1 Serranus cabrilla
AGCATAAGAATTGTGTATTTGTGTATAAAAGCGGTGATTATTGAATATCAAATATGTCCTCGCCTTCATGATGTTCACTCTGTGGGAGGAAGTTTCTAGAGCACAATCAACTGCATACAGTTCTCTGTCCACCAATCCTCAAAGAGAGCACGACATCAGGAAAATATAGATGACTTGCATTTTAATGGTAATAATTTTGTGGCAGAGAAAGGCACAGTGGTTCAGTGAGTAGGAGTTATTAGCGTGGGTTTGTATTGTTGTGGGATCAGGTCCAGCTTATAGCCGTTGTTGTGTTTCCATGAGCTCTACCATTTCTTCTGTTGCTTGCCACTAAGTTTTTTGGAAGAAGCAGAACCAGAAGAACCACATTAAAGCCCAAAGTTTTCCAAGCATTGGCTCTGCTGAAGTGTCCGTAAGCAAGAATCTCTCCCAGAACAATAACATCTCTGTAGCTCACCCCAACAGCCCTACAGAAGCACAATGTTTCCCTCAGATCAACAGAAAAAGAGCATCAATAAATTCTAATAAAGCAAATGCATATGGGTTGTAAAAAAAAAAGAAAGAAGCCTTGCTTTGTTTGTCTTATTGGATCACATTAAATGTCACACTAATATATGCAGCATTAGCATAGTATATACGTGCTATTATGTATGCATGCCGCAATTTCCATAATTCCCTCTAACTGTCTACTGTTGTGTTTGTTAATTAATTTACAGTGAATGAGTTTATTATCTGGGCCTCTGTGACTAAGGGCCATTAATTTTCTGATTAAAGCAGGAAAATGTGGTCCCAAGCTGCAACAAAGAAGGCCGTGTTTTAGCAAGGCTTGAAAGGGGGCCAGTCACAACCCAGTTGCCAGGGTAAATGTTGGCATTGTATGTTTCTGCAGATCAGAAATACGTTGATATGAAACATTTTTGACAGCAGAAACGTTGAATCTTGACGTTTGGGAGCCACTGCAAGCCATTCTGCTTCCCTACTCATGATGCATTAGTTTACAGTTATAAAAAGATGCAATGAGGTTATGTTGGTGACGAAGAGTGTCACTTAATATGTGACATGGAATGCCAATGGGACCCAAATACTGGTCTCCTAGGTGAAAGCATATGTTTGTTCAACCTGTCCAACCACTATGACCTCTTTTCTCTGCAGACTGTGACAATTATGTTAAACTACGTCACTAGCTTGTTGCATCTAATACAAATGCTAAAGGGTGCCGAAAAAGTTTCAGATCAATGCAAATCAACATTCAGGATCTATATTAACTGTTTATGAGAAAAAAGTGTCAGGTCACTGGTGGCTTCATTAAACATGATCAGAAAGTGCAGACTGCAACATCAACAACCAATATCAAAGTGACCTGATGCAAGAAGCTCTCAGCTTGGTCTCAAGCTTAAGCCCACTGTGTGTGCTCCAATTTGAACAGAATGTTATTGAAAACATAAGTCTTCAAGTATTTATCCATCCAGGGAGAGCTCGTTGAGTACCACCACCCTAACCTTACACATACACAAACAGTGAGGCAACTTATCCAACATTTGAAGAAACAAACTCTCTACTTGGTGCAATACCCAAACACCATAACACACAACGAAGCACATAATTGGTAAGATAAACATTCAGCCAGCATTAGAAAGCTTTTTAATTCTTAAAAAACAAACAAGGGTCCTCTTGGAAATGTTTTGTTTTTGTTTCTGAAAGCTATGCAGAAGCCATGCTGAGTACTCGACTCTGATTGGTCAATTACAGAATTGTGCAGTTTGTTATTTTTGAATAACAGACTGCTGTGGATGTATTTCTAAATTTAATGGACTGCTTTTTTAGCTGAAAACATAAACTCATTTTGAGGTCATTAAAATAATTTTTAAATCAATATTTTGTGTCAAATTATTGATTTAAGTAGCCATGCAATCTTCTGGATAATGTACAGTGAGCAGGTCATTATTGTAAAATAACCCCAATGCTGCTTGCTGTACAATATATACATTATCGCATAAAAATGTCTCATAGTTCCTGCAAATGCCCTACACATCCCAACCCTCTTGCTATGGCTTTCTACTTGTGTTTTAATGTCAATTTTAGAAATTCATATGTAATGGTGAAAAACCTGACCAACCACCAATTTACCTCTGCACTCACCTTATGCTTAGTGCATCATCAACAACACAAGTATTGATTAAACCAGGTTGTGGAGGCGCATAACTGCACCGAGTAATAAAGGAAATAAAATGTACCCTCTAGCTCCAAGGACAAAGCAAACTGAAAATAAGCTCTGATAGAATGTCTCATTGCCGGGATGGCATATTTAAAGAGAAAGAAGTGAGAAGACAAAAGATAAAGCAGATTTTTCTCCTCCCTCCGACCCACAGCTTTCCTAGTTTGAAGGACTGTAGAGTGAAAAGCCACTGACACATTCTTTGAAGACCTAAAAAAGATTGTTTTTATATTTGCGGATAAAGACATGTAATACTTAAAAGGAGCTCTAATCCCAAATGTGCACCCAGACCCAAAAACACACAAACACCAACCAAACGCGGACTGTGTCTCCTCATCTGAGACATACTCCAGAACGTGTTCGATCTTAAAATAAGATACATCAGGCTGCATGCAGGGTTTCACAGTTCTTTTTTGTTTTGGTAGTATACACACTTCTCTGGCATTTACAACCCACAAGCCCTTTCTCCCCATGTGGTTATTGTACACTCAGCTTGCACAGTTTGCCACCACCGTGCACTACAACACATCAACAGATGGGAGCATTCCAGACTTGTCGAGTAAGTTGCTGCTTGTTAGAGATACATCAAACCGAGCATTTTGTTTTGTTTTTTTGTCTTTGACAGAAGATCAGCTTGAACCCTTTAATGCAGCGGTGGTGACACCTTGCAAGCAGATGTGCTGGGGATATAAATGAGAAAAATGGAGAGGGGTCTAGTATATTTCTGCAATGCCAGTGCTACATTTGGCTGGGAACGATGTTCTAACTAACGACGGGCCTAGATAATCATAGGAAGAGTGATGATGGTAATAACCATTACTGGGCTGCGTGATAGGCCCCATGGTGATACTTGTTTACAGTTATTAGTCAGCGCACTACCCCATGCTGCATGACGCACATTAATAATGTGTGTGCGTGTTAGAGACGGAGAGAGATGAAGTGTTACGGGTTAAACGTCTGCACCTGAATGCCACCTTTGAATTAAAGTGTTGGACTGTTTATGTGCCAGTATGATTGCTTTCACATGCACCAATTTGTGAGTCTTTTTTTTTATAATAGGTAACCCTAATGTATGTGTGTGAATGCATTTAGGTGTGTCTGCATGTGTGTGTGCTAAAGTGTGTTTTTGCAGCTCTGTTTCTGCTCAGTATCCATCTGCAGCGAAGCCATCCATCAATCTGTCGACTCCCCAGCCCACCGTATCACCTTTCCTCTTCCCTCTTGCATTCCTCCCATCCTTGCCTTTTATCTCACACCTCACTCTCTCTCGACAACCCGCCCCCCTCCCCATCCACTTCATCCCTGTCACCCACTCACAGTCCCATTTTAGTTATTACCATCACATGTTGCCGCTGTTAGACAAAAGAAAATGCATGTGCACTAATAAATTCTTTCATTTCTGCCTCTGTCTGTATTTTGATTTTTTTCAGGTCCAAATCAATACAAAAGCACAATTCAAGCAGCGGAAAGAAGGATTTCAACATTACAGTTACAATTCTTACCACATACAAACACACGCACACACACATCAAGACCTTTTCATCCATCTAAGGCCATTTCCTCCGATCCTGGGGGCACCCACTGGAAGGAACTAGCTGAGGTCAGTGTAATTGTAGCGCCCTTGATCAATGCTCATTTGCTTCTATGGCTGCTGCCTCTCACTCTCTCTCTTTCCCCCACACCCTACCAAACTCCAGCCAGCCATGCATCATTCATAAGGAGTGTAAAGAGAAGCTCAGCAGCTCTGGGGCCATCTAACCTCCAGGCCAAGGCTGGCCCCCCAGTGCCCTTTGCGAGTTATGTTCTCTCCTGCCTGACTGCAAACGTGACAAGGTGTTCAGTTGCCGGGTAGACGTGTCATCTGGGTGAACGGGATTCGACCGTCAGAGACACACGTATGAAGTGACTCGGGGTGGAGGATCGTATCACGTGACTTGGATAATATGAATTACTGTGCCTATTTTTACTCTTGCTCTATTCATATCCATTGAGAATTCCCTTCTTAACTCAGTTACTCAAGTAACCTACAGCGATGTGTGTACTGTAAATGTCATTACTTGGTTACACCACGGTTAAGTCTAAGGTCAAGGTGTAATCATTAGAAACACAGTTAAACTAAACTTAAGGTCAAACTAAATACACACGCCAGCTGAAAGTGTGAAAGAGATAACATGGGGGATGTTGACAACTTGTAAACTGGCTGTAAACAGTGAATCCATTTAAGGTTTTATGCAGAGGTGTTTGGTGAACTGCTGTTACACTATTATTCAGCTACTGTATACACAAATCCCCACAAACCCTTGCAGAGTTATGAGTTAGTTATCAAAATCTTAACAAAAATTCATGACCACCAAGGGCGCATTTACAACCCAAATCTGTTCGGTTAGTCTGAATCCGAGGGAAATTGATACTTTTGGTTCGTTTTGTATTTAGTCAGGTTTGCTTTCACAGTGCATAAATGTAGGCGGACAAAACATTTTTGCTGAGGGGCGTGTATGAAGGCGGAGGGCTGGAAATACACTCACAGTATTTATATTTAAAATATTTATATTATATTATATAACTTATTGGTTACCTTGACTCTGCACTGATCTATCATGTGCACAAATCCTTTTATAAAGCTCATTGTTTTTGTGGACTTGTATGTGTTCTTCAGATGTCAAGCAAACATCGGACTTAAGTCAAAGTCCAAGTCAGTCCTCTCCAAGTCGTGTTGCATTTGTCTCTCTGTGTACATTTCACAAAATGCCCCCGCAGGTAGCCTACAACTGCTGCGTTTTGGTTCAGTTCCTGTAGATGGGTCGGATTACATTTACAGTGCAATCAAACTGCACTAGGGTTTGTTTGAAAACGCACAGAGACCCCCTCTCGCAAGTGGTCTTAAACTTTGGGTTGTGAGACAATAAGACAACTTGATGAGGCCACCTCTGCAGATAATACTTCTACTTGAAACTACTCACAACAAGGTTTTAACCCCTTGGATATCCCTGGAAAGCTGAGACTCTTGTGGCTTCAATAAGCCCAGTCTTATTCATATGTGATGATCTCTGTCCCCATAGTAGTCATTTCATTGCAGTGAGAGCACTGAAATTTGACCTCACTGTATAAAATGAGCTGCTGTGACCTCTAGGATAATCACAGCCTCATGAAACTTTATATTAGCAATAAGGGAGTTCCTCAGCAGTTTACAGAACAGAAGTGCATGTCATCCAATTGCTGAAATTACAGAAATATCCAAAATGTCTAAAGTTTTTGAAACTAATCCCAGCATGGATTTTTTTTGTTTTGTTTTCCAGAGGTCTTGGTGTATTGATGTCATATTCTGTAGGGTTTTTGACCATGTTTTATCCATTCTAGGTATTTAAAATGGCCTAATTGGCCATTTTATTTCAGATCTATGACTAGATCTAAACTTTACATACAGTTGCATCTCAAATTAAGCTACAGATCCCCAGCTTTCAGAGGGTGAACTTCTATATGGCATCTATTGTTTTCCTGCTATCTCCCCCTATAAAATCCTCTGAATAATTCTTTATAAAAGGGGGCCGATCGCTGAGGTCATCTGCTGACTTTTCTGAAGCAACATTTGGCAGCCTTGAGTGGCACAAACCATATCCTTCTGGGTTATTTGTACCAGCTTATATTCCTAATGTCTATTGTGAAACTTTGTAGAGTTTTTATAAAATGTATAATTCATTGCTTTAAAGTTTTTTCAACGTGTCCATCGGGCCAACCTCTGACTCACAGAGTGTTATGAATACATTTGGATACAAGACACAAACTCACCAATACCAGAGAGATGCCAGCACAGCAAATTCAGAAAACATTCTTTGAAATGGAAGTCTACTGTACACTTGGAACCTGGATGCAAGGAATACATGATTTTTATTTAGACCAAAGCTTTGACAGCCATGTCTTCCTCAGGGCGATGCTGTGCATTTTGATGCTGGGGGAGAAAAAGTACAAAGACTGTAAGAAGTGTTTTTCTGTTTGGATAAGCAGTTATTTCCCATGCATTGCTGACTTTTTAGTCAAAAAGGGAAGGAAATATTTTTTTTTTCCAAATAGTTCAGTCTGTTGACAAAAACCTGCAGGTTGACAGGAGTATTTCGATGCCTGGTTTATTCATTGAAGTAGGAAGATACATTTGCAGGATATCAAAGTAAACAGCTAAACTCAAATAACTAGTTCATAGTTCTAACGCTGCTGCCGTGTGCATGTACTGTATAATGTAGGTATTGTCAACAAAAATGCGTGGTTTGTGCCGTTTACTGCTGTGACTCATGCATCCCAGCACCCCTGATTTGCATACACATTTGCACAATACAAAGCATTGAATTTAGAAAGATTTGTATAACCTAAAATGGAAGGAAATAATATTCAGTCCACTCCTCCTGTATCCAGAAAACAAATCCTCTCTCTTTGATCTGTGCCCACCAAGGCCATGAAAGTCAAGGCTGCAAATTAATATCTCATTAACCATCACACCACTACATGGGAAGTCCCAATCGAGCCTGCGTTACTTTTTTCTTTCTTTCTTTCTTTCTCGCCTCACCCACAAGTCCAACAGATAAAAGTGCAAGCAGGCTGGTAGATGTGTAATCAGGGAGGCATTATGTAAATAACTTCCTCCGCTGCTGCATGGGAGCTACATGTGTTTAAACCTTCCTGCTGTTCCCTCGCTTCCCTCCAATGCTACCCGTTCATTAGTTA
The DNA here is from genome assembly GCA_903364295.1 of Serranus cabrilla. Taxonomy (NCBI): domain Eukaryota; kingdom Metazoa; phylum Chordata; class Actinopteri; order Perciformes; family Serranidae; genus Serranus; species Serranus cabrilla. Next base: position 32,066 of record CAFUXE010003081.1, read on the forward strand.
GGTAAGCCCGGCAAATGAGGTCATGCTAGAAGGCAGGATAACATCTGCAACATCAGTTGACGGTTTTTTGAATGTGGCTATTCGGCGGCCATGATAACAAGACGAAGCTGTGATGCGCAGTGTGACCACATCTTTTATGGCTGCGGAGCTTCCCCTGCCCGGCAGATGCAAAGCTGGTATGAAAGGTGGTGACAGTTTGTTTGTGCGTGGGTGCGTATGTGTGTGCATCTGCCAGAAAAAAAGAGGGAAGAGCTTGTGAAAGAAAAACCTTCCCATAAAGATAGTGCACTAAACAATAAAGTTTCTATGTGCACACAGGCCTTGTGGCTGCGACTGTACCTCCCACTCTTCCCTGTGTCTCCCCATTGCCTCCTCCATCGCTTCATCTCGTCTTTGATCACTGCCCTTTCTTTTCACAGGCCTCGCTTCTTCTGCAGCTACACACACACACACACACACACACACACACAGAAAGTGTTTGTGCGTGTTTTCTCCTCCTTTCTTTCTTTCCATCCCTCCCTGGGTTTCACCTAGACTTTGATCTGCATCACAGACTTGCACATCCTTTTCCCCTTTCTTGTTCCTCCTTTGCTCTTCATCTGTCTTCCTCTCCCGTGCATCTGGTGAGGCTATACCTTTGTTCCTCTGGGTTTCATCCATTGCTTACTTCTTTATGTTTCCTCACACTAACACATCCTCACATTCTGACTTTAGCCAACCCAGATCACCTGCTATTATCTTGCACGTTATATCCTCAAAAAGAGAAGATTTGAAACCAAATTAGAGTATAAAATAATCCACCAATGCTCCCTAAAAGCCTGCCTTGAATAAACAATCGTGACTTTTTCCAAGTCTTTAATCTGAGGTAAACAATCACTGGACAAGCAGGACAGCAAGAAAGCATGGATTTGGCACTAGTTCAACATGAGTTTCCACTGGCAGCATTTAATTGAAGACTTGAAAGCGATAAAGATTTAAGAGGAAAAAGAGAAGGACAATGATGAATGGCATGAGTATCATAAGGCCCTGAATCTTCCATCAGTCCTCTTGCCTCCCCAACTCATTCGAAGAACGCAGTAGCCATGGTAATAAGGACAAAGAAGGGCAGAGTGAGAAGTAAGTATAAAATAGAGGAGTGAGAGAAACAGGAGAGGAAGGCAGTGGAGGAGGCAGAGTATTATAGAGGGAGAGGAATATGAGCATGAGGAAGAAGACAAAGACTGTCGATGGGGGAAGGCATGAACAAGCAGAGGCGGGACACAGACAGGTCATCTCCTCCGAGTTCTGACCCTGAGCCAACGACAGGTTCTTCCTGCTGTGTGAAGACGTGACATATACAGGCATCACGTCTCAAGGGAAGCAATTTCACAGACACCGTGTTCTGCTGCAAGAACTTCCATTTAGCAAATTTGGCCCTCTGGGATCATAAAACTTCAGAGCCATTTAATACCTTCCCGGCCCTTGTTTTTCGTTCGGCTTCGATCCATGTTCATCACCTCGACCTTTCCTTGTTGTGATAGGTCAGGTTTTTGTCTTCGTGTTTGCTCTTACAAAGTAACTTGTATCAAGCACTGTGATTGCAGATCCTTTGCCATCTTTCTCCTCCAGCACATGCACAACAAGACTCCTTTCCTGAGAGCAACACAGCTGTTACTCTGCCAAGTGTTTGTCTTCATGGCATTCTCAGTGGGATAGTCTTCTCCGAGTGTTATCCCCATAGGCTCAACCTTGGGAGCTACAATCTGATAGGAAGCCTACAACACACAAACACACTCAAGCTGGTTCTGGCAATGGCAGCCCACAGCCAACACTACAGTATAACAAGCAAGACAATGCAGCAGAGGTGAGAAAATAATGTAATTCCAGCCACGTGGAAGCTCGCTAGAGCTAGAACGGTCAGAAGCAAAGTTATGGTTCTTAAGATTGAACCAGCAACTACTGCTGACAATTTGAAAGGTCAAAATAGGTGTGGGGACATGGGACATGGGGAAGAGGGTGCTGAGTTATCAGCCATTGCAATCAATAATGTCAATCATTGTCATTTTGTCTAAATTATCAGGGCCAGCAGAATACAGCAAAAGTCCACACTGCAGTGAAATTTCATATTTTTCTGTGTGGAGAAATTCCCAAGCCAAAATCATTGTCCCACTAATTGGTCAACAAATACATGCATGTAAGAGGCAATTATCCCCAACTGACTTGAAATTAATTAACACATTGTTTCTCCTCGTGTGACTGTCAAATTTTTGCATTCGAACACAGTGTGCTGAAATACTGAAAACTGGTCAATGTCAAGATCGGGAAACCGTTGCTCACCAAACAGATGTCCAGATCTATTGTGTTACCAATGTAAAATCTGGTTGAAACACATTGAGACCACCTTCTAATGTATTTATTTATTTATACTGATTTGTGATTCTGGTGGAGATTATGTGCAGACCTTTAATAAGAGCAGACAGAATACAAATTTGGTCATCATTATTATCTGATATCAAATGACAGATTAGACTCTCTCAGCCAATTCATTACTGTCAGATATGAGGAGCAACCGTGACCCCGCCCACTCAAAACTCATCCCATCTGAAGTTTAAAACAAGACGTGTGCCCTTACAGTTCAACTCGGAGCAAAATACGGTAATTACACACTCTGTTTCTAGGTAGTTTTAAAAGTTTAAAAGTATAGGAAAAGCTAATGCAGGGTGAAGTGTGCAGGGTTAGCTTTAACAAGCTACTGTCTCTCAGATCAGAGAGGCCAAATTTAAGGTGAACTCTCATTAGTGAGAGGGAGAACTTCACCGGGCTGTCATTACCTGCCGCAGAGCAAGTCTACCCTCATGTTGGAATACGCTGCTGGATCCTTGCCTGAGGTTTTACTCTAATCTAAACTGTCTCTTTGACTGCGAGAACAAACTGTATAAGCCTTTTCCCAACCCCCACACAAAGTCTTTTCCTCCTGATTGTACACCTTTGAGCTCCTTTCACTTCACTTCTGCAAGCTTACTTCGAAATGCTGTTTTATCAACATTTGGTAGTAAATTGGCGTCTCTCCAGGAGGCAGAGGAAACTAAAAGTGACAATCAAGGTGCACTGCAATAGGAAGAGAAAAATGATGATTTGTCTCGTTTAATTGTTTTGCATAGTTGCATATTAACACTCCTTAAGATTAAGTGCCAGTTGCACCTGACATTTCCAGATTAAATTCCTCTGGTAAATAGTAAAGCTAAGAACTCTCCTTTCACTCACTAACCTCGGTCAGAGGGTGTTTGAGCAAAGCTAATTTCCTTTAACAGCTTCAGCAGAAATGCTATTTAGCTAACAGTAAGGGAATGGTTACTGAGTTGCTTTCAATTATGAATGTGTGCAAATGAAGCCTGTGAGCTAATTCAAGGAGTCAATGTGAGTCCGCCACTACACTCACATAGTTTACTCTTCTCACGGCAGTATATATCCAACGTACGCCTTTCATTATGGAGGTGCACTTCAGCCTGAATGCTCTCTTGTTGCTGTCTTGCTCCTGTTGCACTGCATGTTAATATTGGCATTTCAAAAGCCCCGGCTCTACCCCAGCATCCTGGTTGAAGTTATAGAGTGCTACAGGTTAGCACTGCTCTGGGCTCCATCGACAAAGGGCCAGTTAGACACAATTTTGCAAGAAAAACCCTTTTCTTGATTTAGTATAAATGCAATTTTGCAAGTTTGCAGCTATATACAACGGGTGCATGATTTAGTGTCACCACTACTAATCCCTGTTGTTCACCGTGATGACGTTGTCATTGACGATGTCCCCAACAACCTCTGCAACTCCCATTTAGCCACTTTTTAAGAAATGGAAGTATTTGTAAGTAAGTAAGTAAGTATTTGTACAAACATGAAATTCTCCTAAGCTTGAGCTAACCACAAAGCTTCATTCAGGCATCTAACAAAACTTCATTGACTTCGAGACAAGGTCACCAGAAGAGCAAAAATGCAAACTTATTTCTGGCTTTCAGGAAAAATTGTGGGAGCTCTTTGTTATTGTCACTCCCCACTGAGCTAAACTTGGTGCCTCATTTTGGGGAGCGATGAGGTCAAGAGCCTTGACGTTATTATCTCCGCTGTACATATTCTTCATTAAAATAATCATTCCATGTGATTTGGCTGATAAGATGTCTGATTGTTCAGAGTAAAACACGTCTAACTATCTCAGAGTGCAGCGCACAGCAGCAACACAATCTGATATGCATGTGCTTGTCCTCTACCTTTATGTGCTTCCTCCTTCTCACTTTGCCCCCTCACCCCCCCATCTCTCCCTCCTTTTCTTTGCTCCATAAAACGGTTTGATTGACCCAACCCAGGAGTTCACGAACATGCCTGTGAAACTGGCCATCTGTTCCAGGTACAAGCTTGTGGGAAAAATAAATAAATAAGCCGTACGTGTGCTTGTTTGTGATGCCGAGTGTGGCTGAGGAAAGGAGGGGAAAGCGATAGCCTTTGCACCTCATGCATGCATGTGAGCGTGTTTAAAATGCGGCAGGCGTAATGTGGTTTACTCTCTAAGAAATTGGTTTGGTTGAACTCAGACATCAGGGCGTGGACCCATTTTCAATCAAGATTACTTGTGTCTCGAACTTCAGACACCATAAATCAATTCACACAAATAAACCCTGTCAAACCAAACCACGTGAAATAAATGTGTATTGTATAAATAGTGCAAATGAATGGCAACCAAACAGCAAAGAGTTGTCCATTCTTACCTACCGGGATCAATGTCTGACAGTCCTTCTGGTTCACACAGGGCGACACAGTGACAGGTTCCATATAGCTGCCACTTTCCTAAACCTTTGTGACCCAGAAAGCCAAAATACATGTAGGTCTGGCAGCAGAGAGTACAGGAAGCAGATTATGACAAGTGGAGTCCATGATGAGGCACCCGCAACCACACACACACACACACACCGACACACAGACAGGTTGCTCCAGTACATGCCCAGGCAGACAGTGCAGGATGATGCTTGAAGGGCCTGTCAGCCACTTGCATGCCAGTTCACTGCTGCCCTCCCTCCTTCCCAGGTCTTAATCCTCTCCTCCTCATTTTGATGTAGCAGGACTTTGGGCTCTTCCTATAATTGGACCGCACTGGCTCAGGGCAAGGTGTGTGTGTCCATGCATGACTGTGTGTGTATGTGTGTGTATTTAAGTATTATCGTGTGTGTGTGCCTGTACGCACACATTCACAGAGGACTTTGCAAGGTTTCAAGTCACTCCAAGAAACATTAAAACATTGTATTCAAAGAAGTTTGCCCTGGTTATTTTCTGTGTCCAATTTTTATATATATATATATATTTCATTTATTTAAAGGTGAGAGTGACCTGGTTTTCAAACTCCAAACCTGGATCTTTGTGCTGTATATTCATGCATGCAAAATCCAGTTCTAAATATCAGGATGGGTGACAATTTTAAGCATTTTGTGCACCTCACGTGTACACTTTGAACACATTGGACACCATGAACGCAGCATTTCATTGCTCGATCGTTAGATTGACTTTCCCTTTTGCATGATAGCTAACAATTACTATACGATACTACTCCTTACACAATCAGAAAGAGTAGTAGGCTCTATGACATCTAAATAACGTGCAACTTCAGTGATCTTCAGTCTATCTAGCTATTGGACATAGTATTTTTGTTCCGAACTGATAATTTAGCAGAGCCTCCAGAGCTTCTGACTACAATTTCAGTGTCAGCTCGCCTCAATAAAACGAAAAGTGAAAGTACTGGCAGATAGCAGGGTCTCTGACAGACACTGCAACACACTTCTAGTGGGTCATAAGTGGTGATTCAAATGAATAATTTGAGTTTATACATTGTTTTTTTTAAAGAAAATCTTACTAATTGTGCATTTTAATAACACAAAGATGTTTTGGTATCTTAAAACGTGCTTTTTTTAACACATTGAAAACTGTATTTTTAAAAAAAATGTGAATAAATAATAATAAAATCTCTATAGTGCTACCAGACGTTAAAAATATTACATGTATAATTCAGGTGACCAGGGCGGCCATTATAACCCGGCAGGTGCAGCTCATGTTATTTTGCAATGCTGTTTGCTGATACATCTCCCTCCACCTGCCCCAACATCGTCTCCATGCACTAAGCTTTTGGTATTGTTGATTTCTCGAAGATTTAATGTTCATGTGTGTTTGTTATGGGAGGATTAGTTGTCTCTGCAGAACTCTATTGCTCCTTTGAGAGCCTTTTCAGCAACCACTTGCTATAAATGGTCAAATCCTTCACACAAAGTAAGTGTCTCTTACTGAAATAAATGAAGCATACAGCATTCTAACCACAGTTCCACAGATGAAGAAAAAGTTGTTCTCTTGTTGTCTGAATTGATGAGCTTCCTCGAGCGGCTCTGCTTTTGATGCGCGTCTCTGTCGCCGCATTGTCTTGTGTCTGTGTTTGTATCCGTGTCTGCATCGTTCAAGGTCTGTTTACGTCTGCATAGTTACCTGAATGATTTGGCTGGGGAACAAAGCTTCCCTCGCTGTGGTCTTCTGTTTGGGGACAACATGTCAATGTGTGAGAATTTTTTAATCACAACTCAAACCACATTAAAGACGCGGGTGTCTCTCTGCAAGTTGAAATGTTTTTACTTGTCCGTTGAGCCACTTAAAGCAACAAAGCTAAATCTGGGATGATACAAGCCTTTGTGAACAAAAATCGAAAAAGAGCCAAATCCTAAGTACTAGAATTAGCCATGAACAACTGAAAATCCACCATATATGTGTATGATCTGTCCCAGGAAGTTAAATGAAAGTGATTTTTTTCATTACAAACTATACATTTTAAAGAATCAGCACTATATAAACACGTTATGATGGAGTCAACCGCTGTGACAGGTTTTTAGTAATAAATAGCCAACCGCCTTGACGGACAAGAATGCTCTGTCAATCTCACATAAATCTGGGCTTTTGTCACCACGGAGACGCATGCTCAAACAGATACAGTCACACACGCCGACACTCACTGGTTCACACCCTTTGGTAGTCTCCCAGAGGCGCAGTCAGTCAGTCAGTGTCAATCTGCAAGTGTCACTCACAACGTGCCGAGAAATCCAAGTCAGCTGCTCGCATTCCTCAGATGCTGCTGCGCTCTCAGAGCTCGTAATGACACATTTCAGAGCAAAGCCTCGCTGTGAAGCCTCATCGAATTCTTCAAAAATGTAGATGATGGTAAAGAGCTTGGTTTGACATATTAAACAGCTGAAACGTTTTGACCAATGGATATCTACTTAAAGAAACACTATCTGGTGAAAGACAAGCCTTAAAGGATGAATGTGGTTTATTGCAACTTGGATCATATTTTTCTGTAGATTTAGTCATCATTCCTATCAGTAGTAATGAGACTGTAACTCAGTAATTCACGGATGTCCGGCATCACTTAAAAGAAGTCTGACAGGAAAAGCAACACTAGCAGACAGACAAACCCCCCCAGGTTAGCCTAACTAGTTTGAAATAGAAAGCTAAAACAAATAAAACAACAATCACCCGACTGTCCATTGTAAACATCTGACACAGTTCCCAGACTGATGTCCTGGTTCAACTTTGACCTACCTACTCTATTTGCTTTTCCTGAGCAATGAGGAACATTTGGGCTGTCCAACATTTGTTTCTGAATAAAGTGGTGTAGATAATTTGACTGAATGTTTAATTTCTTTTAAAATTTCACTTGACCTGAGATATAATAACTCAGCATCACAGCACCAACATATAAACGGATTACATATCAATCCCCAAATTTAGATTTATACAAATTTTTTTCCGTCTCGTGAACTAAACTTGAATGTTGCAAGTGGGGTTGAAATCCAAACCAGACACATTGTAAATAAATATGATAACATGATAGGACTGATCTCATTCAGCCTAACTGGTTAGCCATGAAAAGCAGGGCTGCCTCAAAGGTGGAAGTCAGGTGATGTAATATAAAGAGCAACAACATTTGCATAAAAGGAAGTCAGACTGGATGGATGGGTTAAACAGACACAGGATTTTCACACGGTACTACACTGTTTGTTTTCCGTATTACGAAATGTACCTATTTAACTAACAGAAATACAACAAACTTGTTTATTTACCAAAACCACATTATTACAACATAGCTAGGTAGTTTTGCTGCCCAAACCTAACCAAATAATTCAAACTTTGAACTGAAACCACGATCTTTTTCCAATCCTAACCAAGTAATTCTTGCAAAGAGGTTTGCAAAGGTTCAATGATCACCTTTGTTTCTGGACACTGGCAGGATAACACACATAAACATGGATCTTAACTTTTTGTAAGACATCATATAAACCATTGTATGAGGATAGATTGCTGAGACGTACTTATATGGGTAGAAGATAGCTGGAAATATCTAATATCCATGAATTGACACCCTGGCATATAAAACTTGGGTGTGATTGAGTAAGTGTTGGTTGTAATGGTTACACTGAGCTTCCTGGGCAGCAGAGAAGACAAAAAGAAGCAAAGGAAAAGACGAAAATTACAGTCATTGAAAATTTGACTGGCAGTGAGATGATCTGATCAAAACTACCCAGTGTATGAGCTAGTGAGTCTGAATAAAACAACTTTCCAAAAAAAAAAAAAACTTTTCCACTGCTCCTCCCCCCATATAGATGCAACTATACCCACAACTTATTTCTTTAGAACTTACAATCTAATAGCAGCAGCTGTTTGAAACAGATGTCGAGGCAGCATTTTCTCTGCCGTGAAATTTAGAAAGTTTGCATGAATTTTCCCATCAAGCACTCGTTATGAATAAGCATGAGTGACCACTCGGTACAAAGCGTTACCCCAGCCATTCGTATGCAAGGGATGTTAGTGATTTTGCACTTATAAGAAGTGTGAGTGATGTGAAATGTCTAAGTATTTGGTGCTCTCATCTCCATACCTCCCATGCCTGTAGCAGGTGATTACCTTTCTCACTCTTCCCTCTCTCCTTGTCTCTTGTTCTTTCTCTCTCTCTCTATCTTTATGTCTTGTTGTCAGTAGTAGCCCCTCCAGGGAGATGTATCGCTTTAGGCGGTACAAGAGATTATGTATTGTACGCTCTATCTCTTTCTTACTCTCCATCCCCCTATTACTCCTACTACTGTGTGGCTGTCACTTTTTTACTTGATGGGAACAATTGATAGCAGACAGACAAATGAACCTCAAAGGATCAGTCTGCTTCAATACAACTTGGGCTTTGTCTTTGTAGTTTTGGCCATCATTTTACATTACTACAACTAAGTCTGATGGGGCAAGAAAAGACATGGTCAAACAACCTAACAAGCCAACTGTTCAGCCAGAATATCATCTCAAACACTAAATTTGGGGGTAAAATGTAAAGAAAATGTTCACCGCAATTAAAAAATAAATGCTGCTTGTTTGATCTGAGTTTTCAATATCAACTGCAGAGATGTCTGCTTTCTCTGTGATGTCATGGGGTTATTAGGGCAAACCGTATAACTGCACAGAAGGAAACGTGCATAACTCTTGGAAAGGAGGCCCGTGCTCATGATGGTGCATGATGTAAACATTGATGGCGTCCTCCTCGGCTGAGCTGCACTGTTTCAGGTGATCTTGTCATATTAAATTCCTGGTAAAGCAAATATATATATATATGTGATCTGAGTTTTCCACACCACAGAAAAATGTGTTACTAAACATGCAGCCAAATTTAAATCAGAAAAAAAAGTGAAAAAGCTCTGCTCTGAAACGCTGGGGGCATGTGGGCACTGAAACTTCTCTCCAAATGTTCATGCCAAACAAACTATAGAGAATATTTTTTTGGTTTCTGTTTGGGTGTTCTGCAGAGATCTGCTCTCATGTCGGGTCTTGTTGTCTTCAGTACAGAGGTCCTCGCGACCACACATCGACGATTTATTTTTAGGTTCATAAATTGCTCCTGTAGCCACCTACTCTCCACAATTGCCGTGTATGCAGTACACTACTTCAGACATTGTAATCTATTGTTGCTATGACGGCTTCCTCAACATTTCAAGTAAACTTATCAACATTAGCCACTGCTGATAAAGATATTTATGAAGTCTTGGGGGCGGAGTTATGATAAGGACACTCCAGTGCATCATCAAGCCATAATTTTAGATTCGCCCAAAAAATCCTGATCACAGAAAAGAGGGAAAACAGTTTAATGGTCTAACTCGCTAAATTCAGTCATATATAGAATTGGTCTTTTCACATGTTTTCAGCTAAAATTTTGTACCATGTAAAATGTGTTCTCATACAAATCTCTGATTTCACTTTATCTGGATTTTAAACTATTCTCACTGTGCAGTAATATATCTGGTATAGTGTGATCGAGAGACAAGAGCTCCTGAACTGCTCACAACAAAGTCTGTAGATTACCGGATTATGATGAAGTGCCATCTAGGCCCATTATATCCAAAAGTAGGCAGATATCTCTATGACTGATATCTCCAACACTTGCCAACTCACACCATTTCAACCTAGACTGTTAAATAGTACTAAAAGCAGGAGCAAAAATTTGTATTTTTGAGTTTCGGGTGAAATATCCCTTCAATGGGATGATAATAATTCCTTATTGCACAGGTAAAATACAGCAAGTGCACTGGGTCAAAGTCAGAACTGTGACAATGTGGGTAATAATTTAACAGTTTGTTGTGGGTTTGTTTAAAATCAGTGCCACTGTCTCATATCTTGTGTTTCTAACCCAATCATATTTCTTTAAAGCAATTCTTAGGCAGTAGTAATTAACTTTGTGGGTACAGTGATGTTACTAATAGGAATGACGGCCAAAAACCATAAACACAAGACTCAAGTTGTAATAAATGCTCACACCTGTTTCAGTGGCTTTTAACCTCCTATAGGCTTCTCTGCAAACATGCCCGTACACACAAACAACCATTCATTTCTGCAGAACCAGCAAAGATTATTTTCATACACTGTAGTTAGTGCCTCTCTGCGTGTGAGCCGGCTGAGTTAATAATAATAATCATCACGACGTGCTCATATTGCAATGCAACCCTTCAATCACTGTTCACTGAGCTGCACTCGAGCCTTTGATAGCAAATCAAGAGCATCTAGCATCTTTAAATCCTCACTCAAAACGGCAACTGTTGCCTACAGATAAAGACAAATTAACCTCCTAACAGTGTGTGCAGGGCTCTCAGCCGCACTAGACAAAATGACATTCATCTAACATTTTTATCTCGCATTTTAGACATTTAGCTGATGCTCTTATCCAAACACAGAGTGAGAGCAGCAGCAGAATAAATCATCCGTTTATATGACATGACAGAGTGTAAATAACAACAGAAGACAGATGAGACAGGGGGGGAAGTTAAATAAGAGAAAGGGAGTCATGTATTAATGTATTGTCAATAATAGCTTTTCCCCTCAGGAATTAATTAAGTTTATTAATAACAATAAAAACTCCTGCCAATGTCTCCACCAAGAAACAACAGTTGCTGGTTTAGTGTGGGGAGCACTTTCACTCAAAGAAATGTGCTAATGACTCTCAAGTCTTAAGACTCTAATTTAATGAAAAATAAGCTTGACTTGATTCCAATATAAGACAACAATCTGTTCTTTGTTGAACTCACCGTTTATTCTATAATGAAAAGAATTATACATTCTCGAGATAACGGTATGTAAGTGGCAGAGTGTGTCTGAAAAAGAAAAATGAGACAGCAAACTGTTGTCATCAGTATATGTTGGTTTCACTGCACATAGCACACTTATAACAACATCTTATTGATCTATTGATGACAAACAGAAAAGCTTTCCAATTGCTGACTTTCATTTTCTTGTTGTTGCCAGTTTTTAAGTGATTTTCGTCTTGTTTTTCTGTTTATGATTCTTATTCCTTGAGACTCGCTCATTGTTTCTTCTAACGCTGCAATGAATACACAAGGGGCTTTTGAAAATTGCTGCGGTTTTAGCTAATTAGTGTGAAACTCCTCTTCTTCTAAGATCTTCTACTGGGGCCTCGCTAAGATGTGAAAATATGTGATGTTGAAGACACATTTAATAAAAATGAATGCATGTGGAGTGTATGTTATTAATATGTTTGTATATTTTTAAATGAATCTATTCTTTTTTTGGCCTGACATGTCACCTTAATGGCCCTTTGTTTGAAAAATAGGACAGTAAGTGCAGGTGAGGACAGAGGGTGGGGTGGATCTTGTTTGACATTTCCTTGTTTTGTTTGCTTGATCTTTATAGATGATGGATGGACAGAAATACCAGGATGAGACCACCTTCAAAAAGAAGCTATGAGAAATCAGGCCCTTTCAGACTGTTAAACAGATGTGTTTGTGAGCTGCAAGTTTGAACAGCAAGTCAAACTGGTTTCCTGTAAACATGACGGCTGTTGACTAGAAAGGTGTGGACAGCCGTCATCACTCTGGTAGACCTCTGAGCTCTCGCTCCATCCATCCTTCCGCCTGCCTTGTTCTTTCTCATGGCTACTGTACTGCACGGTGATGAGAGATTCGATGCGGGTCAAGGAAGTAATGCATCTGGGAAGGAGAAGAGGAGGGTGTGCCATGATAAAACTGTTGCTTGATAAGGATCTGAAACCGAGAAACGCGCAGGTATGCACTGTTGCATTTGTGTACTGATAAGACAAACAGTTTCAAAATGCACAACACGGCAAACCGAGGCTAGATTGTGGATTAGGATATGCGACTTGAAAACAAGGCAGAAAATTGTGACTCAGCTCTGTGTCACTACCTGTATGGAAGCATTCAAATAACCACCAGTAAAGCTTGTAGCATACTCGTTGCCTGGTGCACATTGATTTTCTCAGGGCTCATGGCAAAGATCAGTGAAGGTCCTGGAAAATATCAGCAAGAGGAAATAAATAAAGGATTTCCAAAGGTATTACAAATCATCCTTAGGGGGGAAATGAATGTCTTTACCAAGTGAATCAGTGGATTTTCAGACAGCTCACTGACCTGCTGGTGGCGCTAAAACTACAATTCAGGGAGGTGGATGGGTCCAAGAAACAGGAGACTTTCACCCGGGAGAATGGGGTTCGTGTCCCTTGTGAAAACAAAAGTAAACAACTTTTTACGTAACTTCCGTGGCTCACGTAACCCTTGTTACTACTTCACGTCAGGCATTTACGAACATTTATTTACTTTCTTTTGTCTAACCAGGAAGTTTATCACACTAAACCTAGGTCAGTGGTGCATAAATTCACAGAAACTTCAACCTATTTACCGACCGCAAACCGTACTTGTATGTATAATGACGTGTGAGCTATTTTTAGAACACTCTGAAGTATTGTTAGCCGCGAAACGCTCATTTTGACAAATGCTCTTATGTGCCGTTATGGGTGGTATTGACAAACAGCCTATTCTGATCAGACTTACTTTATGTAATTAAACTATGGGTATTTCTGTCATATATAATCTATATTTCCTAGAAAATACTAAGGAGTCAAGTAACATAATGATAGTAAACTGTACACAACACACTCATGATAGTCTGTGACTGCTTAGTACATGGAGGAAAAAACAGCTGACATATCTGAATATTTCTCTTGGCAAAGCATTGCTGATATTAATGAGGTGTTTCATAAATACTGTTAGAAAAACAGCAAACCTAATCATATTTTACCCCTATCTTTCTATGTGACTGACATATCCTGTGATAATGGTCCATCCTTAAACCAGCATTTCATCCTTTCATTATTTAAATGTGTGATTTATGATACCATTTAGATAGCATTTGGATAGTTAGGCTCAGCCAAGTCAATGGGACATCATATTCCATTTTTCCCCCCATAAATAATGTGTGTAAACTGCTCATTGCCAGACCCTGTGCTCACACACAAGCTGATAATGGCCCGCTGTAGTTTCTTTATCTTGGCCACGGGTAGTTTTTGTGGCGAGGTGTCCTTTGTTGTTGTATTTACCTTTTCTCTGCCTGTTGTTGTCTTTGCTGTTCCAGCCCCCTGGCACGTACACAAAGTGCTGTGTTCTTGTTTCATCTGATACTGCTGAGACCCAACTTCCTCCTGCCTTTACTCTACTGTCCTCTCATGGCATGCATCCATTAACATCGGGGGCTCTGAGGTTCAAGGTGAGGATATGCTGGGTGAAGTCCACCTCTGGTACCTTCTGTAATGCATCGCCTGTTGTGTGTGGTTCGGATACAAAGTGCTGACTGTAAAGGACTGGAAATGTGTATTTGTGGAGGAGGGGCTGCTATTGTGCTTAGTTTTAATTTCCCATTATTAGCAAAACATTTGAATGTATTCGTTTTATAAATCTGTGAAGTGTAGCCATGAATTGCCTCAGAACAATAGATCTTTATGCACATAAAGTCTCTTAAAGAGCATTCTAGCAAATGCTTAACCTTACTGTACTCCTTATTTTTAAATAAGCCCACCCACCCACACTGCCTCATCTCTTTTCATCATATCAGTGAATTGCTGACTGCCAAGCGATATAGCGGTGCACAGTGCATAACGTTAGATAGAATCTGGCCTGTTTAGACACGCAGACATCTGGCAACGTGAGTAGTCCTTTACTCGTGCAAAAGCATCGTAACAATGCCTCAGTGTTTGATGCTCTCTCCAACTCCCTCATTGTTGTTATCTTAACTATCGGTTTGATCCCATCCTGCTGGATCAACCTTTGTATCTGCCCTTTAACTGTGTCTTGTGATCATTGCCCTATTCACTTGTATGTTATTTCATCCTAGATATGGGCACAGGGGCCGGAAATCCTAAGGGTTTGAGATAATGATATGAAACTAGAAAAATATGCTGTTTTGCTCTGTGTGTTTTGTTAAAATAATATTTTATTTGGCTATATGCATTATTAAGTATTATTGTTAAATGTTAAGATTCAGCTTTCTCTTCAGTCACTTCTGTAGTGTCTGTTTAAATTAGAACCGTTGCACCATTGATGCGACTTTATATCATCCTATAATAATTTGTATTGTAATATCATCACTGTTGCAATATATAAAAGATTCAATCTGTCATTTTAACTCTGCTCTTTATATATAATAGCTGTACACAATAAACATCTTAAGTAAGACTATGTACATGGATTTCAGTTTAATTGCCCTACCTGCGCACTCCTGTGGTTCATCAGATAGAGACTCACTTATTCAACAACAGTTCTGTCAGTTTTTGTCTAAATGCATGTATTGTACCGGTAATGAATAGAAGCCTATTATACCACATTTCTTGCTGCAGTGGCATTAAAACATCCACACAAAAGGGAAAATAAAATCATTGGGTGTTGTAACATGTCTCTGTTTGTATTCATCAACAAACCGCAGACAGAAATGAGGAAGTTGTTTCTATGGAGACGTGTAAAAAAGTGTCAAAAGTGAATGGTCTCCTGTACAACTGAGCCTTTGCTGTACGGCAGTGATTTTCTATTTTGGTTGTCTTTGTCAAACTGAATACACTTTTGTAACACTTCACTCATTGTTTCCTTTGTTAAAGCTTTTGTTAAGAGTCTCAGGTCAGCTCAGGTAAAGGAATATTAAAACTCTTTTCCTTCAGTGACCTAAATGTATTTCCACCTAGTTTTTTCCCACTGGTCTTTTTCACAACTATGACTCAGGGTGGAAAAATCCTGGCCTTACACACAGGGGTATTTTCTTTAGCGAGAGCATGAGTTAGTGTGCATAATTACTCTTAAAATTGAGAGTAATCGCTGCATTCACGGTGTAAATACACCCGGGACTCCAGCAAGCAAATACCTGGGAAATCGGAATCTTTTTTTCTCGTTCTTTACTCAGTTTAATAATATACACCTTCAAATTTGAGCTAGTGAGCTAACTGTTAAGGCCAGATTAAACAGGTTTTTCGGAGTTCATTTTCCTTTCTATTTTAAACCCTTTGTGTGTAATGCCCTAGGGAGGTTAGGGGCATATTCAAGTGCTCTTGTACCTGACCGTGTAGTGATTTGGGTCTTATATAACTAATGAATCTGCGTGGTATTTAAATTGGCCCTGTGGCAGCATTCCAAAATTACGGTCGCCAAACAAAACATGCAAATTGTTCCTGGGAGTAACACTTAATCCATGAGATGCTGTGCAAGATCTCTATCTGTTCTTCTCAGAAGAGAGGAGGCAGTCATTCTAAAGTTGCACATAAAGCTCCCTGACGATAAGGAACCTCAGGAAAGCACATGCAGGCTCTGTGACTGACGAGTCATCGATATAATTCTCCCTGACACGCTCATTTTCACCAACCACCTGTCATAAAGTATTTGTTTTTATCCCTGCAGATGCACATATTATAAATTGATGTGAAGACTCCAGCAGGAGTCATGCAGCATCTGATATGTTTTATATATAATGTTTCATAAACTTGGGGTCAGCTTGAAAGGCCAATGCAGTTTGAGGTTACACAAGATGAATGTGTTGACTGGTTTGACATGAATTAATAACATGAGTTTCAGAGGCTGTAGTGGACAGGGTTGTAATGCTGGAGACTGGTATAACGGGAAACTGGAAGACCGAAGGAATCTATCGGTACCAACCGTCATGGTATTTTGTTGGAAATGGGGCTGAATAAAGCTCCAAAACTAGGCCAAATGTTGGCAAGGGAAGAACTTATTTGACCTTTTTTTAAATGGATCCCTTGGCCTTTAGACTCCAGATATCTGATTGAAAATGTATTTGATTAATGACAAATGTTTCTATGGATATCCATGAGACTCCTTTTTTGAGACCCACCCACTCTTTTTTTATTCCATGCTGTTTCAGGCAAATATCATGCAGCTTTTCTCATGCAGTATAAAGTAATTTCACCTTTTGTATTTGAACATTTCTGCATATTGGGGTCCCTAAGATTGCATAAATTGGATGTGGCCAGTGGCATGTGGCACATTTTTTAAACTTGACCTCACTGTATGAAATTACCTGCTGTGACCTTGTAAGAGTTCACAGCAGGTCAAACTGCGAGGGTTTCCTAGGTATATTAAAAATGAGGGGGTTAAGGGAAAAAAAAACATTGCAGAATTTTCTTTAAAAAACACAGCATGGATTCTTTGATATGGTGTTTCTCAAGAACTTGCACAATACTGACAACAGAGATACAAATAGCAATATCCAGCTAACATGCAGCCATACAGGAGGAACACTAGTGGTTTCTCTAACAAACAAGCTGATCTACCAGTGTCGCACTGTATTCTGTGGCAACTGAAATGTGTGTTTATTTTTCACTTCTTCAGCATTTCTACAGTTATGATGTTAACACTGCGATGAACATACTATATTTACCAGAGACTGTCAGCGGCAGTGTGCTGATGTCAGCCAAAGAGAACGCATCATCACACACCGTGTGACTAAAGACATCTGATAATAAGCTCCGACTGTGCCCTCATAATTAATGAGTGGGGTGCATTTATATGTGTTCTGATGTTGCTCTGACTCAGATATCAGTATAGAAAACTCTGAAAGTAGTTAATTGTCATCTGGTATAACGCCAGCAAAGGAGTAAGACTCCAAAAATAGATGCCTGACTCTCAAACAGGCATTTCTTACCAGACTCATTAAGTGTATTTCCACAAAATCAGATAAACAGAAGTGGTGTTGAACAGCCATTAACGACAACTTTTCCACCGAAGGAAAAGGGGAACATAATCGCAAAGTAGCTCAAAGAAAATGGTACATGCACTAAAAAACTGAGCTAAAGTGAGTGTGCCTTCCTGGAATACAGCTGGATGACCCAGTGATAAGAAACTATGGCATAAAGGCCTTCTTTAGTAAAGCCTTCAGTGTAACATTGCATGTGACAGAGACTGTCTTTATGTTTCTAAAGAGACATTAGGAAAGTGCTTAAGCTGGACCCCATTCGGCCCACACTTCTGTCAGGATCAGGGACAGGTTTTTAAACGCAAAACACTTCAACGCTCCACAGACAATGTTGCTTTCAGCGAGAGTGAGGACACACCAGCTGGTGGTGTGGCCAATTCAAAAGGGAGCAGGGCTTAAGCTGCCAGCAGGGACACATAAATTAGCATCCTGAAAGACACCACCTAGATTTACTTTCCAACTGGGAGAATAAAACTCGACAGGGGTCACTGTTCTCTAAATGAGCAACCTTAAATATAGACCCCATCTTCCAGCCACCGACTGCGATATACACACCACAGGCGCAGCTTCCTTGGCAGGAAATAATTGCTTGATTTGAATGCAGCCCCACCAGAAGCCTCTCGTAGGCGAGTTTTGGGTTCACTGTCAATCAATAAGGTCTGTTGGCCAATGAGGACTTCCTCTGCTTTAGCTGAACCATCCAAATGTATTGTGCTTAGTAGCCTAATTTTCCTCTGATTTCCTCTGGGGTAGTGTGATTAGAAGTAAATGTTTGAACAAAGAGGCAGAGTGGTCAAAGTAAAAAGTGTCAAATACACAGAAAATAGAATAGGACTAGAATGGGAATTGCCATTCACATAGACAGTAGAATAGTCAGTCAGTCATTGCAATCATTGTAGCAGACTAACTTCCATATACACCAACTTGTGGCTAGTTGTGGACTCACAGGTTTTGCAGTATCAACCAGAAGTAAGAAGCATGGAAAGCCAGCCACGAACAGAGTAAAATCTTGTCACAGCATAGGTGAGCAGATTGCCATCGCAAGATTAGTGACAACTTTGTCTTCCGTTAGTTAGCTAGATAGCTTTGCTATTTAGCTCAACAGCTTGCTAATTCCACCATGCTTTTCTGGCTACACTGGTTAAAGAAAAAGAGTTCAACAGCGGGCTGGTGGTCAACACCATTGCTGGATGGTACCATCCTTCCGCCTCACTCCTCACCACTACAAGACTACTTTGCCTGGAGGGAAGTGGACATTAGTGCTAGCCAGCTAACTAGCCAGCCATCTGTCTCTGGCGAGCCGGACACTTTTTACAGTGACGACGAAGAACAGTGCATGTCAATTCTATTTTTATTTATTTATTTATTTTTATATATATATATTTTTTGCCTTTTTCAGCTTTATTCGATAGTACTAGGGAAGCAGAAAAGGCAAGATTAAGCAAGATGCTACAAGAGGTCCAATAATTCTGACATTACAGATATCACCAGGCTGTTTTCAATAAATTACATAGAAAGTATGATAAAAAAAATTGCTGGATGAGCAAAAGTTTGGAAATTATTGAAATACCAAAGACATAAACTCAGGATCCAACTTTCAGCATTATGTGCATGATACAAAACAGCACATGTCTGACCCCAAAACAGCATATTTTCAACATGATGTTTTGACGGCTGTGTTGTGAGGAGTAGAGATAGTGATAATGGCCAGTAATAAAACGCACTGCAGGTTTCTTGATGATGATGATGTTCTCGTCAGTTGGCCAAGTCAAACAGAGGAACTGTTGAACCTGGACCCTGGGCAGATCCGCCCACCAATCCTCCTTGGAACCTCTCTTTATCGTTCCTCCCTCCCTTCCCTCCCTGCCTGATATATGGTTCTCGTAGTTGGACTCGGGAGAGCCCGGGGAGGGTCCTGCAACTCCAGATAACTCCAAACAACGCAGACATCCTCGCCTCCCCTCATGTCAGGGAGTCAAAGCTATATCTCTAGGTTCTTCCTGTGGTCTAAATTTGTGTTTAAACAAGTAGAAAAGCGGCAAGAGTTCTCTGTGACTCTTTTGTGTTTACACAAGGATCAATTAATCAAGATCAAGGGGAAACTACTCCGATACAGATGGGTGTTTTAGGCTCTGAGCAAAGAAACAAACTGCTCCAGCCCTAGAGTAAATCAGCTATGCATTATGCAGCATTTCTTTGGAAGCCACGGTGTTTTCTCATGCAGCATAATGAAGTAGCAAGGCGTAACATGGCCATTCAGAAAACTTACCACAATATTTAAACACGTTAATCTCACTTACATCGGCGACAGTTGTCCGTACACAGGTTATACAAACGCACATTGAGCTTTCCGTGTAATCTATTTTCTCTTTCTTATCTGCAGTGCTGAGGGCTTGGTTATTTTACTGCAACCTTAGCGTTTGAGAAAACACAAGAGCCCATTAAAATAATAGGCCTTTCGCTAGGGGCGGCACATACCTTCTCCGTCCTCTAAGGTAGTCTGCCGGACAATGTTTGTTCTGTTATGGGATCTCACACAGCTGACTGTGTGTGTGTGTGCATGTGGGTGTTTCTGTACGAGAGACGGAAAGATAGTAAGTGTGTGTACACGGGCGACTGTATGTCTGTGCGTGTGTGTGTGTGTGTGATAAAGAGAGCCTGTTATCGCCACATATCAGCAAGGATCAAGCACAAGACCCATGCCACTCCTGAATAAGGTGCTTGTTCTGAGGAGGTTTGACTTACCTCTCTCTTAAGGCACAGCTTGACTCACAAAACACCGCAGCTTGGATCTGATCCACTCTCCAGGTTGAGGTTGGACTCTTAGTGCCCCTGCTGGGAAAACCATGATAGTCATACCAAGTCCTGGTTTATACCTGGAGCTGATAATATCAACTTGGAAGTTCCAGTGTTCCCACAGGATGTACAGTAAGCTTTTATCGCTGTGAAAATTTCACAGTTCTTTACAAAGCAAAAAGATTATATTTAACTGGAAATGATACTATATAAGCATAGTGTTCCACTGTGCATTGCCAGTGACCTATATTCAAAATGTCACTAAATCCATGCAGCATATCATATGTACATGCCAACTTGCTTATACTAAGACCTAATATCACCAATCATCATATACATTTTGACATTTTGATGTCATAATACATGCCTAGTATAGACAGCATGTAACAGCTTTGCAGAAGAACAATGCTAATGTTTTCCTGTCGACCACATTAAAGTATATTAAATATTGTTTCGGCTCATCAGATGAACTGGGATATAATACATAAGACCTGGACAAAGTAGGGCATGATGTCTGGGTCATGTGCATGATGTCTGAAGCTCACAGGAGCATGCTCACTGGCAGTGTGCCATGGAGGGAGAGAGGACCTGCGTGGAGATTGGAGTTCAACTTTTACTGACTTTTTTAGAGCTGCAGAACTAATTGTCTTGGTTGAGTTAAAGTTATAGTGCACTAGCTGAAAATCGGTTTGGTCAAAATACAGGGATAGGGAAAGAGGATAACAACCTATGATTGCCTGTGTCCATTTTTTTTCTCCAACATTGATCCCTTTTACTGACTTGCTCTGTGGAAAGTTTGCACTCTAACTCAGAGTTAGGCTCATACATGGTTTCTTTAATGAGATGTTTGGAAAAGTTGTTCCTGGGGTTTACAGTCCATATTCCAACAAGGTATTAATTAATGAATTAATATAGTGGTAAAATGAGGAAATCATGTAATTTTAAGAAATGTCCCCACTGTCCAAAAATGTCCACATTTTCTAAATATGTATAATATATGGACACAAGTAAACCTTTCAAAAATATCTGTACAACTAATTTCATCACCTCCACAAATGTCCTCAAGTCCTAAAAAAAAAAATATCCTACAGTGAAAACCATCCTTACTTACAACAAAGTCCCTAACCCTCTGAAATGTCCTCAACTTCCTTAACTGTCCTTACTTATAATGTCCGGTCCTTTTTCAAAATATCGTCACCAATCAAACCATCTATGCATCATCCAAGGAGGTAATTAAAGATATCACAAAGGTTTTTTTTTACAACAGGCTGTTCAACATGTTTTCAGCAGGTAATCTGTAATAATTTAAAGCAATAGGCCAACCTTTTGGACAGTATGCTTATTTGCACTCTTGCCAAGAGTTATAAAAAATGATTTATATCACATTCATGTCCGTTCAGAAAATTCATAGCTAGTGCAAACAGAAGGTTAGCTTAGCTTAGCACAAAGACTAGGCAAAACCTGCTTGAGCAGCTAGCATGGATCTTCCCAAAAGTGACAAAATTAAGCACTGCACCAGCTGGTTGCCTAGCAACCACATGCAGACCCAGCCAAGAAATAGGCTGGTACATAAACGCAAGATCACAATGTGTTGTTTTTACACTTAGATAGATATTTGGGTATTTAGGTAGATATTTGACGAGTTATAAAGTCTTAATTTATGAGATTTAGAGGTGTTGGTTTATGGATTTTATGTATTTGGACAAAGCCAGGCTAACTGTTTCCCTTTCTCTCCAGACTTTGTGGTACGATAAGCTACCAGCTGCTGGTCATTGCTACGTATACGGGGGGTATCACTCTTCTTCTAATCTCTAACACTCGAAAAGAAAGAAAAATGTTTAACTAACTAAAACCTAATTCTGCAGTTTGCTTAGTGTATTGGCTGTGTTTGCATCGATGCATTAGTACAATTTGTGTGCACATGTCTGTCTCTATGCATGAAGCACTTTTGAACTACTCATTTTGTACAAAGGGTAGAGGATTTCTTGCTTTGATGGGGCATTTTTCATCCCTTAATGATATCCACCTGTGAAGACAGTGGGGTGGGTCGGGGTGGGGTGAGGGGCTCAGGGGCTATCGATCACATTCTGAGGCAAGAAGGGGGGAATCACCACTGAGGCTGTCAGATGAGTGGGCGAGGAGACAGATAGGCCTTCTTGACAAGTTACAGACCATTAAAGCATGCAGATAATGTGAGAAAAGGGGTCCAGAGAGAGACGCAGTCAGAGCCTTGGAGAGCGATGTGAGACAACACTGAAAAAAACAGGAGGACCAGAGAAATTCCAGCTGGTTAATTTAGAGCTTCAACTGTTTAAAAGAAAAAAGAACAAAGAGGGTCTGACTTTATATGCAAAATTAATTATTCTGAAAGCTTTTTGGAGGGCCAGATGGGTGTGATTTCCCTCTGAAATGGTTGGATCAAGCATTGTGCAATAATGGAAAAATTGACTTTTAGACATTTTGCTGTATATGTCAAAACTTTTTAGTAGTCATATATCTCTTTCAAGTGGAAAACACCAGACATCTGCTGTTCTAGGCAGGCTGAAACATCTTTTTGTGCAAATCTTCCACCTGGGCTTGGCAGGTGAAACATACTGTATATCAGATTTTATATTTTACAGTTAAAAAGCAAACAAACATTACATTGACGCCTTCTCAGTGTAGCCTGGTGTGATACAGCTGAGATCACTGTGGCAGAAAATCCAAGGAGATATTTTAACTCGGCACATATGTTCTTTGCTGGAAGGAAAATTCAACGGCACACACTGTAGCTTTTAATGAAACTGCACAAGAGCTGAGACAGCAGCCATTAAACAAAAGGAGTGTTGGCAGGGGCCTCGAACCGTTGTCTCAAGGTTACCGAGGTATCTGCTGGAACGCCTGTGAACAGGTGTACTGATGCCCTGTTAGCCATGTTAATGAAATCATTAGTGCCAGGCTTCTGGATGCAAGTGTCTCCATGGGTTTAGAGGAAGAAACCCTCGACCGTCTGTTTTGCTCACCTGTCACACTCGAGATGGCTCTCATGATTTAATTAAGTAAACAAATGCCACTGAAAGCTCCCCTTCGAGAACA
Source organism: Serranus cabrilla (assembly GCA_903364295.1). Classification (NCBI taxonomy): domain Eukaryota; kingdom Metazoa; phylum Chordata; class Actinopteri; order Perciformes; family Serranidae; genus Serranus; species Serranus cabrilla. The sequence goes on from CAFUXE010003081.1 coordinate 55,514, forward strand.
AGGCTCAAACCTCAGTTGTGTCCATTCATTAAGATAGATGGCACGTTCCTCGAGTAATGTGACATGTTTTAAAAAGATACATGACTCAAAACAGCCATGATACTCAAATGTCATCTTTACTGGGTAGCTGCACAAGCTTTATGTAATGACTGCAACCTGATTTTACAAAATCATGTGAGATAACCACGATTTCTTTACACCAAATTCGGAATTCAGTCAAGAAGTCTTGGTCATTTCACGGAATGTTGTGAAAACAGCGGATCGTTAGAAATAACACATACATCATTATACATACACGTATGGGCTATGTTTGTAAAAAAGGCTGCAGTTTCTTTGAATTTAGGCTACAAAACCATTGATCTAGGTTTAGGGCAAAAAACCTCCTGGTAAGACGTTATAAAAGACAGTTTAAAAAGTAAATAATGTAAGTAAATGCCAGAAATAAAGCAGTTACGAGTGTGAAGTGAGTCACATAAGTTACGTAAAAACGTATGTTACGTAAAATGTTTGTTTTCACATGGGACACAAACTCTGTTCTCCTGGGTGAAAGTCCACCATTTGTTCATTTGATTTTGTAATTTAATGTTACTCTTTCTCCAGCACAGCAGTCTAAAAACACACACTGGAGTCCAGATGTCCACTCTGCCGGCTCAGACCTCATTAACATATTGCTCAATTTAACCATTCTGTGTTCCAAAGTATTTTTGATGTCCTTCTCATTTAATGTTTAATGAATATTTATGTTTTACGGTGTGACAATGCTGTTTGGGTTACAGTGATCACTTTTCCGAGGCCGTCAAAGCCATAAGACATCAGAAGAACGGCATGGCAGCAGCACCCTCAATGGATTAAAGAGACTTGGTGGACATATCCTGAAAAAGGCACAGCTTTTGCCTCTCTTACTTGAAATAAAAACTTTACTTTAACTGCAAAGCATTCCCCTACATCATAAGGCTTTAATAAAGAGTATGTGTGGGAGTTTCCTCACATGCTCAGTAATTAATTTAGTTCAGCTTCACATCAGTGAAAACAGAAATGGAGGTCTGAAAACGCAGCAATAATAATTAAAGTGTTGGCTGGGGCATAAAATGCATTTTACTTTATGACCTTAAGGAAATAAGAACTAAAACAAAAGACAAAATAGACAAGCAAAGGGGCTGTGGATAAAACTGACTCAAAATCAACTCAACTGAAGTAAACAAAATTAAATGTGCAATGGACTTACGAGATCATCGGTTTGCACATTTGATTGATTTTGGCTGGCACGCCATTAGAAGCAAGCAGTTCAAATATGCCAAGCAGTTAAAATATGGCTGGGTTCACTGATTCATTGTGGGAAAGTGGGAAAACAGAAGCAGATGGTTGTGCTGTGTACAGTATGATTCAGTGAGGCCTGACTGCACCCATTTTGACCAGGTGAATTATTTGACAAGTAGCAGGTGGAAGACTGTTTGGAAAACCCAACCACTTACTTTTACTGCACAGTTCCCACTTTCCAAACACTGCTGTTTATTTCCCTGTGCACGTGCCCCAACCTGATAAAACATGAAAAACAGAATAATTGATCTTGAAGGAAGAAACACATTTCTTATGTGATGCTAGAAGCAAACTTTAAAGATTGTTTCCTGATACCCACAACAATCATTCAACTGCTTCCAGGATTAGTACTCATTGGGGCACATGGATTGGTATCTAATTGACACACACACTTTTCATGTGAAACCACAATATTCAAAGTTGCCTCAGGAGTCAGGGTGCACACACACAGCTGTCAAACATACTGGCTTTCACTACTATTCGTTAAATGTCCATCTGTAGGGGAGCTCTGACAGCCAGATCCACAAGCCCGGTTTATCTTGCTCATTTTATTGAGCATCTCCTCCAGCTGAAGACAGAAAACACTGTAGTGGAATTGATTGGTTGTCAGCATGCAGAGTAATAGCTCTGCTCATTTTGCATTGAAAATACATATTTTTTCCCTTCTGCTTTGAGAGACTGATGCAGTGATGAGAGGGAGCAGAGTGATCAATGAGCTGCTGCCTTTGTGAAGATGAGGATGTAACATTGATTCTACCGCTGAAAGACTCGGCGGATCACCTGACACTGAATCTGGGTATATCATACTCCTTCCGTGAACCACCTAACGTTCAATTCTGCAACCAGCAGCTAATGGACGCATGATGAAACCATGGGTGCTAAGCTGAAGTGAAAAAAAAACTGCCTGACCACACTTCTGAAGCAATTTCAGCATCCTTGAAAGTCAGTTAATGCACGCACTCTGCAAGCTTGTGTTGTTTTTCCCCGGCGTGTCCTGCAGGCAAACAATGCCACATTCATTCTGCACCCCGAGACTTAACAAGAGGGTGATGCAAATTAAAGTGGCATTAATTTCATTACAAGCGGGGAACAGTGCGGGATGAAACATTAGAGTAATTCAATTGAGAGGCTGACAGCAAGCTGAGAAGGCGGCAGTCCACTTGCCTGCAGCCAGTACAATACAAAAGCCCCAGAATAACCCTAGAAAAGCGGGATTTTTTTTTTTTTTTTACAACAAGGCTGCCACTGGCTTATGTAATACAAAGCCACTCTATAAGCTGACGGCACTGATTATGCATTTGTAGTAGCACTTCAAAACACTGCCATCCACCAGTGGGCCAATTCTCAGCAGCAGTTTAGAATAATATACATTAATTTCTCTTGGACAGATGAAAAACAGAACATTTTGTTAATGTTTTAAATTGCAAGCTTATGGAAAAATAACTAATTTACACAAACCACATGCAAGAGTGTTTGTGTCTTAAAGGGCCAGTTCACCCAATCTCGAAAATTATATGTTTTCCTCTCTTACCTGTAGTGCTATTTATCAATGTAGATTGTTTTCTCTGAAATATAATGGAACTACATGGCACCTCACCTCAAAACCTGTTACTTAAGATAATTCACAGACCTGTTAGCAGTTTTATACAGGAACTGTACAAAAAAATAGTTCCTCCATGAAACTGCTCACAGCAAGGTCTGCGAGATCTCCAACCTAGATGATGCTAACCTGATATGAGCGTTTCTAAAAATAGCATGCATGTCATTATAAATGCCGTGTAGTTAGCAGTTGTAAAAAAGGCTCCAGGTTTACTGAATTTATGCTACAAAACCACTGACCTAGGTGTGCGGCTAAAAACTTCCTGTTAAAGTGTTATGAATGAGAAAAAGTAAATAAATGTACGTAAATGCTGGAAGTGAAGTAGTTACAAGGGTGATGTGACTACCGTGAGTTACCTAAAAAATGTTTTACATAACAAGAACAACCCTGTTCTCCTGCGTGAAGGTCTGCCGTTATTTCGACCCATCTGCTGTCAATCATTATCAGATGGAGGCGGAGGACGGTTCAAAACGTAAATATGAGTAATATTTTGCTGCCTGTACAAATGCCCTGTTTTGTAGTTATTAAGGGGAGACCAGTCTCCTGTGGATTACCATGAGTAACCCGGTCATGGTTTTTGTGAAGAGGCATTGCTGTTGTGTTTTTAAATGTACTTTGTTTGATGCTCTGAGCACCACGAGCAAAGTGAAATCTAGTTCCATTGTACTCGAGAAAAGGCAGGTTTTTCTTGAGGTGATAAATCCACCACTCAATAGTGCTGTAGACTGATACACAGCACTGCAGTTCAGAGAAAAAAGATGTCTTTTTGATTTTGGACTAAACTGTCCCTTTAAGAGTGTTTGTGCTCTGGTTATCTTCTCTGTAAATGGCAGCTCCTGCTTGGTCACCGTGGGGGTGCGCTGCGACAACCTGCTAGGGTTATTTTGGGTGGTTGTGTGAAATGTGTGTTGGTACTTGAGTCTCAAGTGGACTGCTGGCTCTGACAGGAAGGGAGGCTCACAGACATCCTTTAAGTGTCACTTTACAAAGCACATTGCAGAGCACAGCGCAGTGGAGACCTCGTGTTACCGCTGGTTCTCCAGGTGGAAACATCCCTGCACTTTGTAAGATTAAACTCGCAACATGTTTGCCATTTAAACACTGCATGTGTGCTATTTGCACTGCGAGGTGTATCTGAACCCGACCCTTGTTTCGCATTATATAGTAAATAATGTATACTCACAGCAAGTGCACGCATAATAGTACACGGTATCCAAACAGAGACTCTGGCAAGATTGATCAAAGGGCGCATATGTGATGAAGCGGCGTTGTGGGCAGGTGTGTATGCTGAACCTGTTTGTCCTGTGGTTGCCTTATCATATGAGCGTGCTGAAGAATGACTAAGCCACCCAGAGCCAAATAATCATTAGCAGTCTGGAGTCTGAGGCTGAAGAGTGGACATATTTGCGACATCAAAGGCGCTCCCCTACTGTGAACACCCATGCAGCAGACGTCTTCATGCCACAATGCTGAAATAATTAGCTTCCCGTTGTTGCGTGAGAAATGTAGACAGTATCTGTTTAGCGCACTTTTATGAACCCTCCAAAGCAACTCAGCTAGTTATTAAGTGCAGTGTCGAGTGTTTTTATGTGTTTATGTACAGTTCAGTTTGATCATTAGCGAGTTGGCTCTGACTATAGGGGAGTATCATTAAAACGGCAGGGTAATGTGATCATGGTGCTACTTGACTTTAAATGCCATTTACAGTAAGTTGCGAGCAGATCTGTTGCTTTGGTAGAGGCCACTAATTGCTTTGACTGAGGCCCCATAGAGCTGAAAGACTTTGAACATGATGGCTTTCCATTAGACAAATCCCTCTCTTTATTTTACCTGTTACACAACATAGTCACTGATTTATCTCCGCCTACACTCTTGATGTTTCTGATTTAAAGTTACCTCTGTGATTTTGGCTCCGTTTGTGGTTTTGATATCCTTAAACTGTACGATTACTTAACGAGCTGGTGACGCAAATTAAAGTGGTATTCAAGATCACATGCAGCATTGCATTCCAACTTTGCTGTCAGACCAAGGTTAAACAAGATAATGAGTAACAAGTGGAGGAAATGAAGAAATGCCAATGATAATCATCAGAATGCAGAATGGGTAACTCATTTAACGTACAATTCTTGTAATGCCCGTTTCATAACCCCAGGACAATTGCACAGAACAGACTGCATGTGACATTTTCACATGTGAGGGCACGGGTTCAATTTGGACAATGGGAATTTTTTATTTTTAAATTTTTATGTACTAATTCATGCCTTTTTTTGCATTCATTTATGATGGAAATATCGCAATTTTTGTAACAAAATAAGGGAACCATGTGATAATTCAAGAAAAGGACAAAAAAGTCAGAATTGAATGAGAATAGTTAAAATATTTCATCTAAAAACCCTGCCCTGTAGTGTGATGTGCATTACGTTATTCAAACCGTCTGACAGACACAGAGACACGTCTGCAAGAGCAGAAAAGAAACTGAAAACACTTCTGATCAGCCATTGAGTGGCTTATTGTCCACATAAATGTTACCTTCACAGAAGCCAAAGTACCTGAGACACAACAGCCTGAATTTTCTTGTGTTTTGGCCTCAAGCCTTTTCCTCTGTGCTCAGTATTGTTTCTGATTCATCTGAGAAAAGCACTCCAGCTGCATGTAAAGGAGACGGGAACAAAGCAAACAGACAGCAATAGAAACTAGTTTTCATCCAGTGATGGACAAAAGTGGTTTTATTTGAATTTTTCAATCAAAATTATTGATATGGACACTTCAGTAGTCACTGGATATCCAATTCCACACCCTTGCCCACTTGCACTCGGCCTTTATATATGTTAATTTTCCACTTCAACTCACCTGCACACCACCAAAAAAACCTCAAGCATATTAGAGTATAATATATTTATGAACATCCTATTTACTGCTCATGAGTTAAGTGACTGATTGTGGATGAGTCATATTACTTTAGGAGGCTGAATGGTTTCAGTTCGGAGCATAAACATTAGTGGCTGTGGTGCTTTAAACGCCTCCAATTGGATGAGCTCTAAGCTGAGCTGGTTCTCATTGGGAGAGCTTCATTAACCACATGCCATCAGAGTTTGTGTGACTGAGCAGTACCCATTATTACTGTGTCTCAAGTCGAAATGCAGAATTATTGTCAACATTATGAACTGGCAAACCAATGGGCCGAGCTGTCAAATCAACCTGCAAAGCTTTTATGAGAGTGGTTTGCTTTGCAGCGCTGTAAACAATGCGCCTTTAGACTCGGTGCATGTTTGTTTATTCTGTTCTTCAAGATATGCAAGGATGCAAAAAAAAAAAAAAATCTGCCTAATAATGACAAACAGGAGACGTGGGCATGAGAGAGATGTGGGGAGGAGGAGAACGCAAAAGCTTGAGGGAGTAGTTGATGCAGGGGGGGAGTAAATGCTGCAAGGAAAAATGAGAGCTACAAACGATTCAGTGACAGTGCCGTGTATCGTGTTGGCAGAGGCTTAGACATACAACGGGTTGCTGTGACACTGACAGGCCTAGCAGACGACAGCACATCACAGGGTGTCCGGCGCTGTAGCGGTGGGCAGTGATGATGACACAGTGTCTGATGACAGAAAGAGAGAGCTTGTTACTGGCAGAGCTCGCCGGCTAATTGGGGATAATCTTCAGCACTGTCCACGGCGAAGAGTTTTGGGTCAAAAAGTGGAGCAATTTGCTTTGGAAACACAAAGGACGTAGTAATACAAGGGAAAGAGTGAAGCAATACACATGGAGGATACCACCTGTAAGTTATTACATGACGGAAATTTAAGATCATACCATATTGTACCTGGAATTCAGAGAAAGTGATATTTGATCACCCCACCTTCCTCACACACAAGCCAAAACACACTCTGTAACTGGACTTGTTTTGCTTCAGCAGCGCCAACAGCCTTTACTGTACCTCAAACACTCATTAACATACCAGAGATGAATTGATTCCAGTAATGTTTTAATAAACAGATGAAAAGAGCAACCGTTGAACAGACGTTTCCGTCCTCTGTTTCATTCTACGGGCCCAGCCAAATAAGCTTTAATTGAGTTAGATGCATGAACTTGAACAATGGCTGCGCTCCAAAGTTTGATGCTTAATTAAACTACAGATGGATGTTAGCGATTAAGATCTTCTTTAAAAAAAATACATAAAAAGGTGTGTTCAAGGTGTTACCTCAAAACCACATCCGCATAGACAGAAATGTCTCTTCCCACAGTATCCGAGTCTTACACTAAAACTGCCAATCAAGCTCCCTTGTTGAAAACTTACTCCAGTGTTTGGAATACGTGCTGCAGCCAGAAGATAGAGGACAGACAGGCCTGAATGGAATCAAGCACAAATGAGTCCATAAAGAAGCGATCAATTCTGAATAACAAGAAATTAATCTTGCAAGCACATTCCACAAAGGGATTTGCGAGAGCAGATTGCCGTCGTCAGCCTCCTGGAAGAAGTTAAAAACATTGTCCAGACTTTCTCATTCCAATGTTCCCTTTATGCCCATGAGGGCTGACTCCATTCGCTCTGATCCACTCAGCAGATTCCATCCCATTTTCCCATCGATTTCCCCCAGCGAACGCCCTCCAATCTCACCTCCCAAAGAAGAGCAAATTAAAAGCCCGACACATGGTGTTAGAGTTCAGGTTGAGACGTGAAAGAGAGAGTGACACTACTGGAGACCTCGTTGCTTCAGTTTTGTTCTCAGCACGAATGAGTACATTAGAGAAAGTACAGTAATTAGGATCAAAATGTTGCCGGATAATAGGAGTGCTTGCCATTAAAAGAGAAAGGCAGAGCATTGTGCCTCTATAAAAACATCAGAAAATTATATGGAATTATTGTATTAAAATATCTGCAGAACCTCACAGATGGACCTCCTACTTGATGTTAAAGGGGAAAAGTCTATGTTATTTCAAGGCTGGATCATATTTTTAATAATATCTGCGCCCCATTTGCTACATTATTTCATTTCCTTCCTTGCCCTATCAAAAGCTCTTGACTCGTTTCCAAAAGTCAATGAAAATCATATCCTTTCCATTTTGCAGCAGCCTTATAATTTTAACAGTCAAGTTAGGGTATTCATGGTCAAGACAGTTAGCTTGTGAAATATTCCAAGCTTAAGAGGAAAAAATTCATTCATGGTCTACTTCTAATATGCCAACTCTGGACTGAGGGAATGAATCCAAACTGGATTCAGCCCTGCTTTTGAATTATGTTTGGTATGTTAAGTGTGTTTTCCATCCTTTTTTTGTACTGGGATCACAAGTACAACCTGTTTGTAGGTGTATTTGAAGAAGTGCAGATCTGTTTGCTGTACATGGTGTTAGCATGCATGCTGTGAGCTGCAACATGTACACATCAGCTAAAGGCAATTGAGGGGAGGCAGATATTGTGCAGACCTCATCTGGAGAATTGTCTTTCTATAGATGATGGATGCATGTAAAAATTTTGTACTGAGAGTCGAGAGTGTATAACTAAACCTTTTCTGTCCGGATAGGGAGTTCATAGTAAAATTCATGGAACTGTAGCTTTTGTTGGGCCACTGAATCTATGAATAAACTATACTTCTTTTTATACATTCTATGTATACGTAATAGTTATTATAAGTTGATAAAGATAAGGTTATCCTACTTTGCACTCAGGTGCCAGGTGGCTCACTGACCAAATTCACAATGAAAATAAAAGTTTTTACAATTGGATTTTTGTTTTTGCACTTTGGTTGTAAATAAGGTGACAGAGTGCATATATCACATTCAAATGAAGCTTGTTTATGAGGAAAAGATCCCCTGATACAGGTCTGAGATAAGCCCTGAATGTCCATAAATCCCCTTAAAAACCTGTTTATTAATTTCTTCAGATAAAAAAAAAGATCTATTATTGCTTGTTTATTAACTGTCCTCCTGTCATTATGCACAAGCAAAAGCAAAGTAAGTTCAGTAACCCAGCTCTACTGTGCAATTAATCCACAGGTTCCTTTTTCTCTTAAATTGTTACTCTATTTATTTCAAGTCTTGTTTTGGTTCCCCATTTCTACATTAGTGCACCGCCTAATTATTTTAATTAGGTCCTATTATCACTAGATAATCACTGTAATTTGCAGTCCGTAACAAAAACTGTTTCTTTGGCGCCTTTCCTTCCGTCTGTAAACACTATGACACCCCAGAAGTCAGCTGGTTTTGGCTCTGGTAATTTGCCAACACTTGAAAGGCTGATTTCCTTTTTTTAAGTGATGTTATCGAATGCACAAGGCAGGTGTGTTTCCATATCATGAATCACAAAATGAGTCTTCAGTGCAGAATCCAGTGCAAACACATCCAATGTCACTCATGCTACCTAGTGTGCTATATTTACTGTTTCAGTCTAAAATTACAAATCTTATGTGAAAATTTGCTTTTAAAGTTGCGAAACACTTGATTTATTGGTCGGGCAACACTTGAGTAAATTGCATGTTTGCATTAAATGCAATTATAGCTGTGAATCACCATACCTGTTGCTGTATCTACTTTACAATTAAGCATGACTGAAAGACCTCCTTTTTCACACTAACTGGAATGTGTGCACATGTTTGTCCTATCACTCTATCACTGCTGGGAAATCCAGACAGGTTAGAACAGCTCAAATCCCAGAGGGGATGGGGTGAATTTCCTTTGTTAAGGGAGGTGGTAAAATGCTTTTACCTACATCCCTAAAAGAAAGAGCAAATAAAACTGCTGAAACCTTTGGGCCAGTTACTCTTCATGCTGGTCCAGAGCTCTATTTGGTGTGACAGATTGCTTTTGCATTCACTACAACCGTGGTTAGATGTTTCATTAAAACATGGAGTTTAGTAATGCAATTTTGAAAAAAATGTCAAAGTACCCCTCTTGTGGTGGAAAACCCCTACGCTCCTTATTTATCCACTCTTATATGCATTTTAGTAACAGCATGACCTTTATTAAATCTATTTGCTCTGGTTCCCTACAATAGCTTATAAATGGCATCGACAGTCATATAATTTTTCAGCAGACGTGAATGAAGCAGCTAACTGAAGCAGAGAAACAATGCATTAATCAATATGTATTTTAAAGGCCCATTGTTATTATGGGTCTTTTGTGTTACTGGACAGTAAAAGCTTTATTGCTCCTTTATCCCATTCCCTATTAAACTATGAATGAATATGATAGCCAACATACAGTTACTTCGATTTTTAGCAAGGATAGAAGAGGGATTTTGTGTACCTATAATAGCTTTATCTTTTAAAATGATATTTAAATTAATATTTTTATTCACATATTAAAGGCTAAACAGTAAACATTGCTCCCTGTATTATCTAATCAGGCTACTGTATGAACTTGTGTCAGTAATACAGCATGCATAAGAGCACATTCATTATGAATACTCCCCTCAATGCCCTTCAACTTTCTAAAGCATTCTTTTCTCATGATCTGTTGAGGTGATGAACAATAGAGGTCTTTTCAGTCCTTTCTTTTATAAAAGCCCGTAGAGAAATAACATGCCATACGTGAGTCATAACCCCGGCCATTTCCTTTCATGAGACACTCGATCTTTTTGGATGACAATGTTTCTGGTTTGGCTAGTTACAGACCAAGCCCTCTTTTTCAACAGCATGCTCTATAAAGTGCTTTGTTTTCTGTTCTGTTTTTGCTCCAATGATCTAATGATTATTTAGACTGAGCCACCTGTGCATACTTTACCCAGCATGAGTGTATTGTGCCAGTTATTGCCCACGTCTTTCCACTCTTGTGATGATACATGGGCCCCTGGGTGGATCTAAAGGGACTACATGGAGCACCTTTAATGATTTGATTTTATACTGGCACCCCACTCATTATGTCTTGTAAATAAACAAGACTGTTTCTGAGAACCTGTAACAGTAGCTATGCTGCCTTTTACATTAGGATCTAATCTCACATACTGGGTCAAAGTTGAGCACAACAATCTTTTTCAGGTGAGTCAGCTGATGCGCCTTGTCTGTGATTATCACTGGTGTGTGTGTGTTTGTGTCTAATCTTTGCTGTGGGTGCACATGGGTTTTCTGAGCCAAGCACCAGGCCGTGGCAGAAATACTGTTGTTCTGTCTCTGCTGGTAATATCTTGATCTCCCGTCTTCTCTTTGTCTCAGCTAGTCGTCATACTTTCCATTCCCAGTTACAGGCACATCATCGATCTTTGTGTTTGAGTGTGTGTACTGAATACATGACAGGCAGTCAGTTATCATGCCCAGCTATATGCTAGATTTTAGCAGCTCTTTGCTTCTGTTTTTCTTCACTAAAGACCTTCTATCGCTTATCCAGGGCCGGGTCGAGGGGGCAGCAGGCTAATCAAAGTATTCCAGACATCCCTCTCTCCAGCAACGTGTTTCAGCTTGTTCCCAGGCCAGACAAGATATTTAATCTCTCCATCATGTTCCAAGTTCTCTCAAGATGTCGGAGTTACTCACCCTATCTCTAAGTCTGAGCTGTCATTCTCTCGGTCAGTACCCAAAGGTCATGACCATGGATAAGAGTGGAACGTAGATGGACTGGTAAAGTGAACAGCTTTAGTTTCAGACTTAGTTCCATCTTGTCAACAACAATTTTGAACAATTCCCGCATCAATGCCAATGTTGCACAAAACGCCTGTCTATCTCAAGCGTCATTTTACCCCCACTAGTAATCTAGTCCCCTGTGATACTTGAATTCCTTCATTTGGAGAAGTTACTTAGTCTCAACCCAGAGGAAGCAACCCGTTGTTTTCCGGCAGAGAAGCACTGCCTCAGCACTTGAGGTGCTAATCTTTTCAATGAGTAGGAGGGTAGTGGTTAGATGAAGCAAACAGAATCACATCATCTGCATAAAGGAGAGATGCAGATCAGAGGTTCCCAAAATAAACACAAAGGACAACAATGATGGAGGCGATTACCAAACCCAATAACCCTGGTACCCCACAGCAACCACCATAGGACTCTATCTATCCATCTATCTTGCTCATTTTATTCTAAACGATCTAGACAATCAATCTGGAACTAAGAGCACAGATTGACAGCAGGCATAAAGAAAGACTATAGTCGCGTTGAGGGAGCTAACTGTCTAAATTGCACTTCCACAGTATCAAAAACAACACCAGATAAGTGATAAGACAGCAACACTTAACTGAGGCAATAGAAGGCATTATCATTCATCTATGCCTAAGGGTAGTGACCTCCTAACAGCTTACAGGTTATGTATGAGTTGCATTAGAGGGGACCGCTTTACCTGCCCACCCCCAGCCTGGAAGATGGCTACTTTAATGGCCTCTGTGAAACAGGGGCCAACACAAAGACTAGCAATACACATGTCAGGAATGACTGAAGTGGTAATAAACCATTCTGTCCATTAGCAGGGTGTTTTTTGCTATTAATGGATCCAAGGATGGTGTTTTAGCTTGTCAGTGCCTTCAGCGATCCCATGTTGCCTGAATGAATTGGTGGGTGGGTGGAAATTGCAGGATCTTTGGAGTTAAAAATACACAAGGGGGCTATTTTGTGTTTAGTTAGGGGGTGAATCTCGTCCGTCTTTCCCCCTGACGTATGGTATTGAAGGAGAGGGGGACAGGATGCTAACAAACACCACTGAACGTCCTGTGTGTGTTGGTCCTCCACCCCTTTCAAAGGTGATCCGTCTCCCTCGTGTCAAACTGAGTTGAGATGACTCCCAGGCCATGTTGACCCACAAAGATGCTTCCCCTCAGAACACACGCACACACTCATGCACACTCACAACAGCCCCAAAGCTCTGGATAAACACAATTAAACGGCCCCACCCTCCACTGTCATTCTTATCTTATCTTGCCCTCTATCCTTAACCCCCCCGAACACACACACTCTTACATTGGAAAAGGCCCCAGGGTGGCCCCTGAATCCTCACCTTCCTCCATACACACACAGACAGACAGCCCGAGCTAATTAATGTCCCCTTAGTCACTCCATCATTTTCTTTCTCCCTGTCCCTCCTGTTTCCTTTCCTTAACCTTTTTCCTTATTCTCACACCAAAGTATCACAATACAAGACTGCCAGTGGGAGAGCAGTTTTCTCAAAACTGTCACACATGTAACAATAAATTTCACTGAGGTGTAGCACATCACAGTCTACTTATTCCTATTAGGGGCAATTTTCCTAGATGTAGCAGGTCACGGCTCACTGTTTTCAACTTGACTTGTTGCCCATTTCAAACCATCAAGCCGCTACATGGAATGAGATGCCTCGATGCCAAGAGAACCTTTTGGCATGGCTGCAGAGAAGGGCAGAATGAGACATTCGGTGTCATTTTCCACCGCTCTGACTGCATAATGGCCGTCGCTGGGCCCTGCCCTCAGCCTGTTATACCTGATGTATCACACCTTGGGGTGCGTTGGTGAATATATGAACTAGCGGGCACAGATGGCTCAACGCTTGGCCGCCTTGGGTAAATAGGTAGCATAGTTCTCGGACGCCGTTTTCTGTATTGCCTGGGAGCCTAAATTTATGACAAACAAAACAAGGTATTATCATGTATCACAGCCCTCCAGGTAGCTACAGGCCAATAATGAATTGTGTGGCATGGCTGGTGATACATTCGGCCCTCTGTCTGTTCATAGTGGAATGGCTTCATCAGTCACTCCCCGTTTCAAGAGGAGTGGAAATGAGTGATTGTCTTGCTGCTGTGAATCAGTGCACGTCTGGCAACTTCTGCAATGGTCAGGGCTGTGGGTTGTTTCTAGGCCTTTAATTGAATATTTTAAAGTGCCGATCTGGTGCACGGTGCACTCTATCAGAAAAATTATCCACTGCTCCTCATGTAAAATGAATGTTGTAGGAACAGTTAGACATTATGGGAAATATGCTTATTCACTGTCATAGTTTAATGAGAAGTCTGATACTGAAATGTATCTGTTAAATACAAAGCCATTGTCAGTAGTCGGTTATCTTAGCATAATGACTGGAAACAAGTTGAAACAGCTAGCTTGGCTCCATTTAACTTTTTTGTTGTTAGAGGGGGTTGTGCGCTGGACTATTTCTTATTCAGGTGCAGCGACTTTTTGTCTTCACTGTGAAGTTATTTTATGATCTTGATTATGGTTTAGACAAACAAGATGCAACATGTTAAATAACAAGCTTTAGGGCAGAGAGAGGCTTGCCGTTTCTCTTTATTGTAGTGTCTCTGTCAAACTAAGGTAAGTGGAATCTGACTCTAGCCTTATATTTAACAGGTGAATATGATCTTCCCATCTCGTCTATAGAGTGAGTAAGCACCAAAATATTAAGAGCCATGTATTGAAAAATAACACTACTTACTAATACTGATAACTTAGATGCCTGACAAGATTTTAGGCCATAATTAAAGGTCTGATGTGATTTCAGAGGGCACTTACAAGGAGCGCCTGTGAAAAATAGCTAAGGGCACCCAGCAACACAACCATAATAAAATATGGTGTCTGGCCTTCTCAGACAGTTACTTACACCCTCTTTCATTTCCAGTCGGCCAAGTTAGACAGGAGTGTAAGGCTATCTAGTGGAATGTAGCGATCTCTACACCTCCGTAGAACAAAGACTCTTATCTTCCTGTGCCTTCTGCCATTTCCTTTACCCCCAGGCTCCATGGACACGAAGACGAAAAGGAGTGTAAATCACCGGCTCAATATCTCTTCTCCTTTTCCCTACTTTCCTTCCTTCCTTCTGTCTGTAGCGTCACACTTAGTCTGGTGCTACAGGGTGGATCCGTCTCCTGCAATAGCAAGAAATCTCACGCTGTTTATTCGCTTTCTGTATATTTTTCCTCCCTGTGGCTTTTTTTTATGCATGGCAAAACAATGCTTAATTTCCTATTTATCTCAAGCTCATCCTCTCACTCTCTTTGATACATCCTCTGTCTTTCTCTGCCTCATTTTTCTTCCCCTCCTACCTCCCTCCCCGCTCCTGCTTCCTCCCTTCCTTACAGTAATGGTTTAATTGGAGCCTTTTAAGGTGGTTGTGGTGCAGAGAGATGCAGAGGGTGGTGAGGGGGTGTTGATCTGTGGAGGCTGCACTTGCCTCTGCTGCTGCTGGGCTGTCTGTTGAAGCGTGGTGTGGCCGGCTAGAGATAAAGCGCTTCTATGTGTTTGTGTGAGGGAGCAGCAATTAGGCCCCGCTGCAATACAGACGGAAGGAGAAGAGCCGACGTCAGCCGCTGTTCCACCACATTGGATCTGGAGCGACGGCAGGATGCACAGACAGAGAGAGTGATGGCGAGTGATGGGACAGAAGTGGAGGGATTAAGGGAAAGAGAGGATTGGAGGCAGGCGATTGACAACAGAGGAAAGACGATAAATAATTCTCATTAACCATAAAATGATAATTTAAATACGAGCATGGGAGGCATACAAACGAACCCACAGTAAAAGACTGAAAGAGTGATTTGCAGCAATAACTTCAGAACCCATAAAGGCTCTATTGAGCTGAAACATGTCGGTACATGACTTGGAATTACAATTTTTTCAATTATCTTGCATCGTAATGACTTGACTACAACAAAGTGCCTCGGATGTTTTGTTTATCGTCTTCGTGAGGAATTCTGCAGCACTGGCAACTGAAGCCTTCCATCACGGCATTATCTAAAACTGTACAATGAATGTATCTGAACCTCAAATACGAATCCAAGCAGCTGGTTTCCTGTCTTTTATCTTTTCTCATTTCATGTGGCCATATACATGTGGTTGAGGTACCACAGAATGATGTCAGTGGCCTGTGGCGTCATTTACAGTTGAGTTTTGTCTGTGGGTCACTGACTCACTCATCCAGACCATTATGGTACAGTTGGGATACAACTGTGCTAGATAACGTAATAATCTGTTAGCTTTTTGATAAATATATGCATTATCTGCTTCTCTGTCCAGCACTGGCCACACTTGATGTAATGTTAATATGGGAAAATGTAAGAGTGGTCACGCCCCACATTTTCTTTCTACCTTCCTTTCCCTCTCTTTCCATGTCATTCCATTTCACCATCCCTCCCGTCACTCCTTACCCATTAGCATGTTAATTATCCTGTAATGATAGCAGCAACATAGTGACTGCAATGACCCGAACTTAATCGACTTCCCTTTACCACATTTTAAGTTGCTGACCACGGCTAAATAGAAGATCCATCCCTTTCTAATTGCAAGAATGAGCCTTGAGAATTGTTTATTTCCATACAAAAAGGTTGAGAACGGATGTCGCCATTAATTGTGCACAGAAATGTAACAATAGGTACAAAATGTCTGTAATCCTCCTTATCATTTCAGCAGTGTACCACAAAGCAGTTTGTATAGAACTGAATGAATCTATCATAAAGCCGAACATATCATGTTTCATTTCTTTTGCACTGTGCACTTGAGTTGGCAACTTATCCAACACACTTCACACTTGACTTGCAACTCATCTTTTATTGTCTTCGGGCTTGACTGAGATACATTTATAATGTCTCAATGAACAAAAAGTCAGAGAATAAACAACAAACACAGCTCACAACATAAGTTGTCATCTGGGGATTTAGTAAAAGAGGAGAAGTTGTGCACAGAAAGTGGAAAAAGGACACACTGCACTGGCCACATCTAATCTAATTAAAAACAAGTGAGCATGCTTTGCTGTTCGAAGCTTTAGATAATGTCACTGTTATTCTTGCTTGTTAACTTCAAATATAATTGAGTGTATTTGCGTTTTATACAGACAGCAAGTTTGGAAAAGGTTACTGATAGGTTATACTGATACAGATGCTTGCAGTCTTATTAGCTATGGATGTTAAATTGTGAAACTTAAAAAGAGAAAAAGTTTATTCTTCAGAACTTATAACTACCTCAAATCAATATTTTGCATACTTGGTCCTTGTGCTTTGAGTTAGCCTTGAACATGTCAATGTAAACTAAAATCTCTGGAATAATGTGCTTTAAACTTGTGATTTAAAAAAAATAATATTAAATTGTATGTAATTCATGGGGAGAGACATTTCTCACACTCGTGACATGACATGAGTCTTGATTTGCACTTTTGCTTTGTGACTTATGCACATCTGGCTTGATCCCAGTGATTCTTACTCCCTCAGTGGTTAGCGGGTCGTCATGCCTCGGCCTTGACTGTGTTCGTGTGGCTAAAGTTGTTATGTCTGCATGTGGCTTTCGCCCCATGATTCACTGGCCTCTATTATTTTTGCTGCCATTGCTCTGAACAGCGAAATAAAAATGTTTGTTTATTTCCTTAGCAGAAATAACTTCTGGAAATCCCTTGAAGGTCATTGCTCAAGTTGGCTCTCATGCCTCAGTATGTCATCAGAGTGATCACACTCTCACACCCTGGTGCTATTACTGCAGGGGTCTGATCCTAATGCGTGATATCAGTCAAGGCTGGGCACTGGGAGTGTAAGGTTGGACAGGAAGAGGTTCTGGAGGAGGGAATTTGTGCTACACATGCACACAAACATGGACATTTTCTTCCTTCCTTGTGCATACACAGCATTACAAAATGCTCATTCAGTCTCAGTGGTGCACACACATGCACTCCCATTTCAAACTCCTGACTCAAGTCTCAGATCAAGATTTGATTTTCCTCTCAAAGGGCTCCTTTGTCGGACCAGCTTTGCCTATGAAATAAAGTACATACAGTACTGTGACTTAATTTCAACTTGGAAATAAGATGCTGTAATGTGCCTTCCCTATTGAATTACTGGGTTTACTACTCGTGACTGTTCCGACTGATGCTCTTGCTCTGCTCTCTGTCTGTTTCTTTTGAACTTTTGAATCCAGCGATTGATTCAAGTTTTGAAAGACATATAAATTCTATAAGCCAAGATGTACTGAAGGCAAAAGGAGTCAGTGTGCTGTGCAGGGAAAAGGAAAAAGAGAGAGGGGGGGGGGGCTTAAAGTGAGAGAAGCGAATGTTACACAGCAACCAACAGCAAAAATATGGGATTTAAACAGGATGTGATAGGGAACCACGCTGTTTTTCTTCTTTTCATGCACACTCGAATATTAGCATTTATTAGACAAACAAAGTTGTCAGAGTGGGTGCACATTTCAACTTCTCTCTCTACCAACATGAATGGAGTTCCAGAAGGTCATGTTGAGATTCCACCTCTGACACATCCGAGCAAGAAAAAAAAGCCTGAAATTACACCGAATCACATGTTAAATTGCATGGAGTCAGGCATGAAGCGGAAGCCAATAACAAGTGGGAAGGAGAGGAAGCTACAACAAGCTTGTCCTGTACATAAATCTGTGAAGCAGACCTGAAGTACAGATGTAATGATGCAGAAGATATGCTGTATTCGTCACGGTTGACTTTCTGCCCCCTGGAAAAAAAAAAGAACTTCCACCCTTCCTTCCCCTCCGCCTCACAGCACAGCCAAATGAAAAGTATGGGATTTCCAAGATTGTTTTTCTTTGTTTAAGAAAGGGAAAGTATTTAGGAATAAGCCTTTTGAGAATTGATATTGAGCTGAAAAAGTGCTGCAAATAATTAGTAAGGTAAGGCTGACCTGCGATGGAGGAAGCAATGCTAATGTATGCTAACTCAATTTAGTCTCAATCCCATTGGCCCCCACACAACAGAGCCTCAAGATGGCCGGTCACGTTTTTCTCCTTCCCCAGGAGTAAACATCTGCTGAGGCCTCCATGACACAGAACATGCCATCTGTCCTTTCTCTTTCTCTCTGTCTGTTGCCCTCTCATCCCTTTCCATCTTCTGTAATTAGGTGAGTGGCAGCTTTTCGTAAAACAGTGTGACCTGACTTCTCTCGCGGCCATGTCACTGAAGCTGTAATAAATATAAATAAATGTCAAGAAGTGAACTCCTCAACACTATAATGTTACTGTGTGCACTTAGCTAAGGACAGTTACTCCATCCTGTACATGTCCCTGCCCAGATGAGCGTACCGCAGATCTCCAGTGAAAGGACAAAGGCCTTTTCTCTGACTGAAACAGGAGATCTCCAAGGAAGCATCTGGCAACCTGGACACGGGGCGAGCCGTGTAGATGATCTGGAGATGAAAAATGCCAATAATGCACGCTTCCTTCAGGTCTCTTGGCAGGAGTGGGCAAACTTGATACATTCCTTCCCCAATGTGTGTGTGTCTCTCTCTCCCTCTTTGGCTGTGTCACTCTCTGTCTCCCTGCCACTCTGTCTTCCCCACTCTCTCATTTGTTCGTCACCCTCAATGCTGGCTGGGAGAGGGAGAGGTGGGCTGACAGAGACAGGATACGCTGTTTGTCAGCCAGCAGCGGACGTGCCTGGCAGAGCTCCGCTTTCAGCCGAGGTGTCAAACAAAGAGTCACTCGGTCCAGGAACTGCAGGACAAGCTGTAAGTCTGTCCGCCCTCTGAGTCACACCCCCCCCTCCTCCTGTGATAGCGCTTGCCAGTGTTCTCTCTCTCACTACCTGACCCCCTCTTTCTTTCATCTGTCGCTGGCAAGGGGTTGCCTGAAAAACAAAAAGAAACTAAGCAATAAGGTGACACCGCGGACTCCTAACAAATTGCTTTCTGGTGTATCCCCCCACCCCTCTGAGAGCTGAAAGGTGACGACTCAAAGAACCACTGTGTGTTCTCATGCGAGTGTGTGTGTGTGTGTTAAAGGCAGAGCAGTGGGGGGGGGGGCACACAGGGCAAACACAAGTAGATTTCCTCTCAGACACAATCTCATCATCTTTTGTTGCCGCTGTCAGGCAGATGGTGCCGCCTGGTTCCTCATTTAACACACACACATGTGCGCTATCAGACATACAAGTACACACACACTCCCACCCGCTCAGTAAAAAGACCATACATCATTTCATTACCCGTCTTCGGTTTTGTACAATAACATCCGCTGGGGTAATAACCGCATGCTCTCCCAGAACATTTCATCAGGGATATCAGCCTGTACTGCTGGGCAACGATGCCAGGTCTCGTCTTTTCTTGTAAAACTATCCCTGCATTTCCCCTTCCAACGCCGCCAGCATCTTCAATCAAACAACACCTGATACTTTTGATTAAATGAGAATCTACTTCATTCAGGCTGGTGGCACCAGTGGTGGAAAGTGGCAATGCATTTTGCTGACATAGACCATATTGTGCTTTAAGGAAAGTGTCTGAAAAGGAATGTAAATAAGAGAAATCCCAACCTCAAATACCAGATAGATATTTACCTTTCAGCTTTTAGAATCAGTAGCTTAGCAGCCGTGTGAAATTTGCATTGCTTGTAGGTACTTTGAGGTTATTCAAAAAAGAAACTGGCATATTTGCTTTGAACATCGGTGCAAAGTTGCGAAAATTTCTTTGTTTCTAACTGAACAACAGGGGCTCAAAGTGTCAGGGGGCCCACTGGCCTTCACCCGCAAAATGTCACTCAAAGACATACCAACTTACCAGCCCCAAAGAAGACCAAAAAAGACACACAATGACTACAAAGGGACATAAAACACCCAAAAAGGATACAAAAAGACTACAAAGAAACACAAAATGTCAAAAAAATATACAAAAAGACTAGAAAGAAACACAAAATGTCCAAAAAAAGACATCAAATTATAAGAAAAAGCCATAAAACAGCCACAAAGAGATCCAAAACCACAAAAAGATGCATAACGGCTTCAAAGAAAGCGAAGCAACAACAGAAACCACTGCAAAGATGCAAATAGGAAATAAAGGAGAGGTGGTGGGGCCTTTACATGGGGCTCATTGTCTCATAAGTCTGAAATCAAATAACAAAACATAACAGTCAGTAAACACATTTAACGGTTTGTTAGAGTATTTCTGACTGTCTGTTGTTGGTATTTTGCTGTACAGTCAGCAGCTCCCTGCTGTGGCTGGAAACAGGCTCGCTGATAATGAACCAAAAGTAAAGTTTCAGCTGTATGACTGAAACAATCAGCTAAAGACGCTTTGTGGATCATACAACTAACCACTTTCACGCCACTCTTATTACGGCTTATCTGTCACCTTATCTGTATTTGGCTACTTATCTACAAGAAAAAATACAACACCAAACAACACAAGTGATTTATTTGTAGTATGTGACAGAGCGTCTCTCCTCACACCTCCGTCTGTGTACTCAAGCTTGACTGAACATGCATGTGCCTGTACATGTAAGTGCATAGCGCTGTACACACGTGTAAGCCTCATTATTTTCACACCACTTTGTGTTTGTTGTCATCATTTTCCAACAGCGGCTTTGACAACAGAGCTGTCACACAAGGAAGCAGATCATCATCACAGTGACTGAACGGTCGAGTGATAACACAAAGGAACAGCATTGACACATCAACACTGTACCAGGTCACCATGTCATAACTGTTTATAGACCCACGCATGCACAGCTGCCGCCTTCACTGTCGTCTATCATCACTACCTGTAGCTGCGCAGAGGCAGGAACACTGGCGGTATGGGTGACTTCCTACCACCTGACTGTCCTTTAAAGGAGCCGTCTGCTCAATTTCAAATTCCGGTCAGTCATGAATCAAACTGACAGTTTATAATGTCAAGGAAAGAGGGCTTCTCTTCTAATAATTTCTGTCAACATTCAAAATATTAAATCATAGGAGAGTCAGATTTTCATCTTATTACCAAACAGACAAAAAGAGATGACTTCGCAATAGTAATAATTCAGATTTGTTGTATTTTTGTTTCAACTTTCTAGTTTTTCAGAATCAGAATCAGAATCAGAAATACTTTAATAATCCCCAAGGGGAAATTGTTTCGTTACAGAGACTCCAGTGCGAAATAAAGTGACAAGGAATACAATAAATAAAGTATAGAGTTAAATAAAGAAATATACAATTTGTAAACAATTTGTAAACAAAGTATATACAATGTACAACACAAATATTTAAAATATATAAAAATAAAAATAAAAACACACATATATACAGTACACATAGTCCGGGTCTACTACTGACTGAGGGTGTCAGACTCTCTGACGGCGGAGTTTAAGAGTTTTATGACCACCGGCAAGAATGATTTCCTGTGGCGCTCTGTGGTGCATCTGGGTGTGAGGAACCTTCTGCTGAATGTGCTCCTCTGCAGGACCAGTGTGTCCTTTGTCATTTTTCGTATGATTTTGTCATATGAAATGTCATATGAAATAAAAAAGAATTTGGAGAAATATTTTATACTTTATAGTAATTCTTGGGATGTATATTTTCATAAAGTGAATTCTGTGAAAAATCATTCAAACTATCATTCATACAATGATCCCTATTGTTGTTGTCTTTTTTTAGGTCAGTGAGTCATGATTGACAAAGAGTTTTAAAGCTGGGAATAAATGTTTGGCAGAGATGTATGTTGGTAATGCAGACTGAATGAAAAGTTTGGCTTCAGTATTGATAGTATTGATTGCAATTAGCAATTGAAAAGAACTCTAAAACTAACTCCCGGGTTATCCAATTTGCTCAAATTGCTTCATCACAAAGTTCAAGAGTGAGAAAATGTATCTGAATATATATTCCATTTCTCTTTCACCATCAAAAATATACAATTACAATCCCATTTCACATATTTACAGATTTAAAAAGAGAAAAAAAGTACCAAAAAGACACAAGATGACTTCCATTTTATAGAATAATTTGTAATCTAAATATTATTTTGTATAGTACTGAACTTTTTATGTCATTTTCCCTATAATAGAGTACATTTCTGGAAAACGGCTGTTTTTATTTTACTGTGTGTGTAACTATCTCATATCTGTCACTGTCTCAGACATGTCCCAGTGGAACAGCTCAGGTCATGGGGTGGTGTGGGGGGTTGGAGGGGTCTTTAAGCAGTCCGTCACCACTAGTCGGTGCTGTAGCCGGCAGGTTTACATTTATAAAACATGAAGATATTATTGACATTAAAATAATAACAAATGTTTCTTCAATTATTAATGTAAGAATGTAAAAATACAGCAAAGACTGCACAGTGTTGTGTGACTTTGCAAAACAGTGGCTAGAAAATTGGCTCTAGTTGCATTCTTTCTGTGCACATAATTATATCTATAATAATTACCTTTTCCTTTTCTTTTTTTTAAATGTGGTGACAAATAAAATACCGTTATTAAT